>JASTWQ010000049.1:0-600000 GCA_035220615.1 Leptothorax acervorum | reverse complement strand
ACGCGCCCCGTTCTCGAATTCGCGGTAGCCGAAACGCATCTTGAGCGTTCGTGTATTGACTCTCACGAGGATTGTGAGTTACGGAGCTTACTCAGGCCAATCACGCCCGGCCTGGCGCGGCGCATCGTCGAGCAATTTGCATTTTACGATCTTGTTTCCGGTAACGAAGGTTTGGTAGCTACCGTACATCTCGCGTCACAGGTAGAGCATGGCTAAACAAACATTATTGGAAAATGGAGGCTGACGTAAAGTCGGATGAAGATACAAAAGTTTTCGCGCTACGTAACGATGTCCTCATCATTCATTCAAAGTGGAAAATTCCAAAGATGATACGTGACAAAGATTGTAAAATATTTAAGTTATTATTATAGTTACAGGATTTTTTTAACCCATATCAATTCAACGGTGAAAATGTCCAAAAAATTCATCTGCATGCTCTTCTGCGTAGAATGTGAAGCTTTTTTTTAAATTCAGTTTTTGTCAGCGTCTAGATACCACTCACCGTCATGCCGCAAAACGTAACGTTGCAAAAATCGCGTACAGCTGCACTTTAACGAACAAACAAATAAGCGAAGCACGAACCGACGGATATGTTCGGAATCGCGTGAATCGATTCACGTCGATAATAAACAAGCGTGCCCACGCGTGAGCCACCTTGTTCTATCAAACAATCGCGGCACGCTGGCGAATTTTTGTTTGCGCGTGTCGCGCATTCGCGAATCAGTGTATTGCATTCAATAGAGTTCAGTCGACGGAAAGTACCGCGAGCGATGTATAACTCGGGTCCCGCGATTGTTTTGCAAATTACACCCGCTGATATTAATGATATCAAGCTGACACCAACAGGCAATTTCAGTTTTGGGTGTTATCACTTGTATTCCTTTATGCGCACTTTGGTAAAACGCTATAATATTGTTGATTCGAAATTATACCGATTGCAACAACAATGCGAGACAATAAAATAAAATCGCGGTTAAATTATTTTTCCGATATTTCCTTAAAACGCAGATATAAATTGCGAGATTCGAATTATACGTTTAACGATCGTAAAATGGGCCAATATTTCTATCGAGCAGCTATTTTTATTTTAGTAACGCGGTTAGTTCTAGCGCTTGATTCAATTGAGGGTAATGGATATACACAATAGACGTACATATAAGCGCATCGAATAAAATTCAGCGATCGAGATAAAGGTATGAAAGATCGATATCTCCATATATCACATTCTCGCCCTTGGTGGGTCTTATCGGCGTATACCGAGGAAGGCTCTAAAGAGACAGTCACGGTCTTACGTGACTTTATTGATTCGGCAAGGAAAAAATTATGGATGCAGGCCACTGAATAACATGCAAACGACAAGATTGCAGCGAAAAAATACATCGACGGCCTTGTTATGCCACTATCTATATAGCGTGAAGTACCGCCTAAAATTATACGTAAATCAATATTACAGGTTTCTCCCCAGAACGTTCTCTGGTCACTGTTATCATACATTTAATCTCAAGTGCTGCTTTACGTTCACATTATGTGCGATTCTTATAACAGACAACTAAAACTGAGAGTTACGCAAGCATATTTAACACTAAATGGCGATAACAATAAATTGCAATACTATATCTCAGCATACACAACAATTATTATAACAGTAATTATAATCGCTAATTAAACTTGCGCAATATACAACAAAAACATACTTTTTGATAATAATAGGATAATGCAAGAAAGAGATTTATTCTTCAGATAAGTATTTCTCTTCAAAATTTCTAAGTAAAAAAAGAAAAGATATATCTCTTCTGCGTCAACTCCCAGCTTAATGAAATACCATTTACTTCTATCCCGCATAATACCACCATCGCAATTGGCTGCGGGCGGCAGACCGATGAAGGCAAAATGGTCGCATTAATCAAGACCCGTACAAGGACGATCGGCATTCGAAGGATTTAACAATCGACGCGATTCTCCCCGGCAAACCCTGCCCGGAGAATCTACGTTTCCCCAGCACTTATCTCGTTCCCAGGGGCCACGGGGGGGGGGGGGGGGAGAGTTCGAGAGGGAAGGCTCGATCCAGACTTAGAGGAGTTACCTTCGAGAAACGGCCGGCGGCCAGTCGAATAAGCGAAATGGCACTTTGGAAATTTCGAGCAGCCTCGCTTGTTCGCCTTCGACGAGCGGACATCTGCATAAATTTGACTTGCTAAGGCCGAAAACTCGACCAGCGCCAGACTTGCGGGGCTGACCGTTCGAGGGGGCGGCACGGTGCGGCGTAGAGTAAGGTACCTGTCGTTAATACCGGAAGTACGATGTACGTAACCTATGACCACCCGACGTCACTTCTACCGGGTCATGTTGGGATCGTGCGGCGAAAATGTACGAGGTAATCAAAGTCCTACTTCCCTCCCGCTTCCCGAACCCCTCTATTGGTCATCTATTGCTTGCTTACTAACCCGATACCCGTGCTGCACCCGTGACCCTAATGGAGAACTGCTCCTTCACCGTGCTTGGTCATTCGCGTTATCAGCTGAAGACTTTCCCGTCGCCGACGTCTTTTAATCCGCTTGCAATCTTCTAATCCGTTACGCGACTCTCACGAGTATTTTCCGAGCTGCTACTTGCTTGCACAGCATTTTAACTGGGTACACGACGCACTTTGCAGAATCATGAAAAAAATATACGGATAAGTAGGTTATGATTTCTTCTCATTTCAAAAAATACTGCTCGAATTTTACCTTCAAAATGGATTTTACAGTAATGAAGAAACAGACGTAAAGAATGAAACAATTAATTTATAGTTGCAGCTCGATGGATATTGTAAAACTGTATAAGTTTCTACAAATATAACGGAAAGAGGAAGGTTGCTTCTTCTTTATGTTGCTCAAACACGCGGCGCGATTATAATTTCAAGAAATTTGTTACGCTGTTTATATAGTCTCTTCCTTTAGGTCTTCATCACGGTTGAATTTTCAATAAGTTATAAAATCGTGGCCGTGGAAATGCTCCTTTCCAATTCTGTTCACGGACCCTTGTATGAATTTTTCATGCGCGATTTAATCGCCGATTCGTCGGATCTGCCTTTGCGAGTACTATGTTTGCACGTTGCCACGAAAAGCATCGTACCCTCCGGCGTCGTCGTCGTCGTTGACCCAGAATGTCGACTACTCCTTTGCATCTTCAGGAAGAGCTTTTTCCGACCCCTAACCGTCGTTTCGCCAAGGCCAAGCTCGTTAAATCGCATTCATGTCGCGCGTGCGGCAACCATAATTTTCGATCTTTCACAACGTCGATATGCTCTTCGAGCCCCTTAAAAATTTTCATTTTGCCTTCCGTATCGTAAGCGATCGTAAGCGCAAAATATTTCTCGCGCAAAAAATTACACACAGATAATTTAAAATTCACAAGAATATTGTAAATGTCATCCCCTGTGTAAATGAACCGTGGTCCATTAATTTTTCCAGGCTATGTAAATTGTAGTACATACCTACATACATAATGTTCACGTGAAAGTATTATGGCTGTCGGAGTAATATTGCTTCTTCATTTCACTATTTATATATTCAAATTTATTTCATTTCTTTAGATACGCGTGGAAAACGTACTAAAATTCCTCGCACATTTGTACATCATGGAGCCCGTGGTATGGTTGTTTATTCGTCCTCCGCTCGCCGTACCTCCTTTTTATACCTCGCCTGTCTATTTTAGATCGTCTTACGGCGGTATTAGCATCGTCATTATCCCCTGCGCGGCTTCGACCCGGAATACCAGCTTCGTGCGCTAAGAGCAAGAGCTTTTCTTTCTCGGCGATACTTCTTGCCGTTTTCTCTCTTAGCGGTTCTTGCTCGTTAATCTGCATTCTTCGCCTTACCTAGTGGGTCGACGTAATTTCAGGCTTCCGCTCAGTCTCTGTGTCATTTGTCATGGCGCGCAATAAATCGCGTTGGATTATGCATTCGAGGCTGTTCCTTAGGCTGAACTGCCATAAGCACTTATCGCCCGCTCGATCGACTCGCTCAAAATGTTCTGTGTGGATTTTCCGCTACACGCGACGTTTTTTGCGCGCTATCGACGGATCTACTAGAGTTTTTTTTATCAGAGACAAATGCTCGGGTGATATCTCGACAGACAGGAACGTAGAGACAAGAAGGATCATCATCATAATCTCCACTCGCTATCCACTAGTGCAGTAAATGCAAAAAAGGTCGAAAGATAAATGAATGCCATATACTTGTCGACCATGATAAAATCAAAAATTCATAACAGCAGACAGAGACAGAGAGCGAAAATTTCATCGCGTTTAATCGAAGAATACATCCTGCCTACGTGCTCGGTTTTCCAAAACACTTCAATTCCGACGCGATTACGAAAGATCGGAAGTTATTGTGAGGTATCTCAACTCAATCTAACTCAATCTTGTGAAAATCGCAACTCGCTCATGAAGAAGCTTTTTATCCGGAAACTGAAAGAAGAACAAAAAGGAGAAAACAGTGAAAAAAAAGTCGACGCAAGACAAGGACGAAGGCAGTCGAGCCTTCAGAGACGTAACGAGTCAACGCGCGGAACAATGCGGAGCGACGATTACAAAAGGCGTTCATTAAGATAATGAGCCATTGAATGTGATATCTGCTGATTGTCGCGAGCATCTACCTCTTGTTATAAAAGCGTTACGGTGAGCTTTAAACTGATATACAAATAGCGTCAGTTTCCGCGAGTATCTCCTCGTTCGATACTCTTCGATTATCGAAAGCCCTTTACAGCACGTTTTCGCTTCGGAATTTGCGTCTTCGACCTTTTACGAGCGGAAGAGGCAAGAGACGAAGATAGCGAACGGGGGCAACGAAAAAAGACCGCAGAATCGATAGATGAAGTCGATGTGACGCGAAGTGCGTGTCCAACGACAAGAAGTTTCGTCGCGTGCTCGAAATTAATAACGAGCAAGCAAAAGTCCGCTTTGCTCGGGAAATAATATTCTCTCCTTATTCCGTAATGCTCGTCGACTGCAGCAAGCCGCGCGTACTTCCGCGTATCTTCCCATTCATATGAATTATGCTTCCGTCGAATTTGTGCTTCGGGAGTTACGCTCGGGGAATTTGTAGACGCGAAGCAACATTCGCATTAGTGTTCGTTAATATTTATTATCATTATCGTAGACGCTTGGTAGACGTGGATGTACCGATAATAATGCAGGTACTTATAAACCTCTTCTGTATCTAAAACTTCTATATTAATAAATTTCTTCGATTTAATTCTTCCTTGTATTCCAGCACTTTGACTTTTTCCATTAATTTCCTTGAGTCTATAGGAATTCGTAGCGATGATGAATGGCACGAATAAATACATCAATGAATGACACAAGTATGTTTCCTGCTCGTCGAAGCGCGCGTTAAATTGCGCGTTAAATGCGAATATGCGTAGCGCTGCCGCTTGCTGATCCGTAAAAAAGCAAACTCCGCCAAATTAACGCTCGTTATATCGAAAATAAACGCGAAATCGCACATCTAATCAACGCAATCAACGGCCAATATTGGAACTTCCGTCTTACTCGGGGGTCTAATTTCCAAAGTCACTGAATCGAATTAGTGTCTGGAATTATTTAAAGCTTGAGGGAGATCCGGACATTAAAAAGTTGCGCCGGCAATTAAAAAGTCTCTCAGAGGAGATTAACTAATAAAGTGCCTTCTCCTCCCTCAAGGGACGCTGCGAGAGATTTGCAAAAGGCTAATTGTGCGTCCCCTTAAATCTTTGCCCTCCTCTCGCAAATTGCTACAATAAATACATCGGTCCCCGTGAATTTCGGGAAACTTCTACCGAACGTCGCGGAATTTTTATTCCGTATCTTTTTGAAACTCCGCTGGCTGAAAATTAATGTGAAAAACCGGAAAAAAGGCGCGGTCTCTAATTTAAGATCGCTCCCTAATCTTTTCCGCAATTAAAGTGCTACGCCACGTTCGTGAGAAAATTACGCGTAAAAGAATTCTCGTTAGAGCTCGTTCTTTTTCCTATTCCCTGCCATCTCGTTATTCCCGGCGTTTCAGCGTCCACGCCTCTTTTTTAAACCTCTTGCTCTACGACGGCTCTTAGAAAATTCAACAAAGGGCCTGAGTGCTTAGCGCTCGAGTGAAACGGGTCAAACGTCACACAAGAGTGATGACGTACACGAGATATAATCGTTTTAAAACCACTCTCGCGTTTTAATTGGCAACGGTGCAAAGATCTTTCGTACCTGCATACGTAGTTTTCTGTTCACGAAAAACTCGATCGTAAGATACAAATAAAATGCAAATTGCTCGTGGAAGAAACGTCATTATTGCGCCATTATCACGTGTAATTATCGCGGTGTTTTTCGATTGTCTCGATTGCCACTTGCGAAAGTACTTGAGCCTTTGTTTTGGTGAGTTCTACATCCTTATACATCTAACACAGTTTACGCTAGTATTATATATATTCTAAACGTATTATATTAGTTACATCATAAATATCGCAAGTAGGATTTTATTTTAGGAGAAAGTAAGCGCTACGCGTGTGCCGGTCGAAAAAGATAAAAAAAAAGAAGATACTCATGGTGAGTAAATAAAAAAAAATTGACAATTAAGAAATAAAATTCGGATGACGAAGTATTTGCAATAATTGCGTTCTGCTTCTTCCGTGAACTTTAAAATATCTCTTTGTACTGCAGAAACACAATTTTGTATAAAATTTATAAGTCTTATTCAAACAATTTCTCTATTTCCTTTTTTGAAATGAATACTTCGTCACTACGGAGTGTAGAAGTGCACTCCGATGAAGGTAGTCTGACAAAAAAGCCGTTAAAAATTTCATTCACATACGCTAAAAATGCAAAACGAGTGTGAAAAAGTAATCGAGAAGGAAAGAAATAAGGGGGAAAAAAAAAACAAAAAGCTTGATCTACTAGTGAAAATCGACCATGGCACGGTTCTCGTGTATCACGTGAGAGAGCGGGCAGTGCGAGTTGTATTTTTCATTATACACATATGAGTCCGGTCTTTGCTTTGGCGGTAAACGATTTCCGCTGCGGTGGATTTCCTTACCTTTTCGGACACTTAGCGAGGTCCTATTTCAGTGGCCCCCTCAGTGTCCCACGATCAGCGTTTGCCCGTTAATCTCTCTCGCTCTTTTCTCCCGACCGATCGATCGATCCTATCGGATCGACCATCTGTTCTCTTTCTTTCTCTTTCGCTCGCTCTCTCAGATTTTTCAATCGACTATTCAGTACGAGTCTTTTCGCTCGCTCGTTTCTACCTTTTTACTCGCTCTTTCTCTCGCGCAGAAGCTCTCTATAGAACAACAGGAGATCTGCGTGAGACACGACCGTATTTTGCAATTGTCTTTCGTTTTGCACTGCTTTTGTGCTTTTGGTTACTCTCTTTCCCATGGTAACCGAACCCAACACAATGGCCGGATTGTCCGACCAGCGAATTTTCCAGCTCCTTTGTGTGCGGTTCGTTTACTCGTCGTTCAACGACTATCGCGTTGTTTCGAGCGCGTCCACCCCTTCAACTTCGTTCACTTTGCATCCGGGGCGCCGCCAACGCGGATCTTGCCTTTTCTTGTTTGACAAGACTGATCTTACGACAGGGATGACGGTACTAACAACGCGGATTTGTAACTGGCACTTAGAATGCGACAGTTTGATGTGACAGTTCTGAATCCGCGTTGGCAAGCAACCCGGATGCGTCTCTTTTTATTCGCTTTGAGAGTATTACCAAGATTCTCGAGGCGGAAGGATCTGCAACAACTTCTGTACGGTTTTCGGAATTTGTGACATTTTAGACTTAAAGATTTGAAAAAGATGTAATCGTCTCTCGTTAAACTCCCGCTTGAAAATTCGCATGATTTTACGAAACTATCGCGAGCCATAGAATTCCATTGGTGCAGTAAATCGACGAGTCGCAAAAAGGTCGGGCTTTCAAGCTTTAATTGAGCCATTAAAGTCGCAATAAGACGGCCTGCCTGATCAAACGGACGGTATTATCGAACCGGAAAAAATCCGAAGGAGTAATCACTGGCCGTGATTCAAGAATATAATCCTATTACGTACGAAAAGCAATATAATGACGACAGAAGAAGACGCGCTATCTTCTCGGATGCGATTTCTTTTGCGTCGTCCTATTGAAATGTAAAAAAAAAAAATAGCAATGAAATCTTCTCGTCAGCTATAAGTACTAAGTTTTATAAAATAAATTATCAGTGCAGTGAAATAAATAGATTTTCATATAAATTAATCGGAAGATTTTCTCAATGCGTTTGCGCGCATTTGCGTAATATTAAACGATATATTTCGAAGACGCGGTCGCTAACTAAATGAAGCTAAAGCGATGGTTTACGCGACGCGTACGAGACTCTGGCGCAGCCCGACAAGCTGCTCCAGCCACCATGAGAAGATAATTAATCGAGTTGTTCAATTAGGTTGAACCGTGTTGTTGTTTGATATCAGCATCAACGCAGTAGATGCTGCGATCGTCTATATATGGTATATATATGATCGGCCTATAGTTATAAAAATTGCACGCGATAAACAAATCCGAGAGCTAACTGTATTACAGGCCGAAATATTTGACGATTTTCAACAAGAGCGAAATTATTTTTTGCTGCACATAGATAACTACTTTTAATCGTTAATTATATATATTTTAAAGTTCAGAATTCTGCATGACACGTCTGCGTGAAAAAAAAACCAAATCAAAAGAAAGAAAGCTAATAAGCGCAATTGTCAACCAATCAATTTACTGATTTAAATTTACGAAATTATTTATTAATTCATGAAACTGTTTACGTCATTACGATATATTTCTACTTTATATGTTGTATGTCGTGATGAAATGGCAAAATTGTTGTCATATCCGATCGCCTCGTTTATCTTCGGTCGATCCGACGGTGCTTATCAAAATCAACTACCGTACGGGATACAAGTTACTCTTTGACGACGACGCGAAGATAATCTCTGAGCTCGAGGAGTTATACGATTTCTCGCATGAGCGCACGTGGCACGTGTGCAACTGAATGGATTAAGGTCATACCGCAACAGAGAAACAAGGAGAGAGAAGAAAAAAAAAAAAGAAGAGAAAAGGCGAATACATACGCGAATACAATATGAGCAAAATCCATCCGATAAACGGACCATCGCGCGTTGATCGAGACGAGGAGGACTTTCTCCCGCGTACCGATTTTCACCGACGGAGTGGCCGGCCAATCGGGAAAGAGAATTTGTGGATCACTCGAGGCCCTCGAGCAGAGATCGAGCCTCGCCAATCGGCGCGGCTCGCGTGCCACTCGTGGGTCCACGAGTGGCCATCAGTCAGATTGATTTAGGCCACGAGAGAAATCTCTTTCTCTCGAGCCCCTACGACCCGAGATAATCCCCTCCATCCTCCTTCCCTATCTTTTTCTCTCTCTTTCCTTCTCTACCTCTACCCGTTCTCGAGCCCGTGAAATTAACTCACGTCTTGTTAATTATCGCGATATAGCTAACTGTCCCTTTCTTTTTCGAACAGAAGGCTCCGTCGAATCGCGATATAGACTGTCGATAACTCAAATCGTAGCCGTATCGCGTAAAACGGTCGCGTCTACGATTGCGTCGTCAACCTGGCGTCTCTTTCGATCGCATAGTAATTTATTCTAGTTTCTTAGATTAGATCAAGAGCCTTCGCGTCGCGAATGTCCATCTCTCTTCGACATCAATATTGTTATATTCCAGAATACAAACAGCGTTCACAATAAACAGAGATATCTCATCGACATCAGGATTAACAATAATCCTTCGCTTATCGTTAATGACCAATTAATTTGCTTATAAAGTTTATAGTATGGACGTAGAAGATGAACACTCGAGACTCGAAGTGCCCGACTTAAAACTATCAGGCGACCACTGTTACTCGACGAAAAATCACGGAAACGTGTACTTAGAGAGACGGATTTATGAATCCGTCGCGTAATTGAATGAGTCGAGCTTTAGATCGTGGTCGCCGTTTCACGTCACGAGTGGGCGCATTCCTCTTCGGAATGCGCGCACTCGTGACTTTCCTGTAAAAAAAAAACAGATTACATCTATTCGTAATGGAGATTAATGGCGATGTATATATATATGTATGTATATATATATATATAAGTATAAGAAAGTTCATGCACACCTCAATCTTTCTGCCCTCAACCACGGTGCCGTGTAGCCTCTCACGTGCCCGGTCCGCGTCAGCACTATTTGCGAATGTTACAAAACCGAATCCCTGCATGCAAGGACAGACAAAACAACATGCATTAAACTCAACTTACAGACTGCCAGCGCTCCGCAAAAAGCCGACTGGCTGGGCCGACATTTCGTCTCCGCACGCGTGTGCACATGTAGCACGCGCGCGCGTATAAATACTCATTTTACGTACATATAATATATGTACACACTAGAGGGGTTTTAGGGGGTGAGGGCGGGGGACGGGAAGAGGTGAACACATACATATATGAGGGATGCTCCGACCGAAGAGGATCGTCGGAACGCGACGTCGGGGAGGTGAAAAAAGGCAGCCCCCAGCTCGCGCTACGACGATTTCATTCGTTTAATGTGGTAAAGAGCGCGTTTCCGTCGATTTCATTATATTTTACTGTGGTAATACATTTACCAAAATTCTGAGAATCTTTCTGGAAATCCAGTGCAAAAATATTCAAATTATCAAGATCCGTATTG
Source organism: Leptothorax acervorum (assembly GCA_035220615.1). Taxonomy (NCBI): domain Eukaryota; kingdom Metazoa; phylum Arthropoda; class Insecta; order Hymenoptera; family Formicidae; genus Leptothorax; species Leptothorax acervorum. Next base: position 589,316 of record JASTWQ010000049.1, on the reverse strand, counting down.
TCACGTCGAAAGGCACAAATATGTATAGATTGCGAATTATGCGAGATATATTTCTTCTTGACCATTTAGTATCTCTTTCCGATCTCCGAACGCGGATTTTCGAGGCGCGTATCGTCGTGAAAACGGAGTATCGAATAGAAGATCGATCCCGTTCTCATTGAAGGACTAGACGGAAGACGCAGAAAACTCGATTCTTCCGTTCCGCCGCGGGCAACACCGGCCAGCTCTCCTTTGTGCTCCTCTCTTTCTCTTTGAACCCTTCCATCACCCTCAGCCCTGCCGGCGTTTCTCCTCCGAGTCGGTCCTATTTATTTCTTTGACGCACAATAGCAGTCTCCCTCTCCCGACCGTTATGTATCGCGCGAGACACGCTAATTAATTCCCGAGGCTCCCTCGAGACGCGACGAAGCGACAGAGGCTTTCGTGGATATTCCGGTTTTTCTTTTTGTTATTTCCCGTCGATCTCGCGCTCCTTTTATTCCGCTATCGCAAAAGCTGAAACGAATAGCTATCCATCCTTTTATTCGTATCCTGTAATCCGCGCTTCATTATTTCGGATTTTCAAGACAAAACTCTAAGAACTCGCGCGTTTAATTTTATCCAGAAACAAAAATCGAATTTCTGGTATAAAATGACTGAAAGAAAATCAAATGGACTTTAGACTTATTGTTAATCAGCGATTACTAACAAGTTAAGTGTCACGTAAAAGTATTTAAAACGTGAAAGTTTAATCGCGTAATAGCATATACAATTTCCTAGATCTCACTATATTAAAATTATTATGTATAAACGTAAAAAGTAAATTAATTAATTAATCTGATTAACGATCTGAGTAACACTGATGTCTCGATCTTCACGAAAATTACAATTGACGGCGAGATAGGTTCTTACTTTTTCGGGCCAAGAGCTTGAAAGGGTTGAGAGTCGCTTTTAGAATATCTGAGGAATCGCGGGGACATTGCACGTTAATTTTCTAGTTATTTCAGGGGATAGGGGCACTTTTTCGAAATGTCGACGACCAGGGGGTCTGCGAGCGCCTCATACTGCTTACGGAGACGCACCAAACAACGTGCAACAAATAAGTAAATATAAAAATCATGGTAAGAAATCATGGTCATGGTCACATTAATCATCTCATCATATCATATCATATCGTATCATGTCATATCACGGTCATCGTCATATCATTAAAAGACTCTTGCTTGTATTGAGAGGTGCGTGTACGAAAAAAACAGAAATTAAAAAAAAAGTTGACTGGAAGGAGGCATGTTGAGGGGAGGCGTGTAAGACAGGGAGAGCGTAGAGCGTGTCGTGATGTGTGCGAGTGTATCACCGTCCGTGTGTATAAGTAAGTACGCGCATGTGAATTTTCCCCGTCGACGCTGAGAAGCGATAAAGGACGACGGGAAATCGAGCGGGAGGCGTAAAAAGATATTAGAATCGTGATCGTTGTCGGGAAGGGGGATGAGCCCCTCCCTCTATCTCGATTCGGAATATACGCGGGCGATATCGCGCGGCGTATATGAATGGAGGAACTTCCTCGAGATAGGAGATCGATATACATGGCACGCTCTCACGCATCGCGATTGCACGCTATCTCGCGTCGCGGAGAACGCGAGTTCCGCGCGAAGGAAGAGCACGATCGATTGCGCTGCCACAGGGTGTCCGCTCGTTTCGAGCACAGTCAAGTTTCTCCCCCTAGCCACACCGTAGATATCGCCCCGCGATAACCCGCTGTCGAGTCAGTTGAACGTTATCACGACGTAAGTTCTCTCTCTTGCCTTTCGCATTCATGAAGTTGCCAGAATAATACCGAAGACGCGGGTGCACGTCGACCGTCATCGTGACCTCGTTATTAACACTTTCGCGATACCTGAAGGCCGATATATAGTTACGTTACGTTGTGGAACTGAATAAATTGAAGTACTAACCGAAGTACACATCGAATCTATCAAGAAGCTGATACAATTCTAGCATTTAATTTAACTTTATATAATACCAAGTCCCTCCTTCCTTTTAAAATGTCTTCTAACTTCTGCTAATTTATACCCATAAACATAAGGAAATGGTTTTAGTAACACGTGAAAATATGTGAATGACTTCCTAGACTTTTAGAAATCCGTATAAATACATGAGCAAGCACGATAGTGCGATAGAGGAAGAGCGATCGTGATTGATTGCGCTGTCATGGAACGTCAATTTTAACGGCGTTTCTCCGGATAACGTCACATCGATCTTATCATGACTTATGTTCCTATTGAATATAATTCTGCCAAATCTGTGCAAATGTGTGCTTTTAAATAAAAACAAATCAAAGTTTAATTTCTCTTAATAACACATAGAAATTATTACGACTACCGTAAATTTCGCTAAGCATCATTATTAAGCCAGAAATTTGCGTCAATTCTGCGATATTTTACTATACGGCTCGTGCGGCACTGAAATCGGAGGTGCTTTTATCGTTAAAAGGATTAATCGAAGTTCAGACCGGAGCAAGCTAACAGAATAGCGGCTTCTTCGTCAGTGGGTGAAAAAGGACGGCAGGATAATCGAGTTCGGCCCGCGCCGCGCCATCCGTTTCGCTCTCCACGGATCGCGGAGCTGTGTTGCCGGGAGTAGTTACGAGCCGCGGCTGTTACCGCGAAAAATCGCATTAAAGCCAAATCAAATATGGCTTCGGGCGTACGGCTCGGCCGAAGCGAAACGGCGAAGCGTGAAGTTTTCTAATCAGTGACGAAGGATACCGTTCGCTGCTCGAAATGCCGCGGAAAATGCGATTTCTGAGTCGGACGTGGCAAGACTCGAGTTAAGCGCGCACGAAGGTCGGGTCTGCGATATTTTAAGGCTGTTGGTTTAATCCGGCATCTCTGCCTTTAATAATCTACGCCAGCGAGCACTTGGCAATAGCTTCTTCACAATCGATATTTGCTAATCATTATCGAATAATGAGTACAAAATAAGAACGTAAAGAAATTATGAAGACAATTTTACGAAAGTCACGTAATGAATAGCTGTTGAATAATTTCAAGGATCGTCTGCGGATCAATAAATGCCAGCATTCAACAATTTCGTTAATAATTGTCACAAACGCACAGTTAAATTACAGTTGAAGTCTCGTTAGGCTAACGCAAATCGGTATATAACAATATGTCAATTATTGTTGAACGAAAGGGACCTCAAAGCGCCTCAAAGAGTTAACTAGATCCAAACAGACAAGATATACACGGGGGAATCCCTTTGTAACTGGAAATGGACGTCGTAGGACAACGGACCAGCGCGAATAATTAACGATATGGTTGAGCCCTTTGCGTGGGTAACGCGGGAAGCTGATATGCCTAGCTGGTTATTTTTTTCAGCGACTATCACTTTTACTAAAGTGTATCTGATGACTGCCCGGAATCTTGGCACGAATCCGCATTTTTTGTCGAGATATTATTAACACCAAGATATTATTAACACTTCGAATTCCGTGTCACCTACATCTGGGTGACGCGTAAATTTCCGCAAAGATCCCGTCAACCATTTGTGAGTAACGATCTTATCTACCCGATTAAGAATAATTTTACTAAATATCTAAGACATTAAAAAAATATAAATTTTATTAAGACACTAAAAAAGCAATAAAATATTAAAATAATATATTTATTATGTTTAATGTGCCGCAAAATATCAGCTTGGCACTCAAAGCGTTAATATGTAGAAAAAAAAGATAATAGAAAATATACGTTACGTTCTTTGTTCTGTTGTATCGCTGTTGTATATAAAATCAGACGATAGAAATAGCAAATGTTAGGATAAGTGCATCTTAGTAATGTAAACAATTATACAAGACTAATTATACAATCTTATAGATTTCTCTCTTAGTGAGTTATCTTTCTCTTAAATCGATCGAGGAATACGTATATTTTTACATGAATACGTTAAAAGAAGTGGTTCTGATAAGTCCTGCATAATCTATTAGACTAAAAATTTCAAAAGGTCAAAAGTCGTATCTCTCGAAGTCTGTGTCTCAATTCCTATCTCTATCTTCTCTATTATACATAATTCAAAAATGTCTGGCATTCTGCAAAATAATTCTCTCTCTCTCAAATATTTATTCATAAAATGTTTATAAATCGTCCCGGCAACATTGTAATAAAATTGCGATTTGCAACTTCTGTCGCTGTTCCTCATAACGCTAGTTTCAACCGCGGTGACTCGAATGTGAGATAAAAAATCACTTGGGAAATTACTGCACTGATAAAAAAATATAGTTGAAAATACCATAATTTCACTATAAATTATAGTATCCTGAGGCGCCAAGCATATAAAATAGTGCTTTTTACTATAAAAAATGTAGTTGTTATAACGTGAAAATATAGTTTGTAAAATCATAATATTTATTTCACATAACCGTATAATTATGATTGTTGTTATTAGAATATATTGTTAAACAAAACATTATATGGTTAAATGTACTATTAATGAGGTTTTACACAGAGAGAACGGTTTCTTTGAATTTAATAAATTTTATTGCATCCAAACAAATTTGATGATTGGAATGGTCCAAACAAACTAATGTTTCGATCAATAAGAACGATTGTTTGATTTTTCAAGGAATATATATCTTTGTCTTAAACAAAAAATTGTTTGAAACGAAAGACATATTAAAAGAAATGTATTGCTTCACACAAGTAATTAGCTTACTTTACTGCGAGTGATAAACGCTTTCGCCGTGGGGACTTATATACTGTCTCTGGTTGAATTTTACATTTGAGAAACTAGGCCATCTAGTGGTGAAAAAGCTTATCACTCGCGGTGGTAACCAAATAATATAATATAGTTGTTGTTACATGATTTTTCTGACTTCACTGTTACTATATTAATATCTAAGCGAACGATAATAATATAGTAACACTTACCATTATTAAGATTGCGATGGCTATATATGAATAGTTAAGTTATGTACTATTCCTTTCTTTCATGTTTTACTATATAAATATTTAAAATTATTACAATTTATAGTAAAAAGTTCTATTGTTTCTCAGTACCATGCGTATATGGTTTATATTACTAGTATTATAGTAGAATTTACTATAAAAATGAGTACCCGGACTATAATTTTTTTACCATGCAATTATAGTCAATTTTATCATCGATTTTATTATCAGTGAAATTACTGTCAATGATCGCGTGGACGTATCGATATTTTTAGGACTCGAGAGCAAAGGTACGGATCGCTGAAACCGTAGCAGAATTTATTTGCATATCCAATGCATACGCAACGATTTTTTCATCGCGCATCCATGAATTCATTTGGGACCGTGAACAGTTTAGAGAACTGAAGAGCGCGTCGCTGCGAAATTCGGTCGTTTCTCGTTTCGGTGGAACAAAAAAAAAGTAATAATACCTATTCGAATCGTGTCCCATTATAAATATTGCAATATATCATTATCGTAATATTCACTTTGGTCTCTCGCATCTCTGATGGCATTAAAACTCTACTGATTATTTTACTGAGTCTGAATGCAAAAAATTAAATTTAAACTTGGAAAAATAAAATACGATAGACGCTCCATTAAAGTCTCATTTACATCGATATCATGATGTATCCGAAAATTCGTTATCAGAAAATTCATCATTTCTATGGAGATTAGATCTTCTTCATAGTTTTATTTAAAAAATTTTCTTCAATACTAAATGCAAATTTCAGTTTTACAACAAACTTCATTGCGCTCATGTAAAAATGGTAACACTAATAGATAAGCTGTATCGTAAATTTCCTAATTTATTTACATGCTTTGTCTATTCTGAACTGTCTCATCGTAATAGGACACGAGACAATGACAACAAGATTGCACAAGTTTTATAAAAAGTTATTTTCACGATCGGGGTGAATAATCGACGTTATTTTGCGCGAAACAGCCAACGCGAGACGCGTATCATAATTTATAGGACGTAACTTTGCATTCGCTTGCAATCCCGAATCGGAAAGGATAGTACATGCGAGCGTATATCGTGCGGTAGATCTCTCGTCGAAGCTTTTTTTTTTTCACAATAATTTTCACGAGCATTGCGAGTTGAAACCAGCGGTGAGCCGCGCTCGTATTTCCTACATATTTCAAGCTTCGCAGCGCTCTCGTGACGAGGAGATCGCGATGCCGGGGCGAAAACTTCCTTAAGGCCTTATCGGGCTACGGAAAATTGCAGCTGGCGTGCACGGCGCGGATACTCGAGAGCAAGCATCAAGCAATTAATCCACCACGAATTCTACCGGGGTCTCCTTAAGTGGGCGATACAAAACGTACGTACGTTCTACTTCCGCTGACGTAACACGCGCGTTTCGCGAACACACGAGCAATCTCGCGTCCTTTACGTTATTAACGAAGTTAACGTTACGTTGAGACCTTCGACAATTATGATATATATAGAATGCACACTTAAGTTTTCGTGCAGCGCAACAAGTAGACATAATTATGATATAATTATGATGGCGTTATAATTATACCTAAGTTCTAGAATCAGTCCTCTTAATATTACTCTCACTACAATAGGAAATAATTTATCAAGTAAACTAGCAAAGTGACAGATACTACGTAGTACGTATAGTGAATGTTATAATAATTGATACGATCAACAATGAAACGCGAAATTGCAACCGATAAAACAAGAAATTCGCAAGAGTGACAACTATTCGAGCTTGGAAATGTGCTCTCTTCGAATAATTAACTTCCATATCGCTCGCTGTCACAGCATTCGTAACTACACGTAGTATCAATCTCGTCGCTACGAATCTCGCGGCCCGGGTAGCTAATCTTCTCAGCGAGGCACTCAAAGTCGTTCGTTTCAGGGTGGCCTGCTTAGCGAAGCCGCACGTTCGCTATTAATCAGGGCCTCTATCAAGGAGGCCACGACTTTCTTACACGGCTGTTTAGAGCCGACAACTAACCACGTACACCCGCGACCGCTCCGCCGCGGAAACGACCGATACGCCAAGCCATAATTATTATGCCTCGCAGATCGTCATCTTACACGCCACGTTGCGGTGTACAATTCGAAATAATGCAGTCGCAAATTCTGCGCCAATCTTTTATCTCGCGACTCGCGACTCTATTTCAGGACCTGTCATTCCTTGTTCGCTTTAAAAAATGTAGAAAAGACATTGATACATGTCCCACATGACGAAAATAAAAAGCAAAAATACACAGAACATTATTAAACATAATTTGTTACATTTCACATTAAATTTCCGTTCATCTGTCATTTGTTGTGTCAATACATCATGTCTTTGATGCAATTTGATGTAATTATCAATTTATAATTAGTCAAATAAATCAATAACCCGTGAAAATTACATTCAGCCATCGAATACGCGATATAAATGGATATTTACTGTCTTGAAAATAGGAAGCGATACATTAATTAAGCGCCCGAGAAAATGCTCATTAATCAGCCAGTAACAATGAAGTTTCCCCATTCGGTGCGACAAAATATGTTACAATCGTAAATATGACATAGACGGCAACGCGAGACAAAAGGCGTAATGCGATTGATTGATTACCTGAAACGTCACGCCGCTGAAACCAGGTGCTGGACGAGCACCGAAATTCCGCGCGGCGGAAAGTACTTGCGGAAAGCACTTGCGGATGCGATGTCAAAAGACCACGGCTCGGTCTTTGCGGTCACGCGTGTTTAACGACTTGTGTCGCGCTCGAGAATATGCAGCGCGATGCAATGCGCTTAATGGCGTCGATGCACTCAGCATCCCACCTCCGTATAATTTGCGGTCGTCGGCCGTCGTATTCAGTCTATTCTTGTCTCTTCTCATGCAGTTATGTATACATACATTTTTATTCGATGGAAAAATTAAAGTCAAAAAAATTTTTATCAAGTTGCTTTCCACGTGGTCCATATAACGATAACGATATTTTAATGCCCAACGTAAATACGTAATAAATAAAATTCAAAAATTCATAAAGCTATTTGATTGAATTAACTCTCTATTGAAAACGTTTATACACTAAAATAAAACGGTATATTTTACATCAAACGTTCACGATAAATAAAGCATCGTTAACACACTTTATCTATTTTATTCGCGCGAAAAAAGCTGAGAATAGAAAAGTATCGTGAAATAACAAAATTCTACTGTATTATTTCGTTGGGCAGAAAGTTTCAGTGATAAACGTGACAAAGAATTTAAACGCACACGATACCAAAAATCTTAGGGCATAATTTATTTTGCGAAGATGAGAGGATTAGCTTCTCGACCACGTGGAACGCGTGATTACGATAATTTATTAGGAGTTACATGGAGGAACACGATGACCGAACAGACGGGTCTCTTGTAATGGTCGATCGAGCGCGCGTATAACGCCTAGTCACGGGTGAACGTTTGTCAAAGAATGAAGGACTAATGTCATCCAGTGGAAATCGGATGTCGCAGCTGGAAGAGCGATTGAGAGTAATTTCCCTCTTTTCGCGCCGGGCCATTATCCCGCGTGATGTGCACGCGCGCCGCCCGTAAAAGACCCCAGCGTCGAACGGAGACGAGTAGCGGAGCACTTGAGCGCAATTTGCACCCTTTTGATTAAGAAACGCTCCTCCTTTCCCTCCTCTTCCCTTGTTTCCCCCGCCGCGAAAATTCTTCCGTAAGGACGAAGAATTGCGCGCGTTTGTTTGCTTTTATCACCGACGCGCGTAACTAATAAGATTGCCGTCAAGCTCTTATCGACACTCGGTCTTAACGACGCGTATTTCGTTACGTGAATATTTCTGCGGTCCATATCGCGAGTTACGAGAATGTGTTTCCTGCGAAATACATCGAAAACCGAGGGAAGCGCGTATAAAAAAAAATTTCTCCATACTTCCCGACGTAAGTCTGCTTTCAGAGAGAAATAAAGTAACTTGTGGCAATCCTTCAAACATGATAAACAGACAATGCCGGAATTAAATGTAACGATTGTCATACAATAGATAAACACTTTTATAGAAAAAAAGAACTGATTAGATCAAAAATTGCGTTAGAAGATATCATTTACGCGAATGTCATTAAGGAGCTAAGCAGTTTCCGGTTTGAATATTCCTATTTCCTGTTCTCATATATAGTGTATTGTTCCCCCAGCGCATGGTAAATCCAATAACACAAATAGCAATAAACCGAGTATTTCGATATCGAGCTTGAGATTAAAATCGGGACAGACGCGAGATGAAGTCGCATTTTCAAGGCCGGAGAAACGTACGGTCGCTAAAAAGAATTGCGATATTTTGAGCGTTGCTACACTCGATGAGGCTAATTACTGTTCTCGATACGATTTTTGCCCATAACTTGTGCGGTGTACAAATGATTGCATGACTTTCCCTAATGGCAAAATCGACGCTAACACACCGTGTGGCTGATGCGTTTAAAATGACGGTATAACGTGCGCGGCTCGCGGGGAATGATCGTGACGCGCGAGAATGAGGAGAACGCCGATAAGAAAGTCTACTTTACGCATTTATCAGTATTAGCGGACTCACATCGGAATGTAATTGGTTCTAAATTACACGCTTCGAACCGCGCGGGCACGAAGTTTCGCGCGCCGATAGATATATATATATATTCGCGCGCGACGTAGTAAAGAAGACGCTAGGCGAGGCGGATGCAATCCCCAGGATGACTAATTGCTTCTCTGCAGCTGTGATTAATTACCGCACCTGCCGTAATATAGCAGTGAGGTTTAATTGCGACGGACGTAAAGTAACCGTTGCGTTCCCCCAGACAGCGCGCGCGAGCGCACGTCTCTTCTCTCTTTTCCACGTCGCTCAGAGAAGTGTAATACCGACATCCTCGCGGAGATTTATATTTTTCCGGGAAATCGTTACACTCTCGACTCGTTGAGCAATAAAAGCAATAAAAGACGCGCGAAATATGCCGATAAAAAAGCGCAAGGAGGGAGGGATATTCACTCAAGCGCGAAGATCTTCATCCGAGACGGAAATGAAGTCGACAATTAAAGAACTCGTCACGTTCGTAGGACAAATTACTACCGATTATTCCGAATCGTGGAAGCACCATCAAATTCGCGATGTCTCGCTGTAATCGCGAGTTCTCGCGAAATATCGGCCAGGCACACGTCTCTTCGTTTCTTTTTTTTTTTCGGCGCAGTGTTGCAATCGTCACGACTAGAAGAAAGGTGCGTGCTGATCGGCAGTAAGTAAAAAGGCTCATATTTAGCCGGTTCTTGTTATCACGGCGTTACGTTACTTCTACTTACAAGATGATCATTCCGTTAAAGGCGGCGGTATTATCATACGCCCCTGACAAAATGTGACTGCCCATGCAAACTTATATGTGAAATTAAAAAAAAAGGAGAGAAAATAAAGGGTAGATAATAAAATATTAACATCCGACACGTGCACGAACTCCAGTTACTCGTGAAAAAGAAGCCTACTTATTAAAGTAGTCCCGCATACACACTTGCAGCAGCGCTTTGCGATCGTGCCCCGAAGAGAACAATATCTTCCGGCTCGCGTTAAGGTAGTCGTGTTAATAATCGCATTCCTTGCCCTCGAGATTAGGTTAGTACGCAAAAAGAAGAGCTCAATCTGTCTACGTTGTAGCTACGGATCGTTAACTGCGAACGAGAGGGTCTTTAAAAAGGTGCCGCGGGTCGAGGATGCCATTAATGGTAATCGTATAATTAACGACGATGCAACCAACACCAATAAAAATAACCGATAACTGTCAATATTTATTGACGTTTATTATACGTTTAATGTATAGATTAATGTCTCAAAATAAAAACTGAGTACGACTGAATTTGAAACAAGAAAATATTTCGCAGATATCTTTGCTTTGCGAATAATTACTAAGGAAAATCGTTTGAAGTTTACGCAAACGGATAATTTTCGGCGAAGGTGGTTAAAAATGCGCGAAATCACGCCCCGAATTCTGTCACCTTTTTAAGACTCCTCTCAATGCGGAGACTCCACTGATCTACGATGAAACTCGACCAACCCTGGTGCACACATTGCACTATCAAATTGATAACCAGCTACTGGTATTATGCAAACAAGAAGTGACGACGCCTAAACGACACATCGATATCATTCGGGACAAAACGTGTTACGTGGTCTACGTCTGTATATTCGCGTATGTGTGTGTGTGTGTGTACGTGTGTATTGCGCGGAGGAGTGGTTGCGCGCGCATAAGCGCACGTGTGTATGTCAGTACAGACGTATATACGTGCGAGTCAGTGGACAGCATGGCGAGTAACAATAATAATTACCCAATTAATTAACAGTGAAGTGCGAAACATAGCAAGACAGAATAAAAAAGGTATTAATACTACTTCGCGCGCCGACCGGGTGTGAGCGTATGCGTGTGGGTGTTCCAGAAGACAGATATCTCTCAATGAACAATCAAGTCAAGACAATTGATTAACTAATACGTTATGTCAATATGATGCGTGAATGCTAACAAGGTGTCGGGATCGAAGATACGGAGAGGCCTGTAATACTTCGTGACTAGCGGAGAGGAAGCTCGCCTTTTTCTTTCTCCCTTTCTCTCGCTTCCTATCTCTCTCTCTTTCGGATGGATGAACGTGTATGGATGTGTGTGAATTTTTCCGAGTGTCCCGTGTTCCCTCTCTCGACAACGCGTGCGGGAAGATGCTTCCTCTTCACCGAGTTCGCAATTTCATTCCGCATCACTGTTTCTCATTATGTCCTTCTCGTTGCTCGCGAAAGCGATAATACCGAATACCTTACGGCAGAGATATACTTTTTACGAGCGTACGATACTTCTCTTTTTATCGACTAGCAGGTTTTCGTAGAATCGCGTCGTTAATAATAGAGCTTTCGGTCGTAAAAATACAAGAAAAAAAGCGCAAGCATGCGGCGCGCACGATGCATTCGCTCGATATCGGGGCTAACGCGCAATATTTTCTCGTTCTTCGGTACCGAAAGTAGAAAACGCCGTGCTCTTGAGGAAAGAAACGAAAACGCGCGCGCAGGTGGCGATGGTGCCGGCGAAAGAGTGGAAAAGAATGAAGACGGATGCTAGGATCGCGACGTTCTCTGCACTTCCGACGAAAGTAATAGACACGCGGATGGGAGATAGCGGCCGTACGTATCTCGGACAGGCAATAATCGTTCATTAGGGGAATGGCGAGTGGTCGGAAAAAAAAAGAAGAAAAATCAACGTGAAGAAAAAGAATTAATGCACCACGTGAAAAATCGACGGACGATCGGACCCTCTAGCACTGGTATTTCGTCTCGTGTGTCACGGATCTGTGTGTCACGGAACGTGTGTCGTGTGTGTCTCGATGCCTCGATGGTCGAAACGGTGGAGTTACGAGGGCGAAGACAAAAATATGTAAGGGTTCAGGATGGATTTTTGTAGGAATTATAGATAGGACACAGGTAGAAATATGGGAGCTTGAAGAATACTTAAGTTGTGACCGAAGCTGGCAAACAGCGATATAAAGCGCACAAAACAATACGAGATTCAAGATTATATATATATATATATAGAGGGTGAGTTATATATAAGAGATAAGGTGGATGTGCGTGTGTGTTTGTGATAATGGAAGTGGCATGAGAGATCTCTTTTTTCTCTTTCGTCTCTTTCTCTCTCTTTCCTTCTATTTTCGTACATTTAACTCTTTCTCTCGCTCTCTTTTTTTTCCTAGCTTTAAGAGATCGTGGAACACGGATTGTTAGTAAAAATGCTTACAAATGGGAGGAGCCAGAAAATTTCGAGGCGTTATCGAAGCTACTTGTCTTGTAAATATTTTTCATTACTAATTAGAAATTAATATCTTCTAGTAAATATTTTACATGTAGAGAAAATAGTTCTCCGTATACTCTCTACAGAAGAATTCTAAATCATCTTCGCTAGTCTAAATCTTCTTTTGCCTAAAAGTCAGATAATTAGACTGTTCAATATACTGACCTGCTTATTCTCGTTCTAATCGACTGTTAAAACATTATTTCTCTTAATAAAAATCTCACAGCGTAATATAACAATAAATTAACATCAATCTATATCGCTGTGTCATTATTTCGTAACTTCAAATTGCACAATTAATTGTTAATTAACGAAATAATTATAAAGATCAGTAATAACGTAATTATTAATAACAGTACGATTATAGATAATTGATAATTATCCTTCGCAATTAAATTCTAATGGTGAGATTGGAATTGCAATCTTTCACGAGATCAGACCGGACATCCGGATTATACACAAGAGGTGAGAGGTATCGTATCGTGGATGGTTTCGGATAGTTCTGGCGGGTAGATATAAGAACGGTAATACTCGTTGCAACGAGGAGCCAACGGTGTGAGACGATCCGCCGTCAAGAGAAAAAAAAGATTTAAAAAAAAAGGGGGGGAAACGGCGGAGTCGTAAGCAGCGTTTCTCTATCCTAAGACACATACGTGATTAATAAAAGAGGTAGAAGCATGGGCCGTTTATTATATACCTTCGATTCGCCTAGACAAAAGCGTGCGGCTACTATTTACATATATAATAATGATAACAATCAGATAGAGGTATGTACGTATAATGCGTATACACGTATACGGACGACGTGTCGTGTCGTCATATACGCGTACACCCGAATAAACTTCGGAAGATGCAATAGTATAATATATACGTATCATGCTGTTCATATTGCAGGTGGATTAGTAAAAAGACTCGCCGCGGTGTGAACCATTCGTGTGTGGACAGCGGCTAATTTTTCAATGGACAATCGGTCTGATCCCGGAAAGAAAACGAAGGAGAGAACGGGCCTTTCGACTCCGTGTAGTCGAGACGAATCTTCCCGCCTCTCCTCTGTATAGCTTACTGTGTTCCCTTCTTTTTATCGCCCTTGCCGGTCGCGTGATTCTTGATCTGGCTCTAAGTACACCTCGAAACTCCCTGGGACTACTCGTGGTGGACGACGACGGGAACGTTGGGATTGGTTAGAAACAGCTTCGGGAAAGAGACGCGACAAAGTTTCATCAAATCAAATGGGCAGCATCTCCCGAGGGTCTCCTCCGCGACCGGCGGCCGAGTCACCTGTTTACACCGCGTGTTCGTCGTTGCCGATTGTCATCGACACGCTTAACTTTGTTAAACTTTATATTCGCTATCGCGATCAAGAAGTCGCAAAACAAATTTCAGTACCTTGCATTTTTCGTTTTTCGTGAAATCTTCTCTCTATTCCTCCAATAAATTTTCGTGCGCGATATAATATCTATTTGTTCACTCGTATCTTTGTAAATTTGTCTGACTTATTTATCGAATTGTACTTTGTCTAAATTAATATAAATTCATCAATAAATTAACTGTTATACATGATTTCTAAATGCAGAAACATAATCGTTTGGAAAAACACATTGGCCGAATGAGTAACAATTATATAATGCATACTTTCTGAAATTTCTCGCGAATGAGTGCTGTTCAACGTAGGCAACTACGAACATACGATATATACGAGGTGCATCGACCGGCCTTATAACCAATGGGAGCTAAATAATGATAAAATGCGGAAGGCTAGCTAGTAAAAATGCAACAGCTCGTCTAACAACTACGAGAACTAACACCATTGGTTATATTTATATGTATGTACGTGTCATTGGCACATACGCGGTGTCGGAAAAGCGCGCGTACCGAGCACCCTGAGGTACTAATTGCGTTCTGCATCGAGGATATATTTTATCTTTTAATTGATACCGGATAACGATATAACATTGTTAATTAACTTTTTCCTCTATATTGATCGCTACACTAATTACGACTCTTTTGTTAAAATAAATCTGTAAACATATTTACACAATTATATATTATCGTATAAGTTACGGCGAGAGACTCGGAGGAGACTCTCGGTTCGCGCTCTTTTCCCACCTTGGCTTCAAAGTATCTCTTTTTCCAAAATGCTGCACTTTATTAGGGATGCCACATTCCATTTACATTGACGAAGCTTTCGAGAAAAGGTCTCTCTCACAGAATCACACACGATCACTCACTCACTTGTTTTATTACTAATGGCACGTTGCTTTTGCAGCATGCAAGAGACGTTCTTCTTTCTCTCTCTTGGTTTTTAAAAAATTCTATTGATAATGAGAAGCGTTAGTGTTGAATTGACTATCAAATCGAACGCGTGAAATCGTCGTTTCACGTGCATTCTACAAAAGCAATGTGACGAATGAAAAATTTATGCCGAAACTCGTGACGGGATCTTCTCGTTTTAAAAATCATAGATATATTCAATCTGCAAGCTACACACAAAGAAAAAAGCCATCAATCCTTCTTAATTAAAGTATTGATTCTCTAATAAATTTTTTCTCGTAATATGACGACTGTGTCGTCGTAAATATTGAGTCACAATTATTACTTCAAAAATAAACACAATTATTAATTCAAAATATTTCAGAAAAGATTTTGCAGATTTCGTTAAAACGTTCGATTGTTACGTGATAACAGTATACCGGCGTGTTTCTAAGACCTTAATGCCTCAGATTAATAATTATTCGCTCGTCCGTTAATAGCGTGCCGCTAAAGTATCAGATCCTGTCACGCCTTCGGAATCGCTTAAGCGCTAAAAGCGATGGCGACACTTATGCCGTTCGAGGTAAATTCCACGTGTGCTTTACCGCATGCCTTGGCGTAGCGTCGGTCCCGCGAGAGATATTTGCATTGCAAAGGGCAAGACGATAGTGCCATTGTCGACCTGATACTGATAGCAGGATTTCTAACATAACGCGTACGAGTACCTAACATGCGAAATTGTTCGCTCGATCCAACTAACATATATACGGCAATTACAAGGCGTACGTCACACCTCGTCAATATCGCCGTGAGATTACAGGCTGCTTTATCGCTCTGCTTTTTACACCAAGTGTGGTTTGACGTGTACGCGCGTTAATCCGTTTAAGAATCTCGCGTAGTTCGTAAGTATCTTATTCCTATGCAAATGTCAGATTATGCGTGGCGAGACGGCGGTTATAAAGGTAAAAAAAAAAGAGTGACAAAAACGAGACTGGATTATACCGCGCATGGACTACATTATTATGGCTGGCAGTCAGTCACGTGAGCACCGGGAATGAGTAACAAATTGACCGTAATACGGCAACGAAATATTAGCTGTGTCGGGCTCGAGTGTGCCCGACCGTGTTCCCTTATCATAGGATTTTCTTTCTTTTCCATGCGCTCTCGATTAAGCCGCTTTCACGCGACCGATTTCCACGCCGATTAAGCCGCAATACGAGAAAGCAGAAATAAAAAAAAAAAATGTACACGTCGTTCGGTCTCGCGACTCGAGCCCCGCCGATCGCGTCAGACGTCGCTAATTGCAAGTCGCGCGAGAGTTTAATTAGTTCTGTCGTCGTCGACGCGTTCCGCCCTCCGGAAACTGGAAGTAGCCCATTTCGCGTTCTATATCACGGCCCCGTGATTGGTCGTTACAAGTACGGATGCGCAGCGACATCGACTTCCTGTCTGTGCAACCCGTCACGACCCAGACGAACCGGATTCAGCCATAATCGTCTAATCGACGACAAATACGTGCAATTGCGGGTTCTTACGCTCTCGACCGATGTCATTCTAATATTTATATATCGACGAAACAACCGTAAAACCGTGGATTTACGTCATGAATTTGATTTCGGATAAACGGGTTTACTAATGAATAATCGGATATCGAAATATCATTTTTATTTCTGGCAAATGTAATCAAGCTTCCGTCAGAACGTTAATTGATTATCGAGCACGGTAATTGGTAACGGTATATGTTAATGAGAAAATCGATGTCACAGATCTTAAAATAGTAACAATGCCAGTAAGAATTCGTTCGGGAAGTCGATTGCGGAATAAAACGCAAGAGAAAAAGCAGAATAAGTATGTCCGCTATGTTTGCGTGACTTTGGGTGCTTTCATTACAAGAGAAGTGACATCGATGACGAAAGCATTATCGATAAAATATAAGGCTAAAGATATTCCGAGAATTCGTGAGATTGAAATGATCGAGCTCAGCAACGAGGCTTATTTTTCGCGATATTCCTGTACAAAGTTGCTTGAACTTTGTACTTTAACTAGCCGGAAGTATCGTGTGCAAATGTTTACTTTGAAAGCATTATTTGCAGACCACGCAATTCTCGTAAGTGAAATAACTTTTGACAAGTGCATCCAAGTTCAGTTTCAAATAAACATGGGAATAATTATTCAATAGAAACAAAATTAAAATATTTACGAATCGGAGATATCGATTTTGCGACATCTCTGAAAAGACCATCACCTCCTCGATTTTCGGATATTACAGAACACGATGTAAACATTTTTCTGTCGAGATATTAAGGATTAATCGAAGAAGTTTAGGAACTATCGAAAAAGTATTCGGGTATGTCCTACTTCGGACACAAAAAAAGACCTCAGTTTCTTTTAAAACTGCAGTCATAAAAAAATTGGAAGCGTTTAACCAGATTCATAACGTCGATAAAGGGCAATTAACGGATCATTCATGAATGGAAAAATGATATTTCTCTGGGAATAGTTCTTGAAATGTCGAAATACTTAAAAAATTTGACGAGCGATGACATTAAAATTGAAATATACCAAGTCGGGCACATTAGCAAGGCTCAAGACGCGACCTCGTGCATCTAATCAGCAGTAGGTCGCCACACGTGACGTCGACAGACGTCGTTGGGATACTGGGTTACCGGTGCGACTTGATGAAGTGCACTTGAGTGTACTGAACGCGAGAGCTGAATATGCACACCGTCCGGTTCGCCGGATGCCGGTTGTCGGCACGATGTATTACTGCGGATCTTATCCCGACCTCCGTTGTCATCCATATTGAAAGCAATTTGCATTACAAACCCGTATATAACGCGAGAGCGTTACCTTTTTCTTTCAAATCCCCCGACGCGACGCCGTTTGCATAAACGGCCGACAATCGCGGCTACAATCTCGCACGATGCTTTCTGACTTCCGTCGCGAATCGATAGTTGCCTTTCGCGGCTCTCCGAAAGGAAATAAGCATCGGAGATTTGGCTTTAGTACTTAATGAAAATAACCGATCGATCGAAATAAGACTCACACGTGTATAAAATACGAAAAAATAATATCGCAATTGAATCCGTTGTTTTGATAAGTCTTTAGTACTTCATATACTGTATAAGCCAAAATTACGCGAGAAAACAATTAAAAACGAATTTAGACCTAAAGAAACCTAATAATTACTCGTAAAAATTTTCGGAAAATTATCTAAAAGCCTAAATCACACAGTCGACAATTACGTAACACCTGCGACTAAGATGGAAAATCGATAACTGACAATGGCACTTCGTACTTGACGAGTTTTTTTTATCGAGAACACCGCGAGCTTGTAACGGAATGTCGCCATCGCGCTGCAAAGAAACGTGTACACGCGGTACGGTTGCAGCAGCACGTTTCAGCGGCACGTTCTTGTATTCTCATCAAGGAATATCGCTGTTTTTCCGGCATGTAATATTAGTTCTCCATCCTCCTCTCCCCGCATCGAGGATACGCTTATATATATATATACGATGGACCGCTGTTCGTGATGCTGCATCCGTTAACAAGATCATTACGATCCCCGCGACATTCTCGCATCCAGAACGTTCTCCGGAAAACTTCTCCAATAAATGAACAGGAGAAACTGTCACATGTACGCGATAGAAAAATCGAGTCACGTGTACGGCACCAACTTTCGTGGTGTCGCCAATTGGCAGCCCGAGAAAAAGGATGAATGACAAAATAACATCGAATGCGTGATAAATATTTTGAAAATAATTGTTGCGAAAGCACGTAATGCAAAAACATCTCGATTTGTTTTTCAAATTATCAATAACGCAAAAATAAATATTTCAAATTAAAAAGAACAAATATTTTGTTAAATTTTATGCGTTAACATGTATAGATTAATTAACGCGTAAGTTTAAAAGAAAACATGAAAAAATACATTTGTTCTGGATGCGAGAATTCCGTTGGGCATGGCATTAGCTTAAAACTAGTGGTATTATCGGGGGTGGGTTGACAGGGGTGGCTCGCAGCCTAAGGGCGACGTGAGCTTACCTTGCTTCCCCTTTCATTAAATATAATTTCCACGTCAAGGATTGGCCCAAATTGCTGAAAAGAAAAAAATATTTACCAAATTCAGAATATTAAAGTATGCGTGTAATTAGAGTAATAAAAAAATATGATATAAGAATATAATTTAACATTAATACTGATATATATGAATTATATAAGAAAATTTTGTATAAATATATTACTGATATGAATTATATAAGAAAATTTAACATTAATACTGATATGAATTATATAAGAAAATTTTGTATAAATATATTACTGATATATGAATTATATAAAAAAATTTTGTATAAAAAGAAATCTGACATAGTTCGTTAGAAATAAACAGATAAAATAAAACAAATATTTAAAAAATCGTTAAAAATTTTACGAATATCTTGAAAATGTTAAATGTCTACTATAAAAATAACATAATAAAATAACTTACTTTATAGAATTAAATCGTGCAGATTGTTACAATCCATATGCACATCAAAACAAAATGTTTTTAAACATTTTCTATTATTTTGTATAATTTACTAAAATATCTTCATTTCTTATTAAGAAAAACAAGAAAAAAGCAAATAATCCTAGTGTATATATCATTCATCTTGTCTACGCCGCAACCAAAAGGGCGAGCAATCTCCCATTGACAAAAGCAAATATCAATATGAAAACGTCGAAATAACGAAAGCAAATAAGGGTGAAAGAAATTGTACTACTTACCCCGAACATTGCCCTGAGGTCAGGGTCTCGGAAGCGAAAAGGTATGTTGCTGACGTGCAAGCGTTTTGGTTGACCTTTGAGGTCGGTGCCTTGTGTCGCTGTCGCGGGTGTCGTCGCGCCTGAGGTGACAGGTGCCAACGCAGCAGCCTCCACTCCGCCTTCGGGATTGGTCTCACTGCCACCGCCTGGTGTGGGTGCGGGTTGTTGGCCACCACCACCCGCGGCTGCAGCCGCCGCTGCTACCACCGCTGCCTGGAACACCTCCGACTGTCGTCGGAAAACGAAAAACAAACGTTTGAGACTCTGCTTCGTTGATGATGCGACGAAACGGGAAACCGCAGAATCCGGCTTGTTGGTCAAAGCAATAGCAAGAAGTATAGCATTTCAATCTAAATCCTAAATGTTTGTACTTATACGGAAATCTTCATCAAGAAGCTCGGTAACAAATAGACTATCAGAAAAATCGAAAAGATCGAAGTCAGTGTTTAGAATATTTACTGTAAAAGTACTTAGATAAAAGATAGATAGAAAGTAACTAATACGCGACGGCAGAAGAATCAATAAAAAGGAGTAGCGAAGAACTGCCGAGACTATAAATAAATGGCGTAAACAATTCGGTGACGCGGCTGCAAACTTTAGCTCGCCATACTTTTACGTGTGTGTAGAGTTACTGTAACGTATGCTGACATAATATGCACGGCAACATAGTAGACGACGCAAAGCGAAATAATGACCACCTTTGCAGGATGATGAAACATTGCTTCATTTACGATAAACAATTGCGCACACGGGATAATTAGCGAGGCGAAAAAATTTGTTCAACATTTGAAATATTTTCTAGAAAATATTAGCGGCATTAATTTCGCATGTGGTAGGTATCGCTATTAATGTAACGACGTAGCAGTAATTAGTAACGAACGTAACGAACACCATTTATGTCATTCCGTGACTTGAAATTAAATTAGCGATAAAATACATTATTAAAATATTAAAATATATAATCCCATATACGTCGCATGTAGACATAATCTCTACAGTATGTATATTTCTAGGGAAAGAAATTCTACTATCTTCTTACTCGAGGCAATGAATACATAATGCATAACGTTACCGTTGCGTGGTATTGTGACTGATTATATCGATGAAATGGTAAATCACCGTCAACTATGTCAGGTTAACAATTCTCCTTCGCCGACATAATAATAAATTATGCAGTAATGCTGATATTTTCTCATTAAAACCATGAAACTTCTACAAAGTGGAAACTATACCCCCCTTCGCCGTTTTATATGAAACTAGAAGCCTTGCCATCTGATAAAACAATGTGTAAGTCGTTTCTTTAAAATATTTTGGTGTAATGTTTCTCGTATGTGCGCACTCGCATTCCATATAATCGAGGCATCTAAAATACGGAATTATCACTAAAGTACATCCAATCTCGAATGGGTTGTAAACAATGATTTATAGTGTACGTGTACGCGGCTACCGTACAACATAAGCCAGGAATATGATCGTTCGTATTAAGTCAGGAACTCGCGGAAGCTGTAAGTGGTAATATCTGAAAGTGGTCAGCCAAATGGCCGACCTTATCATGCTTGTACTACTAACGGCCAGCAAGTGAATGCGCACCGTGCGCGGTCAGACACAGCTGCTACTTCGGGTAATTTGCGAAATATTGGGAATGTATAAAACCACTATTTTACTAGTTGTCCATTTGTTTTCAGTACATAAACTTTTGCAATTATAAAAGTAATAGAAACGACCAAACAATTTTTTAAAATGAACCGTGCATTTCAATAAAATGCACGAATTATATATAATTTTCACAGTTTTTCGAAAACTTGTCTCGTAATGCCAATTTTCAATAATTATAACTATGCTATATATAAATTTAATTATTAACCAATTCATTTTCCTTTATCAAAAAATTAATCTACAGATAATAATTTATTAAATATATTCATTTTGTTTTCATAATTCTCTCTCTCTCTCTCTCAATTGTTGTAATACTTTAGATCAAATATTATTGCTCATTACGCATCTAATCGACAGTTTATCATCGCCGGATTATAAGTTGCGATGAGAGTGCGTCAATATACTGCCGGGCGCACTTTCATGACGTTGGCGAAAGCTTGTTTCGCGGGAGATTGAAACTTTTTTCCTGCCCCAATCTACGTGTACAAAAGAGGCGAGTGCGGCCTTTCTGACGCGATAGCGGGCGGAAATTTAACAGAGTGGAAAGCAGAACGAGCCACTAACCCTCGTACGACATAAACCGTCGCACGAATATATCCCCTAGTACGTCCTTTTAGCGTATGCCATCAGCGATTATTCACGGAAAAATTTCGACAATTTCTTTTTTATCTTTTTCATTCTCTGCTAAACACTTCCATTATTTTTTTTATTTCGTGACGCCTTCCCGTTCATTCAAAAAAGAAAGATAAAAAAGATGTAGTAACTGTGTTGGCAATGTTCCAAAGCTTTTTTAAACAATTATAAAACGATAATTACTTTACTTGTTAATTACAAAACGTACAATTTATATGTGCCGCCGCATTAATGTAATAGTTTCATAAAAGATGAATTAAATGCAACTAAAATAATTTATTCAACTTTTATAATACTATAATTTTATGAAGAAAAATATTCTATAACTCTAAGCGCGAACTTAATTATTCAATCACAAAATCCTATATATACATACATTATTTTTTCATTTATTATCTATTATATATCTCAAAATTTTTATTCCTATATTCTTGAATTATTATTTCATTAATACGAAAACTTTTGCAAGTGGATGAAAATTTGTCAAGCAAGTATGCAATCATCGAAAAAAATTGATTCTAGAGCTCTTTCTCCTAAAAAGATATTTCGCGTGACATATCAAAGGAAATGAGATACCACTCTTCGTTTTCTGTCGTTTCGCAATTGAGGACTAACCGCTCCAATTTAACGAAATTATTGACGAACGACGCTCGTAGCACGAAATAATCGAAATTGCGCGTCGGCATATTTCCACTCTTAACTTTGCGGATATTGGTGCCAAATATTTGAGAGCAGTGTTCTTCCCGAGACTTCGTGCAAAAGCGAAAAGCACGACAATTGCGTTGCCATAAAGGTATTTCCTCGTTAATTTCATTTCTCGTTTTTGAGCCGTAACGAGAGACTTCGGCTCGACAAGATTTAAGATATAAATGAAAAAGATAGAAATAAAAAAATTTTTTATAAAATAATAAAAATTAAAAAAAATTTTAACGGCATTCGCAATTACTTATATCTCGTGATGTATTTATATTATACACCGTACTAATCATATCTTTCACGAGAAACGTTATTTATAGTTATTGTACTTACAGGAATTTAATCGAGACAAAAGACTGAAATTAGTATAAGATTTATTATAAGAACAAAGAAAACTCAAATTGCAAAGGATTATTATTTTAGGAGAATGTTGGTAATAATCTGTAAATACGTTATGCAAAATTTATCTAAATATTACGAAATATACCAAAAGCGTCTTTAATAAAGGAATTTATTTCTATTTATCTAACTATTTGCATTTTTCCCAGTTTAATTTACATATACGACTACTAAAATCTCTGGCTTAAATTAGGCAAATCTCACCATGGAACTGGCAAATTGAATTTTTTTAAAGCCCCGTCCGCATCTCATCGAGGAATCTCTCGAGTCATCCTCGTTAAGCTGCGCTTCTATTCGTCCTGGGAATCGCTATCCAAACGAACTGCTTGATATTCCGGCGGTGTGCATCGTCCACGACGTCGAGATGCGCGAAGTACACTCGGATGCCAATTGATGCGAACATTTATTCCCGCAACTTTCGGTATAGCATCGCCCGCTTGCTTCGAGCGAATGGCCGACAAGTTCACCACAACGGCGCGGAATCGTTGAACAAATTCAAGCGATACGTGCTCTACGCGAAATTCGTGTTGACAATAATATAATATTTTGTTCGCAACTTCCTCTGCTTTAATGCAATTTTGGCTTGTCAGAAATAAAAGATTTATTTATCAGCGAAAATACAAACGTGGAGGTGTGATAAAATATTATTCAAGTATAAATGTAAATGAAAGAACAGGGGGAAACGATTGTTAGTATAATTGCTACGCGATAACAACATCCATAATTTATTACATCTTTCGCAATATAGAAGAATGCAAAAGAAGGCTTTAAAAATGCCATCTTCGCGTTCCAATCAGATCGTATCATAATTTATCTTTCGCGAACGAGTCACTTCACAAAACCATAATCACGAATATTTCCATAATTATAAAAAACGTGATAAAAAAAATTATGTATGCAATTATAATGCATACATTGGCTGGTATTCATAGTCGAATCTTATTTCAAGACCGTCTTAAGTAATGCCTTAAGATGCTAATACGGTCGGATCATTTCATTGGCTGGATGGAGTCTTAAGACTGCCTTTGACCAGACTTAAGACGATCTTGTGTGAACATAAGATCAGACTATGAATACCGGCCCATTATCCTATTAACTGTTCTGTGCGTACTAATCTCAATAATATCAAGTCCTTTCTCTTCGCGACATTGTATCAACAATTATTGTTTTCACATTATTGTAGATTTTCATAAAAATTACATTGAGAAAAAAGATCAAATGTCGGAAAGTATCACAAACGAGATAAATCTTTATCACGGTTGTTTCTCATATCATATACGTGGCTTGTATTTTCTGTATATAGGATAAACTTTGCGCAAATCAGATTAGGCGCACACAAAATCACTGCAGGAAGGAACGCGCGCGTGAAGTTACGCGAGATAAATCCGACAAATTATGCAAACCGCGGAAGACGGATAATGTCATCAAGCGGGGAAACGCTCGCAAATTCTGTACTGTTCGAGAAGCTTTTAGTCCGGCATGAATAATAGAGACGTGTCGTTCCCAAGGCAAGGATTTATAGCCGTTCGCCCCAAAACTCCGAGCCATTTGTTTGCCCCTTTTCCCTCCACGGCTTGCCTTAAAGGATCAACAAAAAGATTCATGAAAAAATAAAACTATGATTACCTTAACAAAAATAGTGACATCAAGTTTTAAAATTATCTTTTACTTTACGCGGTCAATGCATTTATTTTACAAATCGAAGAATCAATTATTCTTGGATTCGATAAGTACAAACTAAAGTTTCATGATTTATAAAGAGATATCTGTATAAAGCATGTGTATAAAGTGTGTCTTTATGACAATATAAAATATTTCATATAAAAAAAAACTGAAGCACGTCTTTTACGGCATTCAAAAAAACTTATAATTTTACGAGAAAAAGAAATATTTGTTGCAGAACATCAGTGCGGAACGTAAAGATCATAATTTTCGTAATTTAAAGCTAAAGGGCGACAACTCGCAGTAATGTTTTAGTAATTTCCGAGTTTCGTGAAGTTCCAATCTTTTGTAAGCAAAGAAACTTAAGCAATCAAAGAGTGATCAAGAAAAGCGTTTACTGCTACAAAGGACCTACTCTCCGGCAGGATGGTCTCAGCGTAATGCGACGGAAAACAATAAAACAACGCGCAGCGGCCTGTGCGGACATTTTCCTTTCGCTGAATACAGCGGCAGGGCAGTAATTCGTCGCTACTTGGCAATTTCAGAAAGTTCCAGACGGCGGCCGCAACTTTATATTCATTAGCGGCGGGTTGCCGTGGAAGAAAAGAGAGGCAGGCAAATTTTCCGAACCCCTGCGCGAGCGCATATTGCGAAGTTTCGCGCCGGTGAACTCGACGAATGGGCGAGTCTCTCTTCAGCGTTTCCGGCGAAGCGGTTTCGACTTTTCGCGACTAACGAACACCGCCGAATACTGCAGATGCTTTCAACGAGCGAAGAAACATGCAGACAAAGAAATTTCTCCTTTACGACATTTCAGACTACATTCAGAATGTCTTAAGATTCTCACGCTTATTTCTATCTGCTGATTTGCTCGACCAATTTGAAGTCGCTGCTTCCTCAATACGAAGTACACGAAAGGAAGTACTTTCAAGCCAAAGTCTGTAGCAGTCTGAAGCAATCGGTATAATAGTTGCAAAAATATATGTTTCATCTGACTAAAAATAACTTCTGTCTGTTTCAATCAAATTTTAATTAAATGATAACGTTACATTTATTTACGGAAAAGATATTTTATATACACAATATTCTCACTTAAAGTTCAGGAAACAATTAACAATTAACGGATAGAATCTTTTCAGTTTATTTTGCGAAACAACGATAAACTCCGAATAATTATTCGGCGGGCTGAAATCCTTTTTGTGTTTACATCATTCTGCTGGCCCGAAATAAGGCAATGGCACAAAATAAACCGGATTATTTCACAGTAGGTCTTTTGTGGCAGTTTTCGCACGGACCTATTCAGACTGTAGATTGTTAAAACGAGTGCCGTCTCAAGCGAGTTAACTCGAAAGGGGACAACGGAATTTCGCCTAATGCTGGGAAACTCGAATATACCATTGCGCGCCTGTTTGCCGCCAGATAACTAGGGTTGCACGCACCGTGTGCGCAGTATATGAAATATATGGATACTACGTGCATAATACCACGTGCAATGTTCTATTGTGCGAATCCCGGATTATGCCATGTAATATTATAAAGAGAGTTGAGAGAAACTACTAATGAGGTGAAAACTTCATGAAAAATTATCTGTTCTCTGTAACAGCATAGTATATTAAAGATATATAATGTAAATCATAAATTATCATTACTAATCGCCGCTCTTACAGTATTATATGACATTGTCATAAAATTTAATTTATTCTCATTTGTGTATTACCTCATGAAATGTACTCTTAGGACGTGACACTTAAATATTAAATCTAATTCCCAAGGAATAAAATAACTTTTCAAATCTCGTAATTTATTCTTTCATAGTTGTCGCGATTTCAGAATGCGCATCCATTTCCTGTATAAATCACAGCTATGTGATTTATTCGAGGCAAAAATTTATCCGCGGCAAATTGTCCGCATGATCGGCCGTATGTGCATGACTCGAGTATAACGTTCCGTAATTCCGCACAATATAATATACGTGTTGTCGCAGCGGGGCCGAACAACAGGGATTGCGCTGCCATCCGTTTGGAATGAAATTATGGAAGGAAGCAGAGGAGATGGTGTGGTAGTAGCGACGGTGGCGGTGTGGAGGAAGAGGAAGAGGAAATGCATGGCAGACTCCTGTGTCCCAGGTGATCTCGCGTGCATGAAGCTGCTGCGGCCGAACGAACTGTGCGGGCGAACGTGCGCTTTTCGACTCGATGACTAACCAGGACCCGGTTAATTGACCAGGCGTATTTACCGCGGGACAAAGCAGCCACGAGCGGAACCAGCGCGACATTGTTCACGAATTGTTCGCCCGCCATCAAACTGTGCGCGAGATCATTATCAATCTTGCTCTCCGCGTTTAATCGAACGCAAACAGCCTAAACTTGCTCCTGGGAGGAGAAGGACGGTTTCGTCAAACCTTGACGAAGCGATATTACACTCTCGAGTTTGTATTACGCGGTCGTGAAACGTAACCGTTTCTGCGATGAAATAAAGAACTTCGGATAACGCAATCGACGTCGGATATTACTTCCTTTCTTCCTTCTTTTTTTTTCCAGTGAACCAATTTTTATCGATTTTTCTCCCTCAATTTGGCGCGGACACAATACCCGTTCGTGACAAAAGGAGAAAAGTGTAATTTTTTTTCAGGTGCGGTATTTTCAGCTTTGCGCTGATATATATGGAAATCATACGACGAATTTTACTACGAAGCGAATTTAACGCTCGAACAATTTCACTCCAATTTACGGTACATCCCAGATGTATCGCTGTTGCAGATAGCGCATGGAACATCATTGCGAAGCGAAGCATTAATGTCACGAATAATCGTAGGGTAATTCGAGACTGGAAGATTATTTATCCGTTATAAATATCGAGCTCTAATCCAATCCCCGGCGAACGATAATGTTGTTTCTCGATTCTCGCGCAGAGACATGTCGCGCGTTCTCGATTTCACGGGAAATGAACGAAAACCGCATAACCGTGAAATCAAGAATACGGAGCTGAAATACACGCGCGCGGAATCGAGAGAATAGCGTGATCTGTATTAACGCGATGAATTAGAGCGGATTTATAAACATTACTTTTGCCGCATTCGTTTTGCGCGCGCGATATCAACGCCGATACAAAGGTGCTTTGCATTTCGAGCCGCGGCCGAGCATGAAATCAATTATCGTCGTCGTCGTAGAGACCCGACCTTTCCCCGATATTTATTTAGCATTAAAAGCGCGATCGTCGTTATCCTCGCGGTGCCGCGCGTTCTAACCGGTGGTCGTAAATCAGGGGAGGAAACCTGGGCTGCGGCGCGGGCGTCTCCGATGGTAATGAATCGGAGAGTCGCCCGAGAGCGACGGCGAGAGCGCATTGTAGCCTCGAGTTTCCACGCGCACCATCCGCGTCGATGCGGCGTATGAATTTCAAGGGAATTAATGGCGTCGGATTATATCTCGTAATCGCGTATCTATCACGTGAACGACGCGCTCTCCCCGTGGACCGCCAATCTATTTCAAACAAAAGGGGGAGCGAGACTCCGCCACGTTCGACTATTAAAATGCAATTACCGATGAAGCGTTTAACTCTTGTTACAAGCATGAATGGATCGATTGTCACTAAAAGGGTTCGCTCTAAAAACAGGTGCATGTATATTAGCGGCATTTTGAGAAAGAGGGTTTTAGGTATTTGCATATGGAGTCTTATATTGATTATAAAATATATTGTGCGAGAAAGACAGAGAGAGACAGAAAGAGAAGGCGAATGTATAAAAATATATGATCTGAAAACATTTTTTTAAATAAGTTAAAACGTGAAAATCGATAAATAAAATTATTAAATAATCTAATTATTTAGGATTAATCAATTAAATAAAATTATTTAATGAATATACTTCATATTTCTCGTAGATCCTATTTTCAAGTGAACTTTTTAATTGCAATTAATTCAACTGATATTAATTATTTTTTTCTCACGGATACAAGGGATAAAAGATTTATAAAATTAATGTTACATCTGACGGATATATTTACTAGGTTTAGAGGTCAGGATCAAGCATGATGGACGAAAATGTCCCCCTCGAGAATAAAATTCAAAGAACGCCCGAAGAATACATATTTGCAAACGTTTTCAAAAGACTCCTCCGTTTTGGATGCCAGTCGCGTGGCAGTATGTACATTGCAAATACAGAATTGGACAAAGAGTGACGCAAGAAAGTGTAATTAATAATTTCTAGGGAAAAGTTAATCTGACACGCCCCGACAACCATTCAGTGAATAATGCAATAAACTGAATTGCGGTTGCTCGTAGATTGTGGGCCAAGCAAAAGGAAGATCGTTAGTAGCTCTATGCGAGGTAAGGCATTACTGTATCCTGCGCACCTCCAATTACATCATGCAATCATCGATTACATTCACTAACGAGGGATTAAATTTAAAGCGCAACATAGCTTCACGGCTCTGAGCGTCGTGATGAAATTACTGTCTCTGGAATTAGTCTATTTGAAAATCGTCTGGATTCAATAGACTTTGTTGATTCAATTACGCAATGAATTGTCTTACACAAGATAAAACACCTCTGAACTTCCCGAATTGCGTCAGCGAAAGTCAGTTTAAAGATAGATTGTTTAAAATAGAAACTTTAATAAACCTACTTTTATAGCTACGATTAATCCGGTTATGCATTAAATAATCTCATTTCTAAAGTTATTATTTTTGTCATTATAACATACAAGAATTAATATTTTTCCCTTATTATCCTTACATAAATATAAATGTCGATAAACATTAACGTTAATTGTCTTAATTTTTCCTCGCGCATTACCATGGAAGTCTTTACCATAGACAAAGATGCATAACGTTTCGTCGAGAGAGAAAATTCTTTTATTCAATCAGTAAGTAACCCTCCCCATCTACCGCGCATTCTGCTATGAATTACAAAGGGCCCCTTCATGGAATTCACTCGTCGCGGCGTCGCCTCCGATGCGACGACGTCTCCTCTCCATTCATACGTGTCCAGAATCATTGACCGCGACCGCAACTACGTGACAGGATGACGGCCGCGCCTTCTCGACGCGTCGGTAAACAGGACGAAGGTTCGAGAAGTTCGGTTCTCTGGTGACGGAATGCATACCAGAATCTCGAAAGTGCTCCACGTGGCTTGCGAGGGGCTACTTCGCAGGAGCGTAACGTGTAATTTTGTCACAAGCGTCGAGAACATTCAAAGAAAGGATTAGTTACTCTAACAGGCTCCTACGCTTGCGGTTTCGGTGTACCGCACCGGCTTGAATAGCCAATAACGTGTCGCCTCGACCTATTATACATTACTTAGTTCAGGAAAAGAGACAGGACAACGCGGTCCTATTCTCCTCTTATACGAAATGCTTGTATAATATTCGAAATTGCTCTGGAGAATATACCTATATGTATGTTTCGACATCAATATTGAATCTTCAACTACTTTATCGCTTTAAAATGCTAAAGAAATGTCTCGTTACTGTTTAAAAATGCATAATTTTAAAATTGTATAATTCAATCAATTACCTATATTAATTAATAACTAATTACGCTGTAATACGATACATCCTGAATAAAGGGAAATGCTCAACCCCTAATCATTGTCATTATAGTTTTGTAGTAAAAGTGGTAATTGGAGTGCTTATCGACCGATTCGATACAGTCGTGTTAATTAAGAGTCAGGAACTTACGATGGCCTGTTGATCGACCCCGTTCGGAGGCGGAGGCGGACTGAAGCTGGCCGCTGTCGGCGCACCGGGGGCGGCGGGATGAGGTGCGCCTGCCGCAGGCGGCACCTGAGGCCCGCCGGTCTGGGGTGGTTGCTGGGGCGCACCGGCGTTCTCCTCCTTCACCGTCACTGGTGGCGGTGGCTTAACGTCACCGGCTGCACCGGCCGCCCCCACGACACCCGCGACCCCGTTTACCGGAGGAGGGAAGACACCCCCACCATAGGGCGCAGCCATCCCTGTCTGCACCATGTGCTGAAAGAAAATGTAATTTCTTATGAGTTTCAATGCTCAATCATCGTAATATAAGTTTAAGAATAAGGGTAAATTAAAGGGCATTGATACCAACAAATGTAAATGTGAATTTAGTGATTTAAAAGCCTGGAACATTTTATATAAGTTCTTCTTTATAGATTTACAAGACTAATATACATAATGTAGCTCGATTAATTTACGTTAGGTACTTGATTAATTTACATTTTACGTTTATTACTATTTTTGTTACTAAATTAATTATACAGATTAATATTAATGTAAGTTGCACACTTTAAGTTGAGAGATGGAAAGTGATGATTACTAATTTAGACTTCCTGGTCTGAGAGTTAAATATTTAGTAAATTATACTGTCTAGAATTACCATATAATTATTTTACATTACTGCGATTTAATAAATTGAAAAGATTTAAAGACATTAGTTATCTTTCAACTGATCCTATAATTTTTAATAAGATCAGCTGCTCATAATTGGCAGTAATTTAAATATGGAAGTGAATAGATAGCACTAGAAATATACTTATTAACTTCCATTAACGTTCATATACTCTCTCGTCTTTCATTCACAAGACGAGGAAAAGAAATCTCTCTCCTACTGCAAGTAGGTTCGGTTCAGTTTTTCTTGTTTCTCCGAGATCGTTAGAGATGAAGGATAATGGCGAAAATGGCGTTGCCAATTTTTCGTGCGGTGGCGAACTATTCACCGTGACCGCAGGCAATCTACTAGTAGAAAGATTTCTGGCAATGTTCCATTGGAATGTCGTGGCGGCCTACGATTGGTCGAATAATACCTCAAACTTTACCACGAACCTAGTTCACGGTAAAGATAATATTTTATCTAAAAATGTATAAGAAAACTAATCTCCTTTTCGTCCAAAGTAGAAAACTAGCTTACGGTCCTCTTTTACCAGATTCACAAATATTCCAGGTACCTACAAAATATTCCCTTCCCCTGTCCTCTTGGTAATTCTTGAATTAACAACTTGTAATTGAGGAAACTAAATAAATTTTATAAGATACATTACAATATCAGATAAAAAAATATTCAATATAAAATAATAAATATGTAAGTTATTAATCGATCATTGTATATCATAATTCGTGGGTTAATATGTAAAAGATAAAACTATAAAACACACTTCGCTATTATAAATTTACAATTTTTACGCTTTAAGATCGTCTTTCTTCGTTTATAATAAAAGTTAATAAATTATCTATATTACATAAAAATGATCGATTGTAGTTAAACAGATTATGAAACAATATTCTCTTCGGTAGCTAAGTGCATGGGAAAAATCATTAATGTTTGATCAGACTTTCTAGTTTCACTGCAAGGCCGGAGAGTAAGTAAAGAGAGACAATTTTATGGAACGTAAAAGGCGGAGAAGGATCCGCGGGACGGCAAACGATTTACTATGGACAGCAGAGGGTAACTATAATTTATGGTTCGCCCCCGGGCCGTGCCATCCACAATCTCGCACGTGGCAGGTTACAGATGGTTTGTCCAGTTCTTCCTTCTCTCTAGATTATTTCTGAACGCCACCCCTCGACCTCGCTCCACCACGAGAGAGCAAAGGGCCATTTGTTATTCCTACCTTGAACATTTTTCTGAAAACTCGATTTAGACCGGATTTCGCCGATACGGACCGGCCGCGGCCGCGCGCGCGAACGGAGATGAAGCTCGGAACGAAGATACGCGAGAAAGAGTTCCGTGGTCTTTGTTAAGTCTGAGAAATGAAGGTCTCGGTCTCAGCAATTACGGAAGATCCGACATCAACAAAGTGCTGCGATCCAGATGATTCCTCGCGCCTGATTACGATAGCATCAGTCCATGATAAATTAGCAGCTGTCGTTTATATGAAAATGTTAGACGCTGTGATGTATAAGAATAGAAGTGTGATTTATCATTTTATAATGTTCAACTTCATTTAAAAGGAATGAGAAATAGCATGAGAAATATATGTATATCAAAATGTATGTGTGTGCAGAACAATATGTCTCTCTCTTTTTCTCTCTCTTTTATATGTATAATTGATCTTTTTTTTATATTTAAAATGCATAATTACAATCTATGTTTGTCGATATTAATTTCATACTTAAATAATAAATCTAATTTAATCTACTTTTACGTATATCGTAGATTTCATATTTATTTTTATTATTTCAGATTATCTTCTTCGAAAATCGATTTCGCAAAGTTTGTCGCAATTCCAATTACAGCTAAAATTGTACACCCAATATCCAATCGTCCTTTTAAATTTTGTAACGCAAAGCCAATTTTTTTCAGCCGAGATTCAATTACGGATACTGATACGCGGAACAAATAGAACTCTTAACAAAACTGCGAAAGAAACTGTTAGAATAAGATTTCGGAAGTCTGATCACGATCGGTGACATTATCAAGAAAAATCTAACGAAGAACGAGCACACGATGAAAGGAGAGAAGTAATCCGCGAGGAATACTTCTATATATCGTTCACCGGAGACAATCAATGAAAGGATACGCGCGGAGCAGTGTATTTCACGTGTGTAGGGATCCCCTTTAGAAAAGCCTCGCGGCGAATGAGAACTGAAACTAACAAGTTTGAGCGAGGCCGAAGAAAGTCGCCTCTGGCTCTACACATCACATTCCCCTTCTGCCAGCTTTCTATTCCGCGAGCGTAGCTTAATCAACGAAAGGGACAGGATGGATAAGAAAAAGGAGAGCGCACACGCGCTGTGTGGAGAACATGATCCCGAACCGACCCAATTTTATCTCGCTGGCACGGGAAATATGTCTTCCAATTGGCTGGCAAAGCCACGGCTCTTCGTCCTGATTACGAAGATAAAGGACCCCAGCAAGGATTAAAAATGCATTAATCTCCCTAGTCGAAGAGTATGAAGAAATATGGACGTAACTTCCCGACCGAGCTAGCTGCTCCGTTAATTGATTTTTTTCTAATTTACGCAGAACGGACGCGATCGTAGATAAGAGAGAGAGAGAGAGTCCTGGCAAGAGTTTCGACTTCGCTATACATATAGTCGAATATATTTCTTCATACATCGTAATAGCTGCCGGAAGTTCAAATGCGGTGTGTTAAAATTAAACTCGAGTCACGTTAAATCGAATCGAATTTAAGTCACGTTCATATAAGCAGAGTTAGAAGGAAGTTTCTCTCTCTGCATGTCCGAATGAAATATCGCGTTAAAATTACCTGTGTTTGTAGACAATGGAATCGCAATGTGATGCGATCAAATAATTTTAAAAAACTTTCTTCTCTAAATACCACAGAGATTTATCAACGCTGCAAATATCGCGAAAATTGCAGAAAAAAAATCAAGTTTCTTTGACAACTCGCGTATCTTTTTCGAGATAAAATTCTCAATCCCACTTTAGCGGATGGTTCATTCTCGCACGGTCAACGACAGTCTAACAGTTCTTTGTCGTCTGCTTCTTCTTCTTCTTCTCATTTTTTTTTATGATTATGCGAACAGAGCAAGGCTTCCCGCGTGCGGTAGTACATACAAGGGACCATTCAGAGCATGCTTCCCCCTCGGCGTCAGCAGAGCGTGTCGCCACGGCTAGCTGGGCCTTACGGCAATCGCGTGCGCGAGCCCGAGAGGAACGTAATGAAAAAAAATTTTAATGATCTCACGTTAATTCGATCAGCTACCTCGGGCGTAAAGAATGAATGACGAAATTGCACGGCGCTCTCGTGCCGTTTCTGCGGGGACGCACTCGCGTTGCTTAATTGGATATTCGAAGCAAATGATTATGCGAATGGTTATGCGAATTGCCGATTCATCTTCTCGTTGGGTTCACACGATTAATATGACGATCGTTAAATTCTAAATTTAACCCTCTGAGCTATTATTCAATTTTGAGTTTTATTTGGAAGCAAGATATAAAATTTAGAGCCAAACTAAATTTAGACTATAATTGATCTCGAGATTAAATATTCTTTTGCGAGTTTATAAAAATTATTTCGATTTCAAACAACGCATGAATTTATACGTTCTAGATTTTTTCTTTATTTTTAGAAATATAGAAGGTAAAAAATAATGCAAAATTTGAGAGGCTTAAAAAGTATCTTGAAGATATAATTTAGTTCTTTGGATATATAGTTAATCGAAGGCGCGAGGAAATTAAACTCAAGTATAAGATCGTATTACTCGGTACAGTTTGCCCTTTGATTTTCGGGACTTTGTACACCGCAGGATGATCGTTACAGCCTAGAGTAAGTACTCGCGCGGATCACTTACTCAACGTTGCATCTCGTGTTACGAAGAGATGGCTAAGCCAGTACGAGCCACGAAATCCGAGTTATCTCCATGTATCGGCCCTCTCTGCCTCAGATCGATTCATGCGAATACTATATCAGACAAACGACCTATTTCGAGAGTGCCATCGACCAAACAAAATGGCACTTATTTTCGCATGCATAGCGCCTGTCTTATCGACGAAAATTGGGGGGTCGGGAGGCGAATAACCGGCAAACCAGGGAACTGGCTTGTCGATCTGCATGGAGGATCAACGTTATCGGAATTGGCAGTAGAAAAAGCGGACGCGATATAGCTACGGGATAGCTGAGGCTGTTTCGCGCGGGTCCGCGAGGAGATGCGCGAATCGAAACGGATTGCATAAACGCCGTTTCATCGTCGCGCGAAGTCTCGCGCGGCGTTTCGCGCAGCATAAATTCCTCAATTCTGCAAATTAATGAAAATATGACAGATGCGGACGGTGTTATGAGGAAAAGGATGAATTAACCCGCTTAATTAAAAAATGCAAAACTGCGTCAGCAACACGGAACTTCGCATTTTACATTTAATTCGCGCAGAATTGCCGCTTCGCAAATTAAGCCATTTTTGCGCAATATCAAATATGAAAATGATAATATTGCAATTTTACAAAATAGCTACGAAATAATGGATATGTAAGTCCGTGCTGCACTCGAGATAATGGCTTGGGTCAGGAAACAGCTTATTTTGCGCGTTGCTATTCGTATAAGCTGTATCAGGATGCATCGCGCCACGTTTGAAATGCAAAAGCGAGCATCGCGATGCTATGCCAACGATGCTCGCTACGGAAAAATCAAGAAAGACGTATATCTCACGGCGGAGAAAGGAACAATGCAATTTCCCAGAAGTACGCACCATCTTCGAATATTATCATATATTAACGAAAATTATACCAAGATAGATGCATTTTGTATGTAACTAACGTAACTTCACATCAAATTTCGTTGTATAATCCATGTTTTTTATACAAATAAAGAAATAATATCAAAAGAAAGAAAAAGCTACAAGATAATACGTTCCTATTTATAACAGCTAATGTCTTAATAAGAAATAAAAAAAAAGAGAACTGATAAACCAGGAATCGGAGATCGTGCTGGCTCACGCTGACTTGCGTAAACGCATCTAAAATACATATCTTTCTATCTATAGACTATTTTAACTTTCCCTCGCATTTACTTAAGCTTGAATGAATAGTGTTTACTTAGATATTTTTGGCCCCCACTAAAATTAGACTTATTATTTGACATTCTAATTCACAAATTACAATTTGTAGGGAAAAGCGGCTTAAGTTACCTCAAAAAAATAGTACAGATACAATTGATATACCTAATTCAAATATAACCGAACAATAAAAAAAAACAATTAAAAATTTATAACTCGTATAACGCATATCGAGCAGAAACCTATGAAGTAGATCGTACGTACATCGCATCGATCTCCATAAAGATGCAGTTACTCACTGCTGCTTCACGATGCTTTTCCGCGGAGCCACGCAACTTATACCATTACGTCATATCCAGAAAGGGAGCAATAATTTCAACAGCAGACACAAACGCACACACATAAACGCGCACTGCAACGCAAGAAGAGCGCTCGTAATTTAACCATCGGGGTTTCATCTCGAGCACTCTCACGTGTGTGTCGACACCGGGGCAGCTTTAACCCTTAACGGTCACACTGGGTCCAGTAGACCCAAGCGTTTTTTTGACTTCGAAAACGACCCAGTAAACCAATAGAAATGGGTCTTGCGCCGCCATCTACAGGTAGTTGGGACCTTCAAGTATCGATCCCCGTCGGTGGAATATTTTTCGGCCCGTTAGTTCTCTATTGGCAGCCGTTCAAAGTGTGCGTGTCGAAATTGTTGGGTCTATTGGACCCAGTGTGACCGTTACGTAATAATTTGAGTTTTTCGAGTATTTTTTTTTTTTCGTTTCTTGTTGTTCCAAAGTGAAGAGGCAAGTACACAGTTGTGTTTTTCGTTGCTTAGAATTTTTTAAAAAATTTTACTGTGTAATTATTCATGAAAAGTAGATGGCTTATAACATGCGCTCCCGTACAATTCGCGAGGAATTGCTTGAGAAATCCGAAGAACAGCCAATTCTTGGCGGCGATGACACTGATGGAACCGAAGACCACGTGTCCGAGCAATATATATATTATATATATAATATATATGTAATGTAATATAATAATACATATATATATATTATTATATTATTATATTATTATATTATTATATATTATTATGTATATATATTGTGTATCGTTCTTGCAGGTGTGCCTTGACCAAATGTAAATATATATTTACATTTGGTCAAGGCACACCTGCAAGAACGATACACAATACCAACAATTCGCAAGGACATCAAATGCGGTATTGCGAATATCCTGCACCTCCAGGACAGGCCTGCATTTGGAGAGAACCGCCCAAAATTGGATAGGAAACAAAGATGTCAAGTTTGCCCGTCAGGAACTGATAGAAAGACGAGATTCATGTGTCCCACTTGCCTTCGACCGATGTGCGACAAGCATCGCGCATATTTATGCGTTGAATGTGCCTATGGCATCGAATAAAAAATTGTAACCGTTTTATTTACTTGAAGTATGTCATTTGCAACGTAAATATATTTTTTTCATATTTTTTAAACCATTTTTTTTAAATATATTGCTATTTTTTCCATACAAATGTCCTTTTCACTTTTCCGCAAAAAATCGCACCTTCATACCTCAAAATAAATATACTTTTCGGAACGGCCGCATAAACTGCAATAATCAGTGAAAAGTGCATCATCTGAGGATGAAAAAACCGTTTGAAAAATTAAGATATCTTAAAAATTGAAAAAATTACATTAGTTTTTGTGAAAAATGTCACTTTTCCGACTTTTTTTTTTCAACAATTTCTTTACATATGTTAAATTAATTTTTTGGAAATCAAACCTATACAGTCTTTTTAAGGAAGACAAAGTACAACAGGATATTTTTTTTTTTTTTTTAAAGGTCACCTACAATTTTTTATACACGTGCAAACACGCTTGGGTCTATTGGACCCAGTGTGACCGTTACGGGATTCTAGCGAGGTGTGACCGTTAAGGGTTAAGCTTCCGCGACAGCGGTTTACCCTTGAGTATTAGGATCTGAAACGCGCGCGCCCGCGCCGGTGCCGGTGGTGCGGCCACCCTTCCTCGTCCTTTCGATGTTTTGACGCCAGCAAAGCGAACGAGCCGCCAAGAATAAACCTGAAATCAATAGCGAACGCGCGGCTCGGCAGAGAGAGAGAGCGAGAGGAAGAGAGACAAAGAGCAAGGCAGAAGCGAGAATAGAATGAGACACGAGAGAAAGCGGATAATGGCAGGAGGTTTTCCGACCGGCCGAGCTTAAAGCACATCCGGCATATCCTTCTCCATGCGCTTCACTTTGACAGTAGATTTTTCGTTCTATGATTGCCAAAGTATCATTTCGATCCGACGAGGAGCCTATAGTCTAGTTTAGAAAAGACTATACGTCTTTATTATGTATAGCGCTTCCCGGAATTGACAAGCCCAGCTTTAAAGAGTATATTGACGGAAATCGTAAAAATATTTTATGATGAGTTTTATTTAGTTTCTGTGGTGTCGTTTTTTCTACCAGGTTGTTCTTTGCACTGAGACGACAGTATCTGCGTTATATAATTGTTACAGTTGACTGAATTAATAATAGTATTCTTTTTATATATAAGAGATCAATTTTTTATTACTATTAATTTATAATTAGAAAATTGATCATAGCTGAAATATTTTATCCAAATTATATCCAATTTGTTTGCATTAAGTTTTTAAAATCAAAAGCGCTATTGTCCTTAAAAAATTCAAAGTAAAATCATCGTAGAAAAAAAGAGAGGACTAATTACTCTAATTAGTTCTCCAGATCATTATAATGATTACTGGAAATATATTTTGGTTCACGATAAAATCATGACGATCCAGCCAGCCAATCGGTCGTAACGATGCGGTGGCAGAGAGTGATCTGATCGCCTCCATTCCTGTATGTCTCCTTCTCGTACGATCGCTCTCTTCCTCATTCCCCTCGCTCGCCGAGTTAAATACTCTAATTCGCGTTAATGGATGGCCCGTTGCCAGTGGATCGTTTCTAAAGAGCCTCTTCCCGGTCGGGACGGACGCGTCGTTCAACAGAGAGCGTTCACACCATTCGGGCCACTTGGGCCCTATGTAACAAAGCGTCGTCAATAACGGGCCCTGTCCTGAGATCGGCATCTATAGCCGCCTGAAGGAAATCGCCCATTTGATGGGGAGTGCCTGGCGTAGCATTGCAATCTTAAATAGCTGCTAGTAGTCAATATACAATACATGCACACGACAGAGCATAAAAGTCGCTAAGATCTACGTGGTAATTACATCCGCCATCGATCGTCGACATCGATCGGCTCTTCCGTCACGTAACGAGACGTTACGTAAGCGGCTTTGCGTGCGTCTCTCTTTTGGCACGGCAAATCCATCCGTTTAAATCTATACATCACGTTGCGATTATCTTCAGAAACCGGTATGAACACATCCGATAATGATACCCTCGTGATAAGCGTCTCAGTTGATTGTATTAATTACTATCGCGATTCGCGGATAGGTCAGATAAACGAACAGATTATCCATCGCGAGACGCGAATCGTTCCGACCAAAAAATTCTACGTTATTTTGCCACATCAGACCGTTCATGTTCACGAACTTACGCCTTCTGCATATTCTCGTTGAGCGATCTTTATCTCGCACGACAGCGGCATTATAACGATAAGGAACCCATCTGTGAATCAGAGCGAACCGATCTACGGTTACGTGATAACGATCGGCAAGCGTTCTGCCTCGACGAAACGTCACGGTCGAATGATCACAGAGAGTACTCGTGTTTACCTGTCCGCAAATGACGATTTCAAAGGAAATTCAGTCTATTTTGTCAGACTCAGAAACGCGCGTTCCGACCTTCAGCTATCTACCACCGCACGTAAATTTTCACACGCACGTGGAGTTTGATAGCGACCGCGCCGCTTCCTTTCCGCAAAGCGCCGTTATTTTCGTCGAAAAATACACAGCCGGGAAATTAAAGCGAGTTCGCGAGAATTTGGCGTGCGCTAGACCGGGTCGAGAGATTTTATCCGTTGAAAAAAATGTTGTAGGGATGTACGACGTTACATGCGATAAATGTGCTCTATGCTTACAACGTTTAACGATCGCTAAACTGTGTGTATATATACACATGCGTATCCAAGATTCCGAGAGAAATTTTACGCGCCATCGGGCTTTTTAGTGGCTATAAAAACGTTTCTAAATTGCAATGTCGTCCTCTGGCGATTTATTCTTAACATTTTATTTCTCCATGCAATTTAATTCCTATCAACTTTCTTATTCCATAATTTTTGTCATAAAATATATTTATCGTGAACGTTCTACATATAAATATTCATAAAAAAGTTTTGAAGTACAAATAAAAGTATTTTACGATAGTGCACAATTTTTTAGTATTTCCTTATGTTTTGACATACTTTTCCCAGCGCCTTGTTATATTTATGTTCCGAACTGTCACACAATAAACGAGATATTTTTAATTTTTACGGGAATATCCTAAATGAGCCTCTAACAGAGACACGGTGATTTTGGAGCCTGCTTAGAACAAAGAATAAAATTACCTAATTAAAATTACCTCGAAAATCGCTTACAAAACGACAAATATTTTAAAGATCAAAATAATAATCAAAAAGTCTAGTCATCTCAATGCATACCAGTATTTATAGTACTTATTAACAGGACTTATTAACAGGAATTTAAATTTAAAGAGTCGAGAAAATTCAATGTGTATGTAGAAGATGGGCAAATTTCGCAGCAAATCGATAACACCTGTACTCTTTCGGATATAGGTTATTTTATGTATATTAATAACATGCCCCGCTCCAATTCCATTCGCTGATATAAATTAATACGATAAATGTCACGCCGCTTTTGCCGCGGAGCGCATTTCTGCAACTGCAAAAGCGGTCAAATTACGTTCCATTGATTCACCATTTGAGTAAACTCATATTGTCTCGACAATCCGAACAACAATCGCGAAAAACGCGAAGGTAGAAATCTAAATGCTTTTCCAGTCATTCATACCGCTATGTTATCGATAAACGTGTTCGCAATATGACGGCGTGCGGACGAGTTATGAAAACAACTTTCGCATCCGTGGGCACAATAAAAACGGTGCCCTGGTCGAGATTTCGAGGGAACTGACCGGCCGTGCGAATTGATATCACCGTGCGCTGTCCGGAAGCGCGAAAGTTTCATAAATCGTCTAAATGCGAGTAACTTTTATCAGCGCGAGCGCGCCCACTCGCGGGAACTCGGAAATGAGTCCAGTATCTCGAGACTCGCGAAATACGAGCATCGGGAGATCGTGGGGGCGACAGGAAATTGAAAAATTCCGCGTTCCCAGGGGGGAAACACCAAGGCAACGAGGTACGTAACGAGATTTTGCCGTTTGACAAGTCCGAAGAGATGGAAACGCGCTCGAAACTCTGCTGGCTGGACTCGTGCACTTTTACTAATCTCCGGATTGCCTTTCGACGAGATCAAATCGCCGAAAGTGTCAAGATCAAAATATTGATCATTAAACACTGACACGGTTCGTTAACGTATATATAACGTGAGTCCGAAATGCAGAAGAATGCCGTTAGTATTTTCTCGTTCAAATTATTCTCATAAAGCAAAAATATCACTAATGATTCATCATAACTTACAAACTTAAAGAATAATTGATATGTAATCTAATTTATTGATAATATTAGCGAAATATTCTTATATCGATTTTATAGAAATGTTCCACATATATTGTGAATCTTTCTTATATTAACCGCACGTTTGATTCAGGCAAAGATGAAGATATACGCATAATTAAATCTGTCATAAAAATCATAAAAATAATTTTTGTTATCGCAATTATCTAATTTCGACGAAATCATTGGAATGCTAGTACTTGACGAGAACAGTGGGCCCATTCAAGTTACATCTCGAAGGAAGAAAGGTTCTTTCAAGTCTTTCAACGATATTGCTCGTTTCCGCGCGCGAGCGCGCTTCCAGTTCAACTCTTTCAATCCTGAAACTTGGTAATTACAATCAGGCTTCCCGTGGTGACTTCGCCAAAATGTTAAAAACTCGGATAAAAATAATTCAACGGCCGACCGAGATAATTAACGGATCAAAATGTCTATCCTCATGTAATAAAGTTCGCCCTACTGATCCTATGATCGACAGCAGTCACTTTATAATTAAGATTTCGTCGCCAGATGCTTATTAATAGAGAACGCTAGTTGTCGTGAAATCCTCTGCACCAGTACACTGCAAATCTTGTATAGTCACTTTTTATAAGTTTCTTAACGTATAAAAAGTGATGTATTAAACAGTTTTCCCGATTTATTTTCGTAAATTTGATTCAATTAAACACTTTAATGTTTTATTTTAAACATTTCAAAAACAATTAAACACTTTAATGTTTTATTTTAAACACTTAAAAAACACTTAGATTTGCAGTGTACGGCGGGTAGCTTTGACTCTATTACCATAACAAGAGGCTTACCCAGGAAAATGAGGGTTCGTCATCGAAAAACGACGATCTTGTAATATATACATATATTTATGTACATATAAATATGTATAAGTATATGTTTACTTAAATATTAACAGCATATTTATGTAAAATTTTGCAATTTCGATTTTGTCGAAGATTTTAGCCGCAAATACTGATGAGCGTGCGCGTTTAGTTATCGCATTTAATATAACAAAGAGGATTTTTTACGCACACTGTATTGTAGATTTTAGGGAATATCTCCAACAAATAAAGAAAAAAAGATATCACGTAGTGTTCTAAAAATAATTCAACAGATAATCACGATTCATGAGTGTTGAATTTTAATAAACTGTTACTTGTTCATTAATAATTAGATTGATTTTTTATTTATAGAGAGAAGTATCTTAACCCGACTGAGAACCACTGATAACTCAATGAGTGCGTCTTTATTCGAGCGAGCTTCTGGCCCTTCGGAATTACCCTTCGGGAGATGGACCCTTTCCGCTTATTCCCTCGCATCCTCCCCTTTCTATATATATTGTTCATCTATACCTAATGTGTGTGTGTGTGTGTGTGTGTGTGTGTGTGTGTGTGTGTGAGAGAGAGAGCGCTTCGCATCAAGGGAGAA
Organism: Leptothorax acervorum; assembly: GCA_035220615.1. NCBI lineage: Eukaryota > Metazoa > Arthropoda > Insecta > Hymenoptera > Formicidae > Leptothorax > Leptothorax acervorum. The sequence continues at coordinate 545,984 of JASTWQ010000049.1, read as the reverse complement.
GCAAAGAGAAAAAACAGCGTAGATATTTATGTTGTTGTTCGAGGACATAAGTCCTCCCAGAACATATCATGTAAAAATAGCGAGAAGAACTACGAGTAAAAATACCAGAAAATAAGTAGCCAACGTAAAATAGAGAAGAGTATAAAAAAATAGAGCGGCACTAAGTTTCTCTCTACCATTCTATTATGATAAATTTTAGACAAAAAGACTATCGCAACGAGTATAATAATGGAATACCAATAGCTACCGCTATTTGCGGCACAATTTTAATAATCATTTCAATAACATTATTATTCAAATAGTATTATCCGAATGAAGGCATTACCACGAAGATTTGTATTCTCAAAATCCCATTGTCAAATCAATCACATGATGTAAACGTTTATCGTACGTAAAATATAATAATGTAAGCTCTCTCGAAAAGGAAAAAAGATCTATATATAATATATATACTTATATATATGTATTCTTTAAATAATTTTAGATAATTAATTTTGTAAACAAAAAAACTAATGCAAAAACAAGCACAGAGATACGTATAAGTTAATCTTTCAATTATGAATATATTGTATAAAACATATTAAATTTTGCGGAATGTTCATATCATCATTTTCTCGGTGAAATTATTTATTTATACCGCATTAATATCTAATAAAATAAAGTTCATCTAACATCCAAATATGTAAATTGCTTTGACGTACTTTATAAAAAATGTATACTGCGTATTACCGCACTTTATTAGTGTGTGTGACAAAATGTAAATTGCATGTGTGAAACGATAAAATTAGCAAGGATTATCGGAGAGGAAACTGAGGGAGATGATTTCTCATAAGGGGCTCCATGATGTTAAGCTCATGATGAGGCATTCAGGCGTATAAATTAGGAGACTGTTAAAACAATAAGGATGAAACTCGACGGACCGTGTTACACGCTCTGCTCGTTAGATCGTTTTAACAGCTGGATTATCGATTTTAATAGCAAGTCCCCACCCCCCTTCTACCCCGAATCACGTCTCTGGAACAAACATTGTCAGAATTGTTTGGTGAACGATTATCATTTGCGACATCATACGAAAACAACTTTATGATTATGAGATGAAGTTACAGATAAAGTTACAGTTAATGTTTTAGGGGAAAAATGTAGCCTCTACATATAGCAGAAATTCAGTCACGATTAATAAAACATAACATTTATGTTCGTATCAAGTTCCTTATAATAAAAAAAGTAGGTATATTATTATGACTAAAAGTTCTGGGCAACTTTAAATTATCACTCTGCATTCTTTCATGAACTAGGAAACAAGAGTTCCTTATTACAGTTTTTAAATTCTTTTATGCTGGAAGGGTTTCTCATTTTAAAAGTAAAATATAAGTTAGTTGCACGTAGGAGACATATTAAATTTCAGCACAGTTAAACTATTATTACTGTACAGTTATTATACGGGCATCGTAATGATATAAATTTTTTTTTACCGTAAAACAACGTCACTCTGAAATAGCGGGAGGAAAGGCTAAGAAAATTCAGTCGGGGAAAGAATTCCGTTCCCCCCGACGAATCCGATCTAATTTCGGACACGCTGGGCCATGTGCGAGCCCGGTAGTGAGTGACAGAAGCGTGTATTTCCGAAGAACCTAAATTCGATTCGCGGATAGATTCGCATCGACGGTGTCACGTTCGTCCTATCGAAGATCTCGATACGACGAGAAAATATCGGTCTCCTCTTATTGATATACCATAGAATGATATACCATGAAGAATTTATATACCATATTGGACAAATTGCATGGCATTCCTCAACGCAACTAGAAATAGCGAGTTACTCTTTCTAGATCCCTGTGGTACCACCGACATCTTGCATGAGAGAGAGATGACTACTCCGCTTCGCAACGATCGATATTTCTGATACCATCGCTTCCGCTGAACGATGGGTAAAACAATAAAATCCTACCGGTCTGCACGGCGGAATCTAAATTACATCGCGCCACGCCAACTACTTCGCGCTATTCGCTTCTTGCTCTTCGCGCGACACACTGATAGCATATCGAGATCCTACAACGCGGTGAAGCGTCGAAGGGAAGTTTCAATATCTCCGATATAGCGTTCCACATGGAGAAATTTCAATACCTTCCGTACGACTGTTCCATTCGGAGAACTTCAGTACGATATTCGGAGGAATAAGCTACTTCGCTCTGATAATAAGAAAAATGCTGCAATAATTATCATTTATCGATTCTAATCGAGATCAATTATAACCGACTCCTTTGTATAAAAATAATGAGTTTCCAATTCATCAAATACGAACGAAGTTAAAATTTTATAGAATTTAATGTTGTAATATTAAATGCAAGAGTTTTATAATGTGCTCTTTACGATATTGTATAACATATACCATAAAAATAGCTTAATTTAATAATTTTCTAGCAAAACTATGACAATTTTCGCGAAAAATTTTTACAACCTTCACAATGTCCCAGCAAGAGGGAAGATTCTACTTGAGCGATCCCCTATAAAAAAAAAATGTCGATTGAAGGGTTCCGCCCTTGCGCGCTCGGAACCCTTTCCTTTCGTTTCGCCGCGGGGAAGGCGACGGTACTCGACGTATTTTCTAGGCGAGCGATAAATGGTACGTGCCAAGTCGACGAGCCGGGCTCGGGCTCGTTTTCGCAGGACCGTTAGTAGACGCCTCCGGAACGAGGGGATCGCGAACGGATTTTGGCGCGGTGCCATCCCCGGCACAAAGGCCCACGCTCGAGGAGAGATCGCAGCCGACGGGGGGGTTTACAGGAAGGCCTGGGCTCCGACCACTGCTGCTGCTCGGTCGATTCGTACTAACCTACCATCGTATCGCGACCCTCACCTCCAAAAATTATCAAGTCCCACCGGTCCAGATCGCGTTTCCTTCGTGAACAAATTGGCGAACAACGTTGTTCGCCGTTCACGAAGGAAACGCAAAATTCTCCCTCGAGATTCATAGGATTGTCTATATATTGTATATATATATACTCGGTTATTTAAAAAAATATGTTGTTAAAATATATATAATATATATCGTAACTGTTTCAAGAAAATCTACAGTAGATGTTCAGTTTAACGCGTTTGAAAGATAATCCTGGAAACAGGTCTGACAAAATTGAGCCTATCTGCTGTAGATTTTCTCGTTACTTATATCACGATAGTTAATCTTATCTCTTAGCTTCTATGTTTGGTATTTCCTTACTACATGCCATTCACGTGACACCCTCCCATTATCGGTGCAAGGATTACATCGTTAACGAACGCGTCGTTTCTGAAGTATAAAATATCGATGGCACGTTTACAACGTGGCAAATAATATACGTACTTAATACTCGTGCGTAAGTAACACGCGGCTTCGTGTATAACGGTTGGCGCGGGTGTAAAACGCACGATAGAAGAGGCGTAAAATCAATCAGTAGTTTACAGGGCCTGCAAGACACAAGAGCCGAACTTCCTGCCACCGTAATTTATAGACTTGTCCGACCACCATGTGTGTGAAATAAATGTCTGCGTGCGCCTCTTTCGAGAAATATATACAGATCGTTAGAAATGTGTTCTCCAATAAAATTACACTTGTCTTCTTGGTAAACAGTTAAAAACATTGAACAAATGAAGCACGATCGTATTTCATGTTAGACATGTAGGTATATATCCTGATAATAAATTCCGTTATTAAGGGTTACTTCGACCAACTCCGATTAACTTTAATCGACGAAAATAAAAAATTAAAAATTTGTTATATTAAAAGCAGCATTTAATCACGAAGTGGTAAATCACGAAGAGATAGGTTAAAATAAATAAAAAAGAACAACATATACATTATACAGTTAAAAGTCTTGCTGTTGACGAAATTGCTGATCGAGTTAATCGTCGATTAAAGTTAATCGGAGTTGGTCGAAGTGACCCTAAATCTTTCTAGAGGGAAGTTTGTTTAAGAAGTATTTACCGCGATATTATATACATGATTTCGCCAGCTGCTTATGTTTCTAAAGCATAAATAATGCATATTCTTCAAATTACAATGTTAAAAAGCTTTATAATAATTTACTGAATAAATATTTCAAACAAATAAAAGAAATATTACCTTAACTTTTAGCTTTAATGAGTTTAGACGTCATTCGCGGTACAATAATGTAAGTTACGGATAATGAGCACAATACGCGTGATAACCGCATATACGCCTCCAGTTATTTTTATGTACTAACGTTAGAATTAACGTTAGGCTTTCATGCCTTTCAATAATAATTCAATAATAATATTCCGTCATTCCGAATTACTCAATGCACCAATTACCTGATCTTCAGAAGATTTACAATATAAATCTTGCGCATGTATTCTGTAAGCTCGCGATTTCGGAGTACAGTCCACTTTATTCGTCGGCGCGATCTCTTAACGCCCAATTTAGCTTAATCGACGTGTGGCTCTGAAAAACAAGTACACGATACACCGCGAGTTTTATCGTTCGTGGTCGTCATCGACACGGTGGGCAATTACATAGAGCTCGCGGTAGAGCACGAACGTGAGAACGGAGAAACGACGACGACGACGAAAGTAAACGCGGGAAGAGCACGCGTAGTGAAGCGAAGAACACGTCGACAGAGATACAACGCTAGGGATTAATACGAGTTGCGACGCGTATCATGACGTCACTTCCGGCCAATCAAAAATCATCAACGCTCCGGATCGCCGGCGGTTAAAGCCGCCGTTCACACGCGACTCTTTGTACGCGACAACGACGGCGAGCAACGATGTCGGTTGTCGGAATCTCCCGTTTAATTGAAGATAATTCCGCGGCACGACCTCAGTCAAAGATAGCTGCTCGCGGCAGTGTACGGGCAAGAAATGGAAGTCGTACAAATTCATCTCATTATAATGTGCTGAATTCTTTTTAACTCTAGAAGATAGTAATTTTTGGAAATATTTTTGGTAACAATGTCGATTTTTGGAGAAAATGAAAGAATAGAGACGTCGCCATACCAAAAGAGTAAGCGCGGCCAAGTAAATATTCATCTACCTACGTATAAAATTAACATCAATTGATGAAAAAAACCATCAATTTATCTACACGTAATTAAAAATCTGTTTCCAAATATAATGCCAAGAGAAACAAGACGATAAGACTGAATTCTGGATGAATGCTGAAGAGAAAATGGATCACGTTTAAGTTTTCCCGCTGCATAGAGGAATGATAGAGCGGCCTCATTGAAAGGCTACACAAGGCTAGTCTGAGTTTATGACAGTGTCGTTACACTCAATTAGCTTCAGTGATGGCCTTGAGAAGCTGCCCGTATACACCGAACCACGGTCCGGCTAACTGAAAGATGAGCGAGCGTGTCCAATACTTCAGTGTTAGGCTGGCCTAATGCCTTTTATAGTTAACTGGTATTATATTCAATATGGCGAAGTAATAAATAAATCACGGTAGATAATAAATAACTATGTTTTAATATTCCTCGCAAATTTGTTAAGATATAATTAAGTTATATTTATTTGCTATATAAATATATAGATTTTAATAGACAAATAAAACAATTATATGCACAGATATGGTACATTCTTTTTCCATTACCTAATCCTTTTTCGCTATTTAATCGTAATATTTTGTTATCCGTTTCGTAATATTAAAATACGAATTCTATAATATTTCTAATTCTTTCTATTTTCTATATTAAAAAAAACCGCTATTGTTTATCAATTAAATTGAGTAATATTCTTGATTCTATCCTATATTTCACGCTGTATGCACGCTCGTTTAAGACACACGTTCATCCTGCAAAAACTCAACTAAAAGTTACGGACAAGTTTCTCTGAGATAGAATCCAGTCTGTACATCACGCGGCGGCAGACGTGTACGAATTAGACCTATTTGTTTCTCGGAAAGATGGAAGCGGATCAGCAGTAGGTAGCCTCGAAAGGCAGCATAGGAAGAGATGAAGTCCAAGATATAAGATCTGCTACATCGGATATCTCAAAAGTGAAACGATCAAAGTGAGCTACACTGATTATGTCATCGGATCGTTCCTAAGTAGATAATTACGCATTCATTCATTCCACGTTAATACAATTCGTCATTCATAAAGAATGTTTTCTCAGTAAGAAATATCCGCACAGCAAAAAATGCTATCTATTTAATCTATTCGCGCATTTATATTATGACATGTATCGGATGTTTCGCATTTACATACCTATTACAAAGGAGAAAGCAACACGAGGCGGAATAGAAATCTGAGACACCGAGGTACGTGTCTTTTTTCAGTACATTTAAAAGTTGTAAATGTGTCATAGCAAATTTTTTTGCGTTTTTAGAAGACGTATAAAATTCGAAACATAATGAATATAGAATTAAACATTTAATTTTTTTAATGGGAAATAATAATAGTTATCTCACTTTCTATCTTTTTTGCAAACACCTTGATGTTACTCCTTAAATAATTCATACTGCGAATAAATTCTCGCTGAGTTGCTTAGTTAATAAATTTCTGTAATAATCCGAGTTTAGACTTGTCAGTTTTTGACACAATTTAACGGACTTGCTATCTAGTCGAACGAAACGGAAACAGCAGAAGTAAGACCAAAGTTTCATCCACTTGCATGCGGTCAACAATAGATGCGACAAAGTGGAAAGGACCTGCGGTTGTGGAAAGGATAATGGACTCCTTGCACAATCCGTGAACTTTGACGGACCTGTTATATCACGATGCAGAACGACGCATTTGGTTCTGAACGTGTAACTATATACATACTGCGCAATATATAGGTATTCTATATATGACTAGTTATCAAAAATATATCTGACAGATATCCATATAATTACATGTTATATTACATTGCATTTACTTAAACACATTTTATATTTATATCAATACTTAACGAATGCAGAAAAATGCATATAATGATTGCTCTCCTGCCATTGTTGAGTTTAAAAACGCATAGCTTTTCTCGTCACTATTTACGTTGTGTAGCTTCTTCGACAAGTTTGAATAATTCATCGGTAGTACGAGGCTTCCGATCGGTCATCTCGAAGGAGCCTCGCGCGCTCGCCTTAATAAGGCAAGCTTATGGCGTGCACGTGGCATGTCGAGACGCGAGTGCGCATACGAGGGGAAAAGGACGACTATCGACATCGACTGTAGAAATTAAAGGTGTAGGAGTCGATGCGATAAAAATTTCTCCCTTTAATAATAATAGACGCCTCGCATGATATTTAATTGACGCTTGAAATCTAGATGAAACGACGTGACAACTTCTGTTCTCTATTGCTGTCCACGATTTTATCTTTGCCGGAATGAATCAACAAAACCCCACCTAGTAATTTACTCGGCTAACTATAAATGTATTTTTATAAATTACCATACCGTACATAAATCTTTCTAACCAATTTTCTTAGCAAAGAAATAATTTGAAAACGCGCATGCAGGGTAATTATTGGAAATTAACTTTATACAGCTATTAATATTTGTTCTTTCCTCTTGAAAATCAGTGAGGCGTAATAATTAAATCAAGAGTACGAGATATTGGATTGTTAAATTCAAATTTCCAATAATTTCGTACAATTTCCAGGAATTTTATCTCGACAAATAAACGGATGACTATTTAACTACCGGATGTTATTAAATCCTTTCCATTTCCGGGAAATGACTCTAATAGCAGTTTTACACGCCGCAGGGTTGCCATGTCGTTCTGAATTGTCGCGCCAAATATTTGATACACACTGCCATAAGCAGGCTGTGTCGTCTGAAAACAATCGTCCAAGCAAGCAAGGGTGGACGAGGGAAAGTTTGAAATTGGTACACGTCGGTGCCAGATGTTACGTAGCGACGTCAACGAGGGGAACGCAAAAACGAGTCAACGCGTCCCCGCGCTCTTCGTGAGACGGCTTCGGAAAGACAAACGCGCGCAGCTGCCGATTTCGGTCCGAGATTTAAGCTACGGGCCACATGCCACATGTTCCCATCCTAGTCGCGTATATGAGGGGGTCAGATTAAAGTCCCGCTCGCGCGACCAAACTTCGATCGATCCGTCAATCCAACGCGCACAAGTTCATTCTCTCTCAACCGTGGAAAATCGCTCTCGCATAATTGGATTCAAAAAGCAATCTCGAGCAACATCATCTCGATCATGCACCAGCAATCGAATAGAGAAGAAGCTGTATTAGTTATTCCCACGGTTGAATTTTCTATCCCGATGAAGTTCACGCAAGTGGCCTCTGATGGAAAAAAAATATTAAGCTACTTTATCGCGACGATTGAATTCGATCTAAAATCGACAGTCGTGGAATTATAAATACAATAATTTCGTAATCTCTTCTTCATCCGTCTCGATTGTCAGAATGCTGCATGCCTTAATACTTATTGCGCAGCTGAGCGAACGGAGCGTAAAAGAGTGAGAGCAAGTCGGCGTTAATGATAACCTTAATTATCACGATCTCAATGACCCACGAGTGGAATATCGCGCGTGTCCGTCAGTTGGTTGGTCGGTCGGTCGGTCGATCCGTCCCCCCTCATCGTAGTTCGCTCAGGAAACCCAATTTGGCGCACTTCCAAAGCCGTCGAACGTACGGATCTGCCTGAGAAACAAGCGGGGGGGCTTATCTGTCCTCCAGGAGAGCAGCAGCTTCGTGCCTCGTGGAGGCGCGAGCTATTTTCAACTCATCCTGGAGAACTGTCCGTGTAAGCCATGTTCCAGTGAAAAATATATTTTTCCCCCGAGCTCGTTTATCGTCTTTCCACTCTGATTATTTGCAACGTCGCGCCGTAGATCGAGTCGTCGAAAGGTCGAGAAAGAAATACGTTTGCACGGTTCTCGAATAAATTTATCTCTTGCACACGATGTACTTTTATTCAGTATCCGCCTGAGTTTTCGAACTGACGTCAGTGCGTTCTGTATCTTGGATATTTTCTTTCTCGCAGTGTTATGAGAAAGTCAGCATAATCTTCTCGGATAACGTAATTCGCGATAAAAATGATGTTCCGAAAAAAATTGAAAGCAACAAATTCCAAGTCAAATATCTAAAGCATACTTCAAGATATTTTCTGTTCTTCTGATAAATTATAAGTGTGAAGAAAAATAAAAAATATTTTAGAAAAAATTATTTTCTAATTATTTTCCAATTGTTACTAGACAATAACAGTAAACGCGTTCATGTTTAGGTATCGACAAGGAACTGCAACATTGCTTTTTGGCTTTCGGCCATAGCTTTCTTATCACTCTGACGTGACACATTAATATTCGACAGATAGTCGATTTCCAATTTCATTTTTGGCTGCACTCATATGTTATGTGCATACTTATGTGACAACAAAAGTTTAATGCAAGTGTAAAATCGTGGTCGCGTAGAAAAACAATAGTTTTATAAATAAAGCCTGACAGTCAAATAATTAATCTCGCATGGAAAAATATGTTCTTCTTCGTTCTACCTTCACTTGATGCGAGACATATATCTCTGAATAATACTTAAAATATCGAAACTGTGGCAAAGCTTTTTGTTCGTTGTTAAATTTGGATCTCATAGAAATTAAAATTAAGCTATTATATATTATTCAAATTATTCCGTTCGTTTCTACGAGAATGTTGGAAGAACGTCAACGTACGAAGACATCAAAATAATATAAGGGCATTTATTTCCGGGCGATTCACGCTGCAACACTCGCGTTTCGATTGTGTCGAAAATCTACCTTTTCAATCATTGTCAGAAACACAATTTAAACGCGGGCAGACGCGTTTGCCTCCTACTCTCCATTGTCAGATGGACAAAATCGACTGGAAGAATCGAGTAGGACGAAGGGACGCGGGCTCTCTTATACACATTGCACTTCGATTTCCCTCGTTCCCTCCTTTCCCCTCTATTTATCTCCTTCTATCGTCGGTGCCCTTCCTCTCACGCGAGATCTCGACCGACTGGTTTCGCAGGCCCGCACTATGGCAGATGCGGCGCTACGTCGCGTCGTAAGAAATACGGAGTCGTCCGGTTCTGATACGGAGGAAAAGAAAGAACGAAGATAGAAAAAAGAAGAAGGCGTACGCGAAGTACCGTATAAGTGACCGAGCGACTTTCTTTCTCGATACAACGGTAACATGCAGATTCTTTCGTCCGTCGACAGGTTCTTTCGTTAGGAACCTAGTCGCATATCTTACGTTTTTAATCATTTACGAATCCATACTCAGACTAAATTCACCGTCGTGCTTAATTCCATGGTTCATCCTTTACATAACGAATTAAAAAACCGCGGACTTTGATGTACAGAGTTACCGTCCGAGAAATAAATGAGTAATATCTTGACTGTTACGTCACATGAAAATAGCGTCTACGTTTTCTTGGAAGCTGTATTTACCTATATACAGCGTAACTTTACGAGTGAGGGATCTAATTTACTTTCAATTAATTCGCATTTACTGATTGTAAACAACATGAATTAAGCGAAAAGTAACATTCTTATCATATCCGAATATTGATTTCCAAAGAAATACAAACGTTATTTACATTAGTGTTAGTGGTACAGATTAACATGCACTAAATAGTAGTATAAGTATGCATAATATACTCGTTTATTTCCCGAATTATCGGATATTGCCCAACCTACCCGATTATTTATAACGCTGACTTATGTATACGATTGCTGTATAACGGTCGTATTTAAATTGCTGTAACGAAGTATTTAAAAAATAGATAATTTATTTATATCCGTTCGCATCGAGCACGAAAAATAAACCTCTAGATTACCAAACCGGAATAAGACGCTTAGCAATTGCATTTAACTGGATTTATAGAAATTTATGGTTACACGTGGAACCCCGTAATGCCGAGAAAGGTCTGGGTTTATCGTCCCGATGCTTCGCCTCGTAAAGCGATAAAAGAATGACTTATTTTTGTCCAGTTCTCATCTGGCAGAACAGGCAGGAATGGAGGGAAAATGCGCGAGGTCAGAAAGAAAATGGGAAAACGAGAAAGAGAAAGCTCGTTTCCGGATCTGTCTCACAGCTTTCTTTCGCTTTAAACGTGATACGAGTTACGTGCGTTTCGCGCAGTTGCAGGAAATATCCTGCAGCGCAAAATAAAAGGAAGATTATCTCACGGATATGACACAACATGATGCACATTCTATGATCTTGTACTTCGATCGCGTGCTCGTGTCAATGTTTTGGTATCTGATTAATGTTCGTTACTCATGCGTGAAATCCTGTTACAGCGCATGAAATTCTATGATTAAGAAGGTTCTATTAAAGCTGAATAAAGTCAAATTAAAGATTAATTCGCAGATAAAGTAATTCAACCGAGCAATAAAACATTTTTGAATATTTCCAATTAATAAATTATGATATATCTTATATATATTTTTGCTAAAACGATATTAATTTTTTCTTTAAATTTAATTTATTTCTTAACAGCCCATTATTATTGTATGACATATTTAAATCACGCCCGAAAGTTAAAAGATTTATCGTAATAATATTATATTTATCACTAAGTAATAACACAAAAGTATTATCAAGCAATAATCGTTTGATTGCGAAGGTTACGAAGAAGGAAACTAATCATTAGTCTAATCATAAGATATTGAAATGTTCTTTATCACGCAAAGAAAATCTTCGGATCATTGATGTCACGGAAACCTCGCATTGCGCGCGCGACTGCAGCCTTCAGTCGCTTGTCACCTATTAATTTTCTGGAACACATTATGTTATGTACGCTCCATCTTTCTTAGGGTTCTACCTAATGGCCTTGGTTAATAACATTAGACGATAAAATCACGTTACACAATGAAATGGCCATCTATAATATCTAATAGTGTAAAAATTCTATAGCAATTTAACAAATTGTAGAACGGTGAAAATGCATTATGTTAGCTTACTTTGCAAGCATTCAAAAAAAGTGTCTTTTTAAAAGTGCGTCAAGTTTTTGAAGATTAATCCTGTATTAATTTAAGCAATTTAACAAATGCACATCAAATAATTCTTCCAAGTATAGTATAAAAGAGAATATAATTCCTTTTACTCCTGAAAGGGGATATTTCCATAAAAATCAAATTATAGGGGAATTTGAAAAGAAATGTATAAACCTCGAACGCAATAGAATTTAAGGTATTATCATGAGCGTAATGTATTCGTCGAATCACGCAGGAATTTCTGGGCCGTCTTCGCCGGCACGCAAGATCCCACGTTTTCTCACAACCCAAGCCGAAAGAGGTTGCTCTGATGAACGGGTTTCTTCGTGAAGAATAACTTAATTCTAGGGTCACGGTATTACCTGGGATACCGTGCAAGAATCGCAGGTCAGATTTCAACATAGAGGTCTGATAATAAACCGAATTCAAGACTGAATTAAAAAGAACATTTATATTTTCATTGTATGATATTTTTACGGTAATTTAAAAGCAAGTTTAACTTTTAAAAATTTTGTTTCGTATTCCAGCACGATAAGTACGCAATGCATAATACATTTCCCGCGAAAAGAAGCAAAGAGTTATATTATCAAATGTCACAAATGTCATAAAAAGTGTTAATCACTTACAAAGAAATTGAGAAACAATATTTTAAAAAATTGACATTGCATACATCGTCACGAAGTGTCATTAAGTTTTAATATTTCTTAGAAGAATGTAGCACTTTTAGTAAAACCAGTCGAGACTGCAGTAGTAACCCATAGTTTATCGCAATAATGCGCACCTATATGCGTCTTCTAATTATAATAGGAGTGTTAAATTGCACGCGGTAGTAAAGGTAATGGTAGAAGTGAAAAATTACGGATCTAAGCATAATGCAGACTGCAATCACAATGGATTGGATAATGAATCTCACGTGAGATTGTGAACTGGTACGACGTTCACGGAGGAGAACGTCGGGGTAATGACAATAGATGATAATGACAACGGCAAGGAATGTGGATGGCACGGTTATCTCGAAACGACGTTATTGTTCCATTACCGCCACTTGAATACAAATCGGTCTTAATCGGCACACACACACATAGGCCATGGCTATAATTGCAAAAGCAAGTTACCGTCGGTACGGAAAACGAAGAGTAAGATAAAATAATTGCGACGTACTAATTAAAACGAATCCTAAAATAAACACACCTTCCTACGTTATATTTCCGGTGAAAATTCCAAATTATTAAAAATCATTTTAATTATTTAAATTAATTATTCAAAAAATCGCAATTTTCTCTAAGAGCCATTTTAACATAATTTAATTATTTAATAATTTATTATGTTTAATATTATTTTGTTATTTATATGTAATATTGTTACTCAAAATTGTTACCGTAAATTGCATACTCGTGTATAATAAAAATTTTACGCTAATTGTGATATTGCGATACCGAGATAACATTACCATTTTGATTGTTCGACGTAAAATCAAAATATCTAGCTCATATTTCGAGCACATGATGTATTTTATCTTGTATAATGAGGTCAATCAAGCTCATATGCATACAACGCAACGCGTTAATAAACGATCAATAAATTAGATTTGGTTGGTACAAACACTCGACGGGCTGTTGAAGTAATATGCAGCAGATTCAATGAAATATTCATGTATCTAAGATAACGAGATTATCGAATAATCTCACGGCAACGCGGGTTTATTAAATCCGATTTGTGATTCTACTTCAGAACTAGCAAACACTAGTAGAATATATTATAGTAATTATACTCTATCCTAATGCTATTAATTATGTAACAAATATATTAACTATTACAATACTGGGTGATTGTGTAAGGATATTACGAGACACCGTGTAACAGAAACAAGTATCTGTTTATCCCGCAACCTCAGATTGATTAAAACTAATTGAAAACTAAAGTTTAATTTATTCGGTAATTGTGCTACGGCAAAGAGAACCATGTTAAATCTGTTCTGTAACAACGGCGTAAAACAGTACCTACGTTATAAAAAATCGTTTGTTCCTTCCCCCCTCCCCGCCCAACCTTAAATAATCGGAGTTGCAACAAAATAAAGTTAAGGAATGTTACTACGGGTTAATAGAAATTCCTTCTTGACAATATTATATAAGCAAGTATGTGAGAACAGAGAGGCGTTAACACAAATTCATCAGACGCGAGGAATTCCGTCTGTGAATAATTGACATTCCTATTAGAATAGATAATAGAGCGGATCTTTGTGCGCAACATCGGAAGGGGTCTCTATTTGACATTTAAGCGTCGTACCGTAACGCAAACTTCAATATCACGGTCTTATAATCGCGCGACACGATGGTACCGCGTTATCGTGCACAAGGTACACCCTTTAATCGTGTATGAGCGCATGTCACCTGTGAAATTATTTATTAACTCCGCTCTAAATATTCAATCGGGCCCGGATTACAGTCTGCATCGCATGCGACACCGATGGCGCGGAGGGAAGGGTATTTTCAAATTTAGATTCATGAACTCAACGTGTTCGGAGTTTCAGGCTTGGATCGTCAATTGGGTCGAGTTGTATTGAAAAACCGCTGAAAATAGACGAGTTTCATTATGTAAAGAGTGCTTAAAGATTTAATCTTGACCCTTCGCGAATAGTTCGAATATATTTTCACGATTTTTATTCTTACTCTCCAATCAATTCGTCAGCGTTGTCGCCTCTCTCGTCTCATCTGGTTGATTTCAATTCTTAATTGCTACGACATTATATACGTAGGATGACCCAGTTCTGAATAAAATTTTACGTTGAAAATAGATTAATAATAACTCAACGCGAGAGCTGATTAAATGCTCAGCAACTTTTACAATTTTGGTTCAATTTCTCCTATTTTTTCCTTTAATTATCAATGCAATCTTTGTGAATCTTTTATGGCGTCCCACTTTTAATGCGTTTCACGTTTCAATACTTTCTATTTTGTACCCCGACGCGCTATGTTTTTATATATGTTTATCAAACATGCAAGCGAGATACCGTTGCGACACCGAATCGACAATCATACCAATTAAGGTGGAAAACTGTAAAGTATTGCACAGTGACACTAACGCCGATGTGAGACTTAAAGCGGCTCTGAATATTGTTGCACGGGCTTCTATTTCCTGGACAAAGTCCACGAGAATGATTGCGGATAGAAGAAAACCGCATGTGGGAATCGTACACGCAGACATGTGTCAAGAGAGAGATGGCGTAGGTGCGCGCAATTGACATTCCCATTACCGGATGATACAGAGAAAGCTTTGTGCAACTCGGCAGCAGTTCCGTTTGATATTGCGGCGTGCAAGCACCCGCGAAATTCGCGTGCCATTCCTACAGACCTGGAAACGCGAGCGGAAAGACGCATAGTGCACCGCGTTAAACCGCCAGCTACGAATTTGGAATGTACAGTTAACTTTTCGCTCGGGCTTAAACTTGAGTTTGAAATGAAAAGATGTGTTCGTCAAAATTTTGTAATGGTAAACATTAATGAGAGATTAACTAGGAGCAGATGTTTCTGACAAAAATTAATTCAGATTGTACACATGCTTATAATCAATTTTTAAAACTAAATATTGTTCTCCACTCGTTTTCAATTTCTATTGCATCAAATTGATTGAAAAGAGCTTTAATGTCATTTATGATATCTCCTCCCTTCTTTATAATATTTTATGAGTAAATTCAATGTGCAAAATTTTGGAAATTTTAAATCGTAGAAAAAGATTTTACCTACAATTAAATTCATTCGATAAGTCGGTAGATCGATAGTATTAATAACATGATTATTGCATGAGATGGATTTAAATTAGTGCATATTTTTTATCTAATACCAATTTCTCACGAATTCGAGATGTCGAACGTACAATAATCTACTATATATACGTATATTGTAAAACCATTTATCGTAATACATTTAAAGCAATATTCTGTTAAAAAATAATTTCAAAGATCTACTCGTATAAAAATGTTAAGACTAAAAACGCCTTGTAAAAAAATGTTATTATCTCTTGCCTCGAATGTATTAAAATAAATGTATTACTGTATTAATATATTTAACTTACGGCACTGAGCATTGTAGGTGTATCAGCAGACAAGGTACTTACCTAAAACAAAAAAAAAAGAGTTTTAAATTAGTTACAAGTTCAAATACGTTACATGTAAATGTTATGAAAATTTGATTAGTTTTATATACATATCGGAGCATTTACAAGCCCAATAAAACTTTTGTAATACTCCAAATTATATTTGATCTTCTTCAAATTCTATTCCATTAACTATCCTAATCCTTTTATAATTATCTGAATATGCTCTGTTTTACTCTTCTTTTTTACATATTGATTTTATTTTACAATTGAAGAACATGCAAAATTTGACTCAAAAGCTGAATAAACGTGCAAATTGGCGCATAATTGAAACGTACGGTCAAAATTTCGACTTTCTAAAGTGGCTGCTAATCGCGCGACATTATCACGATGGATAATTCACGGATAATAAGACACTCATGTCGGCCATGTCCGCGTCCATGGAATGGAAATTAGATTCATTCGCACACACGCGATCCCCAGTTTTCAGCGGGCGCGCAGAATCGATGTCGAGTACCTATATCTTGTTATGCGTGCTTGATGGCACAGCAGTTCTTCTCACATACTTTTGATCGCGAAAATATACGAGACAGATTCGACGACTTAAATATCCGTTTACACTTAAAATAGCATCTGTCACTAGCCGCCATTGAATCGAATACAATTAAAATTAATCTTTCACTCGCGAATCAGGTCGCTTAAAAGCATTTGTTATCGGTCTTATTTACAGAAACATAAAATGCAACATAAAACATTCGCAGAAATAGGGTTTCAACATTCCTTAATGTTTTATTTATCTTTATGTTAGGAAGATACCTAAGATTTTTTATTGAAACGACGCTTCTAAAAATGTAAAATTTTCGAGGAGCAAGAATGAAAAGATAACAGCATTTTATCTATTTAAAGCGGTGCAGAACTTCTTTTGAATATTACACCGTATTAATACTGCGTTTCATCAAAATGCCACTTACATATTTCTGGAACTGCATCAGAAATTATTGCATTGAGACCGCAATGAGAAAAATTGAAACGCGTATTACCGGAGCGTTCCGAATTTTTATTCACGGCGCATCAAATGCTGGTAGAAAGATATTAAACGTTACATTTTTATACAGAACGATTCGCATTGGCGTGCTTTTCCATAGGTAGCAGCTGCAGGCGGTCGTGAAAGGAATGGGAAGCCTCGTAAATTACATTTGCGATTTAATATCGGGACATCTATAAATCTTCGTATAACAGTACACGACTTCCCAGCAGCAATGGGAAAGAACGCGTCTCTCCCTCGGATTTCTAAGTTGTCCCAAGTTAAGCCCTAGTCCGTTTGCATACAATAGGGAGAAGATATATACGCCTAGTTTCTATCTAAAGAATGTAACGAGAACTGATTAGTCAGGCGGACTAGCGATAACAGACGCCAGCCAATAGAGCTGCGAGAAAATTGATTCGTTAAGTTTTACAAATGCTTTATAAATGCAAGAACGCCTGAAATTTTGCTTCAGAATCGAGCATTACGTTACGCGTACATAAAAAGAGCATCTGAAATTCAACAAAGATAGCTTTTTTCTAAATTTCTAAACACGCGTAGATTTTGCTACATCACCGAAGAGTACTTAATTCTGCGAATTTCATCCTACCTCCACGAATCGTCATCGGAAAAATAAAACGTTAAACGCGAACCGTTAACTAAATGCCCTTTGGAAGATTCGGTGGACCTGCGACCGGAGAAACTCCAGGGCAGATCGCCAGTAGAGTTCTACGAGCCTCGATATAGAGCCGGCTGCGCCGAAGATATCGGAAACACGAGAAACGGGAGTAACGTGCAGATAGCCTTGTGCGGGATGGGTCATCTCATTATCTTGGGGCGCATTTAACCGGCGAATGCAAGCTACTTCTCCGAGATATCCTTGAGAGCCCTCCTTTCTCCGTATCTGCCGCCGGACGTGACGTCGTGCCGCCGCGAGAAGAAAAATAACGGTAAGTATATATGATGCTGCGAGGAGGGTTCCTTCGCGTGTAATCGATACTCGCACAACCTCGCGGGCATCGCCGTCGGCGCGGAAAACCTCGTAAAGTACGCGCGAACAAAGGAGTCTACAGGAATTAAGGTGGAAAAATGATCGAGTGTCTACTTGCCGACATTTCGGTTTTATGCATCACGACATACGCGAGAAAGACCAAGAGAATACAGGAGGGGGGGGGGAGGGGAGGAAAAGGGAAAGAGAGAGAAAGAGGAAGAGAGAGAATATTATCTGTCTATCGCGGCGCCGCCATTCGTGTTGCACTTCGGCGAAGCAAATATCGAGTTTAACGAGTTTTGCAGAACTCCAGCGATCACCAGATAAACCCATTAGACGCGAGGGAAACTTCGGCGACAGCGGAGTATCGAAAAGTACTGTCGGTCATAATGCAAATAATACATATGCTGTTTGATCTTTGATCCATTGTCGATCTGAGAATTCATTGTTAATAAAAATAATCTCTCGAATAAACAGCTACTTCCAAAATCATATAACACGTTTTAATAAAAATTTTGAAAAGAATATTATAACTTATAACATAACAATTATTGAAAATAAAACATTTTTATTTCTATACAGATCTTGTAACACGAATTTCAAGACGGCTAAAGAACAGAGAATGTAGAGCACCCTCTACATAGCACTCTAAAGTCCAAAGAAAGCTCCGCTTTGTCCGCGCGGAGTACACACTCGAGTGTAAAGATGCACAACTCGAAAGCTCGGCTTACTTTAGAACTTGCAAGTTTTCGAAATCGCTTATGTAGAACGCAGCCGAAAGAAAATCACCACCGGCAAAGAGCTCAATTCGAGACTCGTACTCGTAAGTCGCGAGTAAATAATACTTCGGGGAAAAAAAAGAAGGTAAACGCCGCGTATCGAAAGATGGTCGTAGCCGATCATCTAAATTCGCGGAAGGGAAAGGATGCAAAGGTTAGAACGACGGATGATCCTGCGGAAGGCGAGAGGGAGTGATGTTGCGCGTCGCGACGGAGGAGGCTGCAGCGTGCGTGGGCGGTAACGACGTAGGCGACGGGGGTTGCCAGGGACGGTGGGGTGAACTACATGGGTGAGCCCCAGAAGCGGGGTCCCCCCGCCGGATGACTTAAAGAGACGCTGCGACTATCCCGGACCGATCGATATCCGCAGCAGCCGCCACAGCCGCGACTACGACACGCCGCACGCCGCGGCCGCGCCGTCAACGCGGACTTTCCCGGACTTTCCTTTCACAGATCAGAGGAATTGGGCGTTATTCAAATTAATCTTTATTGTTCGCACAGAATACAGTTTATTATTCGCATCGTTTATGCGTTTATTATTCGCGTTCATTCTTGTTTGTTATTTTATTCGCCAACGTGTCCATTTTATTTTTCACTCTTGCTTCTCACGGAGAGAAAAACGCAAAATCTTATTTTTACATCACATTTCTTTCAAAATCATTCAAATAAAAATTTTACTAGGATAGTTAGTATGATAAAATAATGATTTTATCGAAATTGTTTCTCTTATTCGATCGTGAATAGAACTTTACTCCGCATTCGTTATTGGTTAAAATAGAAAAGTTCCTAATATCGAGATTATTTTAAGGTGCTTGAGTTGAGCAGATAAGAGATTGAATTGGTCTATACAAACAAGGGGCTGAATCTTCGATTAGATAGAAATGTTGTTGCGACTTTCCAAAGATGAAACGAATATTTTCAAGTCTTTATGCTCGGTAATCGCGTTTTCTTCAAAAGATTACTTCTTCTTTGAAAGATATTATCATGATAACGGATAGAAAAAACAGCAACTGACTTCAGTTATCTCATGCATGAAATTATGAATGTAATAATACGAGTATAATTCCTTTATTTCTTCGAAACTGTACTATAGCTTTATATAGTACAAAAACTCGCAAAATATGAAAATATAATTTAAAATAAATAGAATAAGATGCAATTACTAATTAACATTAATAGCTTTTTCATAAATTCTATAAAGATATACATTTTTTAACACTGAGATGTACTTCAGCGCGTATTTCAGAAATTAATCTTACCGACTTTCCATCGTCTTTGTTAACTTCTGACATTATCGTAGCGATCTATTAACCTTATTATCATATAAAACAAGAAGAAAAAGTAGAAATTACAAAAAGAAAGCAACAGATTATATATTTAATCTTAAAATCCGCGAAAGATAGGTCAAAGTTAATTAATCATAGAAAAAGATATTCAATAAGATCTGAGTTCGGATGAGAGATTTATTTGGAGAGTAGGAACAGGATGGGATTCTTCGAGACGAGTAGGACAAATCATCTCATTCCACCGATTCAGATCTGCGCAAGAAAGAAGAATTTCTATTCAGCCGGACGGGAATTACATCGCGACGTGCCTCGCAGAAGCGCTTTCTGCAAAAATGAAAATTTAAGGAGCGCGCTCCTGCGCATTTTATTTCTCGACTTAAATATCACTCGCGTTTTACGTCTCCCCCGAGAATTAAGGTCGATTGCTCGGAAATAAACAAAAAGAATTTTGATATTGGAGCCAAGATGCTGTATGCGTTTACCATTCGGAAGGAAAGAATAACGTATTAACGAGCGACGCTTGGCGACATCGCTTGACACGGAAGGAAAATGAAACTCCGCTGCAATTATTTCGCGGGAAACGCGAGAGAGTCGTGCCATGCTAACGGTATCGCTTTGTTTCTTTACGTGGAATTGTGTTACACTAAAATCTAGATTCCTCTTCGCTTGCAACTTGGAAGTCATCCGACTTAATTGTCATTTAATTGTCCCAAATCTAATAATGTTAAACTTCGTAGTTAATCTTAGAGAAAATTGCAATATATACGTAAAAACACTGATAGCTACAGATATTAAACTGCGTTTTGTTTGACTTGTCCAAGTTGTCATCATAAAATGCATCTCAAATATTCTCCACTTAAAACAATTAAAATTTACTTTTAATCTTGTTAAAAGCAACATGTTACAACATGTTATTGGAATTAAGTTAATCGGTCTTCAATTTTTTGCGATTAAATAAAATACGTGGCACAAACTGTTCTATAAAAATTTTCTACTCCTCGCTGTGTCGGAATGTGATTCTTGTTTGTTGTGCTCATGTAATAAAATTATGCGCTACCTGGCATGGTACCAAGCGCTTTTAAAAATTTCACGGTCGTCTTTACAAAAATTGAGTCACCGGTAGCTAGAGTACACCGGTAGCGAGCGAGAATTTCGGAATTCTGGGAGATCATTTATTCAAGCTCGCAGCTGTCATGAGAGAGCAAGAGACACTAAACTCCCAACACTGGCATCAGTAACATTTAAACGTTACGACCGGACAAACGCATTCCCGTCGAAACGTAAAATGTAATGTTACGCGGAGCAGAGATGGAAAGAGAGAAGAGGGGGCGAATGCAACAGTCGAAACGCGAATGCTCTTTGCAGATACGCTGCAAGTTTCGTCCTGCTTTATTCTCTATTGTGCAACTCACGCAAAACAGTTTCCTGCGCGTACGCAAAGCGCGAGTTAAACTTAGGTACCGACATGTAAAGCAAGAAACTCTACGGGATTTGTCGAGCGATGTCGGACACTGGCGTACGCGACATGGAAAATCGCGAACAACTGCGTCGGCAGAACGATTGTGACAGGCTGCATTCTTCGCGGCACTTTCCAATTGAGA
The DNA here is from genome assembly GCA_035220615.1 of Leptothorax acervorum. Lineage (NCBI taxonomy): Eukaryota > Metazoa > Arthropoda > Insecta > Hymenoptera > Formicidae > Leptothorax > Leptothorax acervorum. Next base: position 524,314 of record JASTWQ010000049.1, on the reverse strand, counting down.
GGAAAGCTGGGGTAAACGCGAATGTTATAAATACTTGTCACGGAACCACTGGGGCGTTTTAGAAAAAAAAACAAGCGGGGCGAGTTTTTAAAAATTCCGGTAAAACAAGTACGAATTTCGAGCTTTCAAAAGGAATTCTCGTGAATTTTATGGAAGAGACGCGACGCAATCCAAAAACAAAAATTTTTATATTTACAACTCTCAAAAAATTCGCGTGAAAGAATTTATACAATGTTCTCTTAGTTCAAGATTAAGACGTAGGTACTATGGATTGCTAGAGTTTATCTTCTTGGAACTGATTTTACGCGTGTTGATACTACTCGCGAAACTATCATTCGTCATGACTTTTTAAGAATACCTATCAGAAAACAGGGAAGATATAATGCATGCCCTCACAACATGACTGTTCATGCCATATTACTGAGTATCCATATCACGAATAATTAATGAGACTGTTGTTCCCGAGCAAAGATCACGAATGCAATGAAATTATCATAACGAAATGATTACTGAGTACATGGTTATTGACAATTTAAATCGTCAGTGCAAAGATCATATTAATGCAAACATTGCCTGCCTTCTACATCGACGAACATGAAGTCCTGATAAATATATTTTTTATTCGCACAGCAACTCGTGGAGACTCGTGGAGAGACTCGCAGAGCTGAGAAAAGTTGGAGTAAAGCGAGAAAATGAATAATTTTGATGATGAGGGTATTCTATATAACGCGTATATAAACAGAGTTGAGAAACGGCGAAAGAATTTTCATGAATGCACAAAGCTGTTACAACAATCTTGTAATTTTAATATAAAACCGTTTTTTCGTTAATAAAAGATTTTATGTAAATCTTTTTAGATTGCGTCTATCTATACATTGCTGTATAAATCGTGCAGCTTTATTACACATTTATAAATATTACGAGATGGCAGAATAAAAAATATTGACCTATGTCAGAAATGAGCTGTACCTGAAGCTCATTTAGCGTTTTATTATATATATAGTCAATCTATCATATCCGTCTACAAGAATGTATAGTTAAAGCTCCACCTTTCCACGATACGTCTCCAAGCGTTATTTCCTCATGGGCGAAATACGTTGAATTTTTCCAGTCCCCTCGCAGTATATTAAAAAATTCCTGATTTTTCTACGTCCCTCTTCTACACCTTCCATGGCTTCCATTATTCATTCCGAATCGAAACGACATTAAGAAATTCCTAATATCGAAAATACCACGCTCCTTCCGGTTCGTTTATCCGTAACAACGACTCGAATACAGATTGATGGCTATTAAAGATCCATCTGTTACGCACGCCAGAATCGCGGTGGAAACATTATTCAACATGTTTCAGAAATCGAAATTGCTATTTCGCGCCATGCATTCCGCATAGAAACGACATTAAAAAATTTTTAATATCGAGCATACCGTATCCCTCGATTCGTTTATCCGAGATAGGGATTTGAATACAATTTTTTGACGGTTATCAAAGACCTATTTGTTACATATATTATTATATCAAAATTGATATATCGTGGAACTAGAAAATATTTTTAATATCGAGCATACCATATCCTTCGATTCGTTTATCCGTGATAACGATAGAATATAATTTGACGGTTATCAAAGTTCTATTTGTTACATATATTAAATTTCTGTCAGAATCGATATATCGTGGAACTAGAAAATATTAAAATATTTAAAAATAAAATTCAGATATTATATAAAAATCAGTAAGAAGAAAAAAATTTTATATGCATAAAAACGGATGATGATAATATATGTGTTATCTCATCAAAACTCAAAAGAAATGGCTACTCAAATATGTTTTGAACCGAACGAGAACTACAAAGGACTCACTTTGTAAGTACATAAGTACATTGAAGAAGTACGTATATGTATATGTACATAACTTAAGATGTGCAGCGGCAATATTTACCGAGCCGATTATCGCGTTACAGTGGTATTGTAACCGATCGAGACGAATAACTTCGAGTTGAGACGACAAAGTATTGACTAACAATAAGTAATGGTGAGGACGACGGAGATGCAGCGCGCGCGCTATAAACGAAGGAGACGGAAGAATGCGAAGCCGTAAGTATCGCGATGCGAAATTTCACTGGAGCGTTGCCAGACGGCTGCAAACGGCGTTTTAAGCACCCGAAGGTTCGTAAGAATTTCCCGAGAGTGAAAAAAATTCAGCATACCCCTTAAGGCAAAAGCGTCTCGTATATACCGAGTGTCCTCTCATGGCGCTATGTTCCGCTTTTGTTACAAATTCTCCAACAATTCGTGTTCATTCATTTCCTTTAATCAATTTTCAACTGCAGGTATGATATTCCACAAAGAGCAGGAATTTAAATCACGATCGATAGACTCGGGGGAAATTCCTGTCGTTTCATTCTTTCATACTGGTACCAGCAGAAAATCTACGATACACGATTTTGATCTTCGACAGGAATAATTCGACTGGAACGAACAATCCGTGTTTTCTTTTTTTTTTTTTTTGAAAATAAAATAACTGACATTACAAAGGTGATCTTTCTAAAGAACTTCACAGTCAAACGCCTGATTGTCGGTAACGGTCTAACAATAAGTGCAATCCAATCAAAAGGTTCAAACATAGCGCCACCGATTATATGCAAATGCATGCAATTATATGCAATAAAGTAGGTTAATAGTTTTCAATTAGTACAAATGCAACTTTATTATCGATTCTCCGAAGCTCAATCACAAATATAATTCACTGCGATTAATTACGCGTTAATTTATTGAAGTTGCAGGTTATTCCATTTAAAAATGGATGTCAAATATGAGTGCAATTTAATATCTAAACATTAAAACTAATCTTCATTAAATTGGAATGATTCACGATTGAATTCAATAGATATAATGATTCACGACTGAATTCAACATCTACTCCTGATTACGTCACGGATATTCGATAATAACTCACAAAATGAGATAAAAGTATGGCATTTGCGTATTCGCGTATCTCGAAATTCACTCTACTAATGGAACTTCAATTAGGGTGGAACGCTCCGACCCACGAAATACGCAACCATAAATTACCATCGGTAATTCGCAATAAATCGCATGATAAGAATGCGGTTTAGCAAATTCCGCATTTTCTCGCTACGGATATGTATAATCTCGGCAAATATCATTAGAAGGAAATCTATCACCAGCGAGGCCAGCAACCTCGTTTCCTCTCTCCGATCAGCCTCGACCCTGTCTCCGATCCTCGACCGACAGGCTCGCGCTTTAATAAAGTAAATTACGCCATGGTAAACACGACGAATGCCAACTTCCCGAAATCTTCGCCACGATGTGTCAAGAAAATTTATCTTGGCCGCCCGAGTTCCGCCAAATTTCCAAAGGGTAAATTACCAAGAATATAAAAGTAGAATGCCATCTAGTAACTAAAATTGTAAATATCATACATTGATCCACCCGAATTTAACTTTAGATTTTAGATGTCAAATGTCAGGCTATGTACATATACGACGTCAAGATTCGACCGCCTCGATTACGAAAATAATAGACAAAACTTCTTCGACAAAATACTAACAAAATACAAATTTTAGTTCCGCAATATGCGGAATTAATTTCGAATATTTAATATTTGTCAGTTTATGTTTTCCATTACACACTACGTTGTTAATGGCGGAATTTGCACGCCACTATGATTTTTTAATTCCGCAAATAAAATAAAAGTCAATTCAACAGAGAGGAAAATCTATTCGCTAAAAAGCTTGTCAGTGAAATTTAATAAAAATTCCATACTGCGTTTATATTTTCATGCAGTTCTATTTCACGTTCTACTGATAAATAAAATAGTTAACTCTATTTAACGTCTAGTCAAAGAGCTGCGTGCACTTTATACTCATATTTGCAAATTATTTTATTCACAAGTTTAGCGCGTACGAAAAATGCTTAATTGGCAACTACATTGCTGAAAAAAATCTCTCATTATCAATTTATTGATACGTTAAAATACATTGAACAAATTTAATTTAATTTATGCAGGAAAAAAACAGTATGTTCCGCTAATTGCGCGCCTTCAATTTTCTCACGCCGTGCCTATATTTGCAAGTGTTAATTCTCAACGCGCGCATTCGCGCATGAAAAACAATGGGTGGACATGCAAAAAAGACCTTGACACGTATTTATCGCAGGGTTAACGATGCTAAAACATAGCTTTAGCCTAAAGTGAAACTTCCTTTCATTTTATACGCGCGCAAACGTTCTCCTCAAGGATCATAATATTACATCATCAACAACTGGATATAGCGACTTCTGGATATAGTAAATTACATTTCATTTACTCAAATAACGGTTAAAAATTGCGAATTGACACGAGGAACTTTAGTGAGAAATGGCTATCTATTGTGCAATAGAATTTATTCATGTTCGCCCGAATCGAAAAAGTCTTGACTTATTGTTAATATTACGGGAATATTTGTAGCTTAAAAAAAACAGGTGGAATATTATACTGATGGAATATTATTTATGCTGGACACGAATCAAAATATGCATGACGCAGATAACGAATATAACAACGTTGTGCGCTTATAATAATTCATAAAACAAGTTAAGAGAATTTTTGGGCGTCATCCATATTTGCGACCCATATTTTAAGATTTTAAAATAATGCACGTTTACAATTTTTGTCGGTGCGATACAATTTTCGCTTTCAAATCATTATAGACTCGAACAGATTCTTGTAATAAATTCTAATGCTAATACTGCTTAATGAAAAATCCTATCAACACTTATTAGCTTAAAGTGCATTTTTTTGTTTGCAAAGAGATCGAGAACTTGTTCTCCTCAATGTCATCTTGCGAGCAAAAATTAACAATCATTAGCAAGTTCTTACGTGCGCATCACGAAACTTCAATCATACAAAAATACTTGAAGCAAATCAAGTAATGTATGCTAAGAAAAATATTTCGGTGTAAAACATTTGCGATAAATATATAGGAAAAGTGCTAATAGCACAGACAATTGTGAGAAATTAACGATATCGTTTAGATAACTTTATTCTTGCGATAGCGCCGTTTTATATTATACACAACTCGATATCGTTGAAAGGAAGAAATATATAAAAATAGTTTGTGTTACGTTTTAAACTTTAAAAAAGTTCCAAGAGTTCTCGCACGCGACACTCGATGCATGTAAGATGTTTCGCGTACCTACTATCGCGGATTAAACATGCTTGATTTGAAGCGAAAAGCGTGTTCGCAAATAGTACCTAATACGAAAGTAAAAGTAGCGAAAGTAAAAAAAAAAGTAAACTAAAAGTAAATTAAAAAAAGGACGTTAACACTAAATACCAGCAAGAATAAAAAGGCTTCCAAAGCAAATTCAAATATAAAAAAAAAGAAAAAACAACGAAGTTAAAAATTAATAGAATTAAGGGCTTTCACTATATTATGTAAATGTAAAAATGTTCATAAAATATAGATATATTGTAAAAAGTTTTATATAAGAATTACAGAAAACACGTGTTCAATTTTAGCAATCGTGAAAAAGCGAGTTATTCACCTCTTTCTTTCTGCTCTTCTTCCTCTCTACAGTAAAGAGAACTCCTTTCGAAAGTCGATCGCTACGATCGCGCGATGCAAAAACAAAAAAATTAAGCAGAGACGCGGGCAAAGTACGTCACGCGTTTCACACGTGCCATGCAAGCAAATATCGAGCAAATACAAGATACGCGGTTAGCCAAGGAAAAGGAGATGCTCCTAACGTGTGAGGCACGCACTGAGAATATCATTGACGCGACATTGGCGCCACAAGAACACAAAAATAGTAAAAAAAAAAAAGATAAGAGATATCTACTTTTAAATTGAGAATAAATTGAAGCGATAACGTTACAAGCTTGTAATTAATGTAAATGTACTGTCTTCTACAAAGACTATTATATGCAAAAAGTTCAAAGTTATTATCATCGCGATAACACTCAAGACGTTTAAAGTGTTTAAACTTAATTGATAATACATAGAACATTGATTACGATACTCGCGAAAAAAGCGATTTTATGATCGTGCATATCTAGTATCATACCCGTGCAGAGTTATTGTTTCAAAAATAGCTTTATCGTATAACTTGTATTTTTCTCTATGAAAAAGGCAATGCATAGAAAATATTGCCGCTTTGTAAAGAAATACCCCTTTGAATCTCGCAGATGCTTTTGTAAGGAGCACCGAAGAAAGGTTAAACGAAGATGCCGTTCAAAGTAAAGTATCGGTAGATTGGCTTGAAATAACTAGATCTGACCTACATCCTGAAATAAGCATTGACCAAAAAAAAAAAAGGCGACTACGCGAAACGAAACGGAAACATTGCACGAGGGGAATATACGCGACAATTCCAATGCGAGGCATATATCTCTCTCGCAAAAAACTGCACGTCGGCATACACAGAAGCAATACAGAGAGTTGTATGAAAATTGATCAAACGTGGAGCATCACCAACACAAGAGCCAACATTTCGAACATGCTATATCGGAGAACAATTGACACTTGACCCACAAATCAATTTTTCAGTCAATAACGGCGCCAGCACGTTAGATTATAACCGTGTCGTCTATCCACAATATATCGGTATTGAGTCATGTATCACCTAATATTAGCTTGCTCATCGTTTGTCGCGTGAAACACATAACATTAAATTCGATTTTTTAGATATAACATCAGCGTTAGTCAAACTGCTAATAAAAACTCATCTTTTAATTCACAAAATATTGACATTTAGATATTAGAAATCGTCTCAATATATTTCCTGTACTGTTAAGATATATTATGGCGATAATATGGCATACCTTTATAAATTTATCGAACGAAAAATTTTCACATCTTATATTTCTTACTGAAAAAAAATTGACTTCACCTTGCAAGTACATATCGAGGAATGATAGGTTTAGTCTCATAGCAAAGTCAATATAGAATCTAGTTATATTTGCGATAATGTATTGACTTTATGCTGGTTTAGCAATGTAGACAATTTCGATTTGGATTATATCCAAGTCGCAAATCGTAGGGACAAGTCGAGTGATCAATTGATCGATTTCTTAGCGTGCCACCTGATTCGCGACTGAGCAAAAACGCCAACCTGTACCTGTGCGAAAAAAAAAAGCGAGATATGAGTATGTGACTACCCGGCTACGCTGCGTGACGCAACGAGGCGTTGTAAGAGAGCACTGTTCCAACACGCACCGCGGGAACGCGCGTAAGAAAAACACGTGCTCGGTTCTCTGTTGGCCTGTGTGACGAAATGGAAAGGCGCTGCGCGGAAGCGGCGAGATACACGTACTCCCTGCTCCGAATTATTTCGCGACGCAAGGTGCAACACACGCGAGAGATTTATTGCAGCCAACGCAACCGACTGGGCCGTGCAACCAGCGGGCTTTGTCGCACGAAGAGAATTATTTTACTCGCACGCAGAGGAAAAGGGCAAAAAGTGGGGAAAAAAAGAGGAGGGAAATTATATGTCAGCGCTTTTTGCATGTTTTTAATAAAAAATATGCTAAATCGTTTTCCGTGCGGCGAGCGCGGTGTAAATCCAAGTCGCTCGGAAAAACGTGATATTAAAGGCGAACTAGAGGGAACAAGCAGAACGGAAGTGTTTGGCTATTGTTGTTTCCGTTTCGCGAAACGTAATATTTCTGCTACCGCGTGACCTGATTTACTTTTTCCGCGATTGCAAAGAAATTAGCAGTTCGCGAGGAATCGAGTTCTTACGTGCGGTGTCGATCGTCGTCGCGCGACATTGCGTTTGCCAAACGCATCGACCGTTTAATGAGGCTCGATGCAGTAGAAACAATCGATAACCGCACTCGTTTCCTCGATTCCTCGGTCTCCGTAGGGTCTCCGGTGTTAACCCCAGGTTGGACGACACGAAACTTCAGTTTCGGGCAGTCCTTCCAGTGAAACGTATAACGACGGATTCACAGCCAAACGATGTACACGGCCTACCGAGGACGAAAGAAAAAGGTCAGCTTCATTGTGAGCGAAATTCAATCCCCTACCGGTGACGGTGCGCACAAAAGAGGGGGGGGGCGCCCTGCCTTTCGAGCGAGCGCGGGGACCGTCCGCCGGCTTCGGTCCGGAAAAGCCGGTATTCCGCTCCGTTTTGGAGCGTCTACCTGCGCTTGGGTATCCGTGTACGAAACGCATATACAAAAATAACGTACGTGCGCGCGCGCAGCCCGAACAAAAGCAACTCACTCCACACGTGCTCGTTTCACGTTACCTCGCTTCGAACAAAAATGTCAGACGCCTGTGGTTTCACGTTATTTAAAATATATCGATAACGGAGATACGTTAAAAATTGGGGAAATTTTTGCTAACGGTATGCCGGCAGAGAGCGGAATTACTCCGTTTATTCGATTTTTCAAACAAACTGCATATTTCTCGTTTGTATAGGTATCAATCCTCTATGTACGTATGCAGATATTTATAAAAAAAAGTATGTTAAATTCTGGATATCAGTGAATGAGTGTCTCATTCTTGTCCTTTTTTTTCGAAAAACAAAACTTACTCCATTTGTTCTATGATTCTATCTTATTCATCATCGATCAACCATTATCTACATTTCTCATTAAATTCGTATCATTTCTTGATATGGCAATAATTTCCCATCATTTTTACCCACTCTATTTCACAAATCCTGAGAATACACGCTAATTTATATTCGAAAAATGGCACTGCAATACTCCAATAAATAATACAAATTCTTAACAATTATTCTAACAGCAATTTTACGCTAAAACCAATGAAGTGAAATAAGATGACGTCAGCCGTCATTAGCGCATATCGTCGAGAAACATTCCAGCGTTATCGTTAACCCCGGGGACTATTTTAGAACGTTGTTTACCAGGGATTAATTTACCGCGTGCACGACTCGACTAGCGGCGAGACGCGACGTGGCTATTTTACTTTCACTCGGCCGACGCGAGGCGACGCGGACGCGACGCAATGCGTCGCATCGGGCAGCTGCATCCCTCTCGCGTTAAATAAATCGAAGAGGATCTTCGCGTTCGTCTCTCGCTAAAACGAGCTGTGCGCCATCGACGACGAGAGACGAGGCGTCTCTCCTCTCGCTCTCTCCGGCCGCGTCGCCGTCGCTCCGAAAACGAGCTGAGTCTGCCAGCCCGACTCTCTCTCTCTCTCGTCTCTCGGCGTCACGGCGTCTCGCTCTTTCCCACGCTCCCTCGTCCTTTCCCTTTCTCTTTCTCCCTCTCTTTCCCGCCGTCTATCTCTCGCTTTCCCGTTCGCGGGCCGCGGAGAGGCGAACGTTACCCTACAGCAGCACTGTAATCCCGGCCACGGAACAAAGATTCACCGCGCGCCGCGGCCGGGAGGACAGCGGACGGCCAGCGACGCTCAAGGACATTCACCGTCGGGCTCTCTCGACGCTCACGCGATTTCGTGCGTCTCGTTCCTCGTTCGTGCGCTCGCGCTGCGTTGGCGCGACGAGGAGGCAGCGAGGATCGAAGTGGGAAGTGAGAGAGAGAGGGAAAAAGGAAAAGGACGCGAAAGGCAACTCCGGCAGGACAGACACGAGCGACGGATCGATGAGAGAGTTGCGGCGCCGCGGCCGCGTCCGTCGTGGCCGATTGGAAAAAAGCCACGTGTTAAAAATTACAGAAAGAGAATAACAAATATTATCAATTTCTCGTCACGCGAGGCGAGATGTCGTGCCGCAACGACGAGTCGTCGTGCCGCGTGAAACCTGACGCGTGGATGCGTACGGATATGCGTATGTTGCCGAAAAATGTGCTGACGCTCGCTTTTTTACCTGGCTAACGGATCTTTAACGAGGCACCGAGCGAGACGACGAGCGGAGATGCCAAGGGGCGCGGATGCGAGAAACGTCGATTCTTCCCGCCATCTCCGCGCCCGGGTCGTCTCGGCGCGGCGCGGCGCGGCGCGTCGAAGTCGCGACGCGAGTAAACGCGCCGAACGGCGACGGGAAAGCGTGGTCCGCCGATCCGGCGCCTTCTATCGAACCGACGACGCCTTGCGCGTCGGGAGTCGCCTCGTGCAAACGCGACGAGGGAAGGTAGGCACGCAGCCGTTGATTTATTTAAGAGCGGAGCGGCGCGGCGGCCGCGCGCGCGGAGCAAGAGGACGAAGCGACGCCTCCTCGCCTTCGTCGCGTGGTTAATAAACGGGTTTAATAACGGTCAAGTCACTTACAGGGTAGTACATCCCTTGCGGAGGAAGGAAAAACGCCCCAGAGCCCCACAGCTTGAGGCCGTTTTGCTCCACCGTTGTGCAAGAAAACAAATCCGTCGCTCCGCACCACGACCTCCCTCCCCTTCACCACCTCCACCGTATCCTCCTCTCTTCCTTCTTCTACACCGACGCCTCCTCCTCTTCCTTTTGTTCCTCTCCTCAAACTGGCACTCCTATCTCTCTCTCTCTCTCTCTTTCTCTCTCTTGCCGCAGTTGGACGCACTACGCGTCGCTCGGCAAGCACGTCTCTCCGCCGTGTGCGGCACGATGTTAAAACACAAACGGAAATCAACCGACGGCGACGGCGACGACCGGACAACGTACCGTCCACCTTGCTCGACGACTACCGCACTCAGCGCGAACGACGAAAACACACGCGAGAGGCATACGCGCGCGCGCGCGCGCACGCACAAACACACACAACACACAAGTCGGGGCCCACGCACCGGATTAGCGCACGAGAGACGGTGGCGGCGGCGACGACAACGACGACGGCGGCGGGGCTTTACGTCGCCGGGAATCGAGCGCGTAACACTGTGCCGGTACGCTCGCTCGACTCGCTGTTCTATCTCACCCTTCTCTCGCGCGGCCCGTTGGTTCCAGTCCTCCCCTAGGTTTTCGCTCGCGATCGCCCCGTTTACCTCTCCTTTTTTGTCTCGTCTCGCCGTTCTCACGTATCTGATTCCCACGACCGCCACCGTACGTGGTCCCGCTGTGACTAACAACGATCCCGCTACGAACCGGCGCCATTGACCACTAGCGCTACCACCGCGCACCACGCCACGCCGCCGCCAGCGCCGCCCCGCGGTCGCCCACGCGCATCACTGCGACTGCGAGAATCGAACGCTCGATCGGAGCGCATGTGTTGTGCGCCGCGGTTAATTAAAGCCGTTACGGCAAATGTTATCTTTACTTACGCCTTTATTTACATATGCGTGCGTATATATAGTAATCATTCGCGGAGCGAAGGGACCGCGAATATTGCCTGGAATGTTACAAGCGCCACACTTACATTCCAAATAATCTATTTATATACCGCATTATACATTTTCAATTTTTAATCGAATAAACTAATTTGAAAGATAAAACCAATTATTTCAGAAATGCCTTCCCCCTCGTATAATATTGATGTTCCACTCGGATACAGTTTCGTAAAGACAATTTCATATCTTTTTGTGATTGCAAGTATTTTGTAATTGTATTATTTTGTTAATTTAAATAATACTTCTTTCTGCATCAAATAAGAATGTTTAAATTTCTTTTTAGCGCGCAAGCGCGCGAAGAATAAATTTAAAACAATTTAAGCAAGTCACGAATTTGGACCGCATCGCATCTCGAACCGCTCTTCGAGAAGAGGTACTCGAGAGAGAGAGAGGTGCGAAGATGCTCATCGGAAGGACGATAATCGGTTCCTCGTTTACTTTCATTCCCCAGAAACGTGCCCGAAGCCAGGCAATTACACACGATTGCGGAATCGTTCACCGCTCGTTACTCGTCTTCGCGCAATCGCCTTCTCGAGCCCGGGAGCGCGTCGCGTGCTCATTATTGCTTTAATGCCGCTCGTAAACGGCACTTCCCCCCCCCCCCTCTGATCTCTCTCCCGATAAGCGCGTGATGTGCCCTTTTTCATTCACCCGCGATCTTAATCCACGTGCTCTCTCGATCACTTCGACGTGAGAATAAGCCGCGTCGGTACCGTAATCCGTGTTTCATTCGCGCGAGTATATACGTACCGCCTTAACAAAACTTCTCGTTTAATCCCCGTGGATTATCCATCTAATGGACTCTCAAAATTTTACCAACTCCTGGCGGTTTGAACTTCGCCGAATGAAATACTTAGCGCTCCTCCAACATCGCGTCCATCAAAGATAATTAATTACACACATCCGACGTGTCGCTATATATGTATCTCACACGATATACTTCTCCGAAAATAATTTTGCAGAAGAGTAACTTTCAAGCTGTTTCTGACTACTCTACGCGTGTTTAAACATTAATAAGAAATTTAAATATTCTCATTTTGACGAAAAAAAATTGAGCAAAATTGTCGAGCTGCTACTTGAAGGTTTTTTTTATTTTCTGGAGAATTTAAAAAAATCACAATGTTTTTTCCTCACATAATAAATCATGTTAAAAGCGATACTAAAAAGAATATGGGAATGTAGGTACTTGATCGTATTTGATCAAGAACTATCAACTTGAGGTAGGCTTGGTGTACGTGTTCCGAGTTTCCGAGTGATAAGTTATCGATCGCGGTCTGTAATTATGACGCTGCTGCTTGTAAGCCCGGGTTACACCGTCGTCTAGAAGCAGACTATTATTTCAGTCTGCCTCGTCGCGCGTTCGTCGCGTTCGTCCGGTTCAATAAAGTCAACCAGGGCGCTCGGAAGTACGTGCCGGTGAAATCGACTGACGAGAGCGCGTGGAAAAGTTCGGCGGAGGAGCTGCCGGAAGCGCGGGAGACAATAAAATCCCGACAATTTATACCCCTGAAATTTGGCCAGGGACTGTCCATTTCCGTCCCCGCGCGCGCGCGCGCGTGCGTTCGTCCGCCCCAGCGCGCGCGCGGGAGACGGAAAGACGAAATTACGAAAAATGTTAAACGCGCGATACCGCGGTGTTTCGCAGTGTCGCTGGTAATTACAATTTATAACCGCTGGACGAGACGCACGATTTTTTTTTCTCGTTGATATATACATACCGCGATATAATTCATTATTAACGACGTAAATCCGCGCGGATTTGTCGGAATTCCACGATACCGATGAACAGACGCGCCGATGTCGAGTCCGATTTAAGTTTACGGTTCGTTATAATTTATCGCGACGAATCGATCGCCGTACACCCTCTCGTTATTCCACCATCGCGTTTACCCCTTCCGATATAACGAGCGATGGATGGCAGAAGGATACAAACGGTAAACGTTATATTGCGGACGGCTGTCGTTTCATCGGGCGGTTACATATGCAAAAAAAAGTAGGAAGTATTTCGCCTCTTATGGATCGCATCGTGTATGTATAGCCAGAGCTATATATATGTACACCGACAATCAACCTGCGAGACGACCCACAGGGGACGCGAACCCCTCTTCGAATCACCATAGAAACCAAGAGATGGGACGAGAGGGTGCAAAAGCTGTAGTGCTTAGAATAACGCGGCCGAACGGCCTCCGGATGGAAAGGGATTCTCGCTGTACTGTCGGTGGCATGATAGAGCTAGTGGAGATATAAAGATATCCTCTCATCTACACAGGATATATATGCATGCGACGCACTTACTATCGATGACCATAAAACGTATTGTGATATTGAAGGAAATATCAAATGCATACGATTCACCGCGACGGTGAACGCTATATGGAGTATACGTTTTCTCAGGAGAGAAATAAAAAATATCAGTAGAAATTTATAGATGCTAAAAGCGAGAACAAAGTCTACTTCAAATCTAATTACAGATTTTCCGTGAATTTCTTATTTTAAATAATTTCGTATAATTCTTATATATTTGTAAGAGATTTTTAAAATTTAAAAACAATTGTGTATAAGTTTTCTATTTATGGTGCCTTTAAAAAGCGCCATAAATGGCATAAATAGAAAACTATACACAATTGTTTTTAAGCCAATTACTAAATTGCTCTTCGATTATACTATTATTTTTACTATTTGAACAAATATTAATTTTGTTATATAAGCCAGTATCAAAATAAATATAAGAATCAAATATAAAAATATTTAAAATTTACTTGATGCTTAATTTAAGATCGCCAGTTTCAAAGCGATCCTTTTCTCAATATGAACATATACGAGTACGCTTTTTGCACCGAATTCCCCCGTAAGGCAATACGCGATATCAAACTGGGCGTTGTAAAATCGCGGCCTATCTCATTTTCTCTCCCACGGACTCGGCTGTTGCTGCTGCTGCTGCTGCCGTTTCAAGTGCACTCGGGGTGGCCGCGCGCGCGCGCGCATATTTTTAGAACCCTCCACGCGTGGACGTGCGTTGCAGCTGGAGCGCACATGCGCGCATATCCGACGAACGACGACGCCATTCAGAGTCCTGGTATGCCAGTACCCCGCAGCTTGCACGGTCCTGATACTATAAATGTTTTACGTTCGACCTCACGGACGCCGCGGGGCGAATCGGGGAATCCTAAGGGAGAAGGATAAGGGCAGGCGGAGAGGGGAAGCAGAGAGAGAGAGAGAGAGATCGAGGAGGATAAATTTATCGGATCTCGGATGAGAACAAAGTATCGCGCGCACACAAGGCATTATATTATGAATACGGGCCGAGGAATCTACGGACGCTCGTTATATCAAGGAAAGAACGCAACATTAGAATCGACGGAGATAATTATCTGCGCCATAATAATAATACGGGCGAAACAATACTTCTGATGATTAACATAGAAATTTTACCGGCAACTTCGCGATGAAATCATGGATAAATTTAATAATTAAATAATGCTACATCTAGATTCTAGACGATCTGATGAATATTTGATTAACGGCCTGGTTAGCTCGGGGCTTACGAGTATGTCGGTGGTGTATTGTAATTGTCACCCAGTGTATTATTTGTGTTAACTGCTAACGACAATTTTACTTCCGTTCGATGAACATTGGTCCATGCAGGTAGATCCCCCGCATTAAATTATTAATTTATTTCTAATACTAGGTCATACAAAATATTGCATATACGTCTATAGTAGCTAAATAACTTGCTATTAATAACATGTTTCCTTAATCATGAATTGAAATTCAAAGTAACGCTGGCAAGAAAAATGCATCGGCCAAGATTACCGAAGTCAAGTGGTGATAAGCTGCGCAAAATCACCATGAAAATGAAACGTTTCCTTTCTAAAAAAGAAAAAAAAAAGACCGATGTGGCACATCGCCGGAAGATCGAATGAACTATTTCTCCACGAAAAATCCAGGTTACGTCTCTTATACTCGACCCGACTATAAAATATTTCCCTAGAAAGAGGAAGCGACGGCGGTAGTTCGCCGCATAGCGACCGTTGTACCAGGATGACATCTCGGTTTATAGGTCGCCTTCGATTTTCCGAATCCCTTCCCCCTTTTTTTTTACGATACCCCGGAGGCCGGCCCTGTCGCGGATCCCGCAGGCGACGAAGAGGAACGGAGGAGGCGCATTCTATAAGCTGCCGACGCGACGACAGGACAGGATAACGCGCGGAGAGATCTGTTCGGATAAAAAAGCACGATGAATCGCTTGTCGCTCAGAGCGCGGGATTTCGCGAGGATCGCTCCAAACGAAGCGTTCCGATTTAGCCTCTCTATATATCCCTTAATACCATCGGAGGACTGTTCCTTAAGTATCGATATCACAGACGCCGCTCTTAATGGAGGAAAATAAGAGAACGTACCGCCGTCTAGCAAGAAAAGATGCCGTTCCACTTGCGTGATTATCGTTCTCGAAGAACCAGCTTTCAGCGTTCAGTCGAATAGACGATTAGTCTCAATGAAGTAAAAAAAGAATCGCGCATATAATCGAATAAATTAAAACGAATATTTTTGCATCGACGAAAGATTTCCCGAATTTTAAAAAGATATCTTCGAGAAAGATTGGAGATAGTATAGGGACAAATTTTGTGTGCGCGATCGGTCGACCTATATTGCTCGATATCACGATCATTATTGTCCCAAGGATCGACATTACATCGTGTACCTACCTCTCGTGAAACTGCCTACACTCGACAAGAGAGAATCTCGAAGAGGCGTTTCCATGACGACTACGAGAGCGAGTGGCACTGAGAACCCACTTAGTGAGCATAGTGATTCATCGCTAACATCGCGATAATCTCGCTTGACATGTGGAAAGCAGATTCAAAAACATTGTTCCATTACGATTGCGATTGGCAATTAAAAAACAAAAGTTTGATTTCACGTCAGCTATCGCCGCGGAATTTAATTTCCCACATTGTAGAAAATCTTGCGATACAATCGAAGCGTATTATACGATGTGGAAGTGACATTTATCATACACTAGGAGATAAACAAGTTTAAAGCTTCTATAATGAGAAATGTCACTGCCGTATTGCGTAACATGATTCAACCGATGCCACCGCGCTCTGTGCGAAATTTGCTCGTCCGTTTCCGATCAATACACGACCGACCGACAAACTGTTGTCCAGTCTCTCTAATCGATATTGATCAACAACGATAATGGACTGTCGCGAACAATCTTTTGTCACGTTCAAGAGAATCACAAAATTAATTTACGGGATATAATTACGCGGACAGGTGCAATATTTAAAAATATGGCCCGTGTTAATTGTAATAAGTACTTGTAGCTACATATGAGACTTCACGAGGCATAAAACTCCAAATGTCGTGCTTGCGAAGTCATTTTACATGGTTCTCAAAAAATTAACGCACCCGCTAACGATTTAGCCATCGTCATTTACGCGACTCGTGCCTCTTTAAAGGATCGGTCACGTAATTGCGGCGAGAGTTTTCCTTCCCTTCTTAATGGGCCGTCAGTTTAATAGATGGGCGCCATTACAATTTTAAAAGCTCTTCAAAGGACCATAAACATCTTGAGAATTCAATTCGCGACCGTCGCGGTAGGCACTTCTCTTTCATGCGAAGGAATATTAATAGAGCAATTCTTAGTGGGAACGATATTATTGGTGAAATATTTCGAAATATTCAAAAACCGGAACGTTATTTTGTCCCCTCCCACATTCCGAAGACGATATTTCGGATAATCTAAAGTTAGTGTCGAAAAATACCGTCACACGAATACGCTACACACCTGCAATGTCTCATCCGCGTGTCACTCGTGCAGTGCCGTGAGGAGTGCCAAAGTTGCGACAGAATAATTAATTTTCAGTAAGAGTGCTAAAATGAATCCACGTGATGAGAGATATGGGCATGGCTCTTTATTTAACTTATTTAACCTAACTCAAAAGAAGAGAGGGTGAAGTAGATGTAAAATACGTGCGTTAATGTTTCCAATGCGGAAATGCAACGCATTACGATGCTCAGGATAAATCACTACATGACATTAGACAATTTCAAATTAATCTTTTAAAACACTAGTTTGTTCATATCAGTCGTAATAAAGAAAAAAGACGAGATTATATATTCTTTATTTAAACAGATGTATTAAGTGTGCTTGAATTTTTTTCAAAAACTATTTGACTGAGAAAAGTGCTCAATCTTCCTAGCGAAACGCGTATCAAAACGTGCTTAATGCCGTAATGCCTGTCGTAAGCCTTTTGAAGTTTTTTAAAGTTAGTTTATGTGGTTTTACAATTGCTTCCAATATACCATGACGACCTTAAGGTTACACACGACGACCAGATTAACGAGGACAGCTCGGCGGTAGTGAACACGCGATGCACGACCACGAACGTTTTATCTCGCGCAAGGGGCGGGACACGCTCGCGCGCTCTTTTTCCCCTTAAAACACATATTGTACGATAAAATACGGTAGCGCGTTCGAAAACGTGTGTGGCAGCTTTTATCCGTAGCGCGAAGTTCGAAATGTCAATGATAATATTGTGGGTACAACGCACTGCATTTTTGATAAAGTATACATCGAAAAACTTTTTCTCTCTTTATTAAATGTGCAAGATATCTTTCTTCTTTCTTTCCGATGATATATGATCACGTTGGTTTCAATTAAATCAAATTAGATAACTGAGTAACTGTAGCATTATAGATTGATAGAAAAGAAATGGCATATGTGTATTTCTCAATTGGTGCACTGAGAAAAAATGTTTGGATAAAAAAAAAATATTTATTAGGTGGTCCCTAACAGCTTATTTACTTAATACACATATTTATTTGGAATTAGATAAAATATCTAATTCTAAGATATATTTTATCTAATTCTAAATAAATATTTTATTAAGTAATTAAGCTGTTAGGAGCTACCTAATAAATATTTTTTTATCCAAATATTCTTTTTCTTAATGTGCCTACTTAAAAATAACAATGAGGCATCAAATTCTTCTCAGATCTGCTAGTTGTACGGAAGGATGCTTAAATTCTCTCGAGAATGCTCTCGAGAACGTAAGATATTTAATGAAAAAAGAAAAATTGCATATCTCTTAAATGCAATGTAATCTCGAAGCAAAATAAATCTTCCACGTTTCTTTTTCTAATAGTTACATTATGGCGTTTGAGGAAACAAAGCAACATTAAAATTATTTGTTGAACTAAGAACAGCAAAGAATGCGAATGTAAAACTTTTTGCAAATCGTGAGACAAGTGCAACGACGCTTTGACGAATTGGCTCTCCCGCTAAGGTCGAATGTTTCTCAGACGCAGCTGCAAAATAAAATTCAAGAGGGCGGCAGTCGGCTGTAAAAAGAGCAACGCGAATTCCGAGCTGTCTACGTTCCGGAGTGACTCGGAAATAAGAAACGTAACAAATTTATCTCAAGCAAAAGACACAAGTATTTCGCTATCCGACCCGACGTTTTACATCTAAAAAATAATTAGATATATCGTACATTATATTATAAAATTAAATTTAAAAATCGCATTTAAAACATATTTCCAATAATTGCGCTTTATATAGAATCTTCAACAATTAAGATCGATTTTACATAATTATATTGTATATTTCGTTTAAATATAAAAATATTTGTTCCTCTTTCATACGCGCACCAAAAAGATATTTTTTAAATAATATTCTTTTTTAGTTCTACAATTTTATTCTTCAGTTATATTTAAAGATATTTAATTATAAATTTAAAGATAATTAATTACAAAAAGTGATTTATTTGAGCACATCCTAACTCAAGATTGAGGCAAAAGTTATTGGAAATTAATAAATTATTAGTTCACATTTGGATATTTTTATATCTTTGATCATACTCCGGATATGTTTCTCAATTTCACTTCAGTGATCGAAATACTTGAAAACTTTTCGCACAAATTCTGTATACACCACGATCCTTATCTTTTTCATATTCTCTCACATGCTTCTGCTTCTTGTGAGTCAAAAATCCATGTGTGACAGTATATTTTCCTTGCAATAAGTATACACGCGCCATCCGGTAGTCAAATCAGGGAGAGATCTTAACAGGCGCGTAAACATAGCGGTGTTTAAACGCGCGCGCTGGATCTTCTCGTGTAAACGACGAAAAGACCACGTCAAAGATTATAGCTCCGTTCTTTTGAGTTTCTATAATGGGCTGAGGGACATTTATACAAGACTAAATTCGCGGAAGTATCCGTGACGGGCTGCGAATTCCGTGATAAACATGTAATTAGTATAATATTAATTATTCCTACGTGCGGCCTTTCATATATCCAAATAATCAGAGCTTCGACATTTTCGTCGATGGATATGGAACTGTTTCCATATACGAATAACAAGCATCTGATTAAAGCGTTCGATTAAAGGGTAGGGCACGAGAAAATAGATCTTAATGTATGTATATTGCATGCTTGTACCGGATAAGTTTAAATGAAAGACTCTTTAAGGTGAATTCGGAATTAACTCAAGAAATATATTTACAACCTAATTTTTAATTAATGGCAATCTACCATTGAAGATTAAAAAATCTCATTTCTACGGGTAGACGATATAACCTCATTTTTCATTTATTTTAATTCCAGGTGGATCTTACTTTGACGGAAGTTTTATTCCGGGCTGAACTGCTAAGATATTCAACGTCAAAAGATTGAAACATTGAAATGTAGAAAGATTGAAACCTTTTAATATAATAAAAGCGAAAAGAGGTTACAGCGTTAAATTAATGTTTAATGTATTCTGTCAATATTAACCTGTTATTGACGCATGTAAATGTAATTATAAAGTCAAATATTGCACGCTCTGCCACGCACGTTGTGTAACCCGACACAGCACGTTATTAAACAAGAGATAGGAAATTTCGCGAGATGTGAACTAGTATATTGTCGTGTAATCCTCGTTTCGCCAGGCAAGCGTATTCGATTCTTTCACACCCGCGGTTCTTCGATAAGAATAATTATTTTCTGCAGCGGCTGACGCAATCGCGCACGTGTAGGTAGATCCTGCGGGAACGCGAAAACATCCCCCTTCGCCGGCGGAGAGAGAGAGGATCGGATTACAGGGCTGTATCCTCTGGCACGGATTCAATTTTCCAGCTAAATATACGCGGTGCGTATATTTGGCGAATCGGTCGGTTGTTTCAATCGTGAGCTTCACCACGCCTCGGCAACGCCATGGAGAGTCGGGAGTCCCCGAGCGAAAATCAATGGCGCGCGTCCGGGGGAAGAGGACAAACGTGGGTCTAGCCGAAAATAGGCGATAATCTCGATTGTTCTCGAGAGCGAAGAATCTTCGTCTAGCGCGCGTAGACGAATCGATCGAAACCCGCGTTGTGATGCACCTTGCCGAGCACATTTATTCGAAAAAAAAAATCAATTCACGGAAAGCTAAATAAATAAAAAAAACTCACACACAAAGCCTATGTTAAAAATATTAATGCCTGCTGATAACAAGAGATTTTTCGATAATATACACTGTTAAATATCAAAAAGAAAGAAATTTAAACCAATTCCTTGAGTTAAATAACATTTTGTTATCTTTAACTACCATGTGTGTCGAAATTTATTATTTTAACACAATAGAGTATTATTTTAACTCTATTGGTTTAGTTAAAAATTAACTTTTAGTTTAATTGGTTAAATTAACGAAATATTGAGTAGAAGCAGTGACGCGATCAATAGAAATGGTTAAAAATTACTACAATTGAATATAACTTGACACTACAAATTTAACAGTGTAAAGAAAATCGATATTAATCACGGGATTATCAAAATTGAATAAAAATGCACATATTTATATAAATTTGTTCTAGAATATTAAAAATATTAATATCAATATATATACATAGATACCTATATGTATATAATATTTGAACACATAGATTAATCATAATACATTGAACATTTTGTAGTTCATTGTTCGCGAAAAATTACCCAACGCATTTCAAAAACGTAATTTTTCGCAAGAGAAATTTCACTGCGATCGTAATGCGTAGCGAAATAATAATAAACGCGCTTCAAAAGCATTCCGGGTGCGGTGGATAGCTTTCGTTGAGTCATTGCGAACTATTTCCAGTTAATTGAGCAATGGAACTTTCCATCACGCTTGCACCGACATTTCGTATAAAGACAAACAGAATTATTCCCAACTCTATATGCTTAATGAACGCTATTTATGTGGATTCATTTATAAAAAATCAATACAATGAATCTGACGATAAGCTTAATGACATCTATTACAAAATTATTTTAAAAGACGCGGAAATGGAAAAATTTCGTTAATCCAGCTAATACAAATTCCATTAATCCTCATAAAAAATTCTGAATCAATGGCTACAAATAAATTCACCTAGAGATTCGGATTTCTTGATTAATTGGTATCAATTTTCCGCTTTTATAAACATTATATAATATTTATCACATAAAGTATAAAAACTAAAGAGAGAATCAGTTCCTTAATCAAAGAGGTCGTAATTGTGCATTTCTTGCAACATTTAAAAAGCTCTTTACGGAAAGTTTATATAATATTTTTATAATTTTACTAACAATAAGGGGTAAAAGAAATAAATATGTATGATATATAAATGTGTGTATGTATGCGTGTGCAAATGTGAATGTCCATGTCATGGTGTGTGAACTCGGGTCCGTGGGTTCACCAGGCCCAAATGACTGCGGGATCAGTCATCCCTGACGAGAAGAGAGAATCTCTGCGAAATTATTTTCAAGATCAGCCCGACATCTCTCTCAAATATCGCGCGATTCTAGTCGATAAGGTGCGGCCACGTGCCGGCTGTTTATCATCATCCCGCGGGGTTGAACCGCGCAACTCGTTCTACCGCGTAATTCCCGTTTGTTAACTAACGCTCGCAGTTTCCACGCGGCTGAACAGCCTCAAATAATCGGTCGAATTGTTTCCGAGCGATTTCCCGCGCGGCTTCCTCGCCCGCGAATAACCACTGGCCGTCCAACGATAAGCGAGTGCGTCGGCGAATCAAAATGCACGCCAGGACGATTGTTCGTATCAGTTCTTATCCGTGATACATTAATTACATTAATTCTTAATTGCACGCGTTTCGTCGCGTTGGAGAAAAGCTATCGGCGAACGCGATGAAAAGGCTGTAAGCCGTTGCCGCGCGAGCGAGCGAGGAAGTCGAAAGGAGTCGAGGAAATACGCAGGGAGCTGCGTTATCGATGCACCCGTCTATCGACAACGCTACGCCACTCGAGTCGCGCTGCGTTTTCGGAATGCACGGCGGATGGCGCCGAGAGTCCGCTAGCTCGCCCGAATCAAAGACGAAATGATTCGACACTAGAAATACTAGAATCGGCTACTTTTCAAAATTTCGAAGAGACGAGATTTCGCTTGTTAATTTCAGAATGATCCATGATGACTATATGAGAAATATGTAGATTGACATGAGAGATTGAAGAAAACCTCATTTTTGCATCTTTTATATTGTGTATCCCTAAGAATCCAATAAATACATCTTGAAACGAGACGATTCTCTCTTCTCGCAATATCTTTATTTCGCGATCAATGTTAAAATTCGATAATAATCAAGTCCAGAACGATCAGTCTGGATAACGAAACGCTAAATATCCGAAATATGTGCCAGCCGCACTTCGAAGTGGCGCAATATCGATTCTCATACATATCTTAGTATGTACTTAGTATGTAATTAAATAAGTGCATTTTATGCATTGATCTAATAAAGCTTGACTTTCGTCCTTTTCGGAGTAAGTAGCTCATATAAAAGATACGCGTCGATATGCCCGGATAGATCACTACAAATCGAGTCGAAGCTTTCTCGGAGTAAACGGGCCTTCGCCCGACGTAATTTTTACACGACGATCGCACGCGGTTTTGTGCTCTCCGTAAAACGTGCGTAAGGCTCATTTTCGCGCGAGCGCCGTACAAATGTCGCGCACGACTTGGACGCCGTGAAAGGTACGTCGCGACGAAGGCACGATTGAGGAATGATCTCTGCGACACGTACCCAAATCTCGCGACACAATTGCTCCCACTCGTGATTCAGCTCATAATTGATCCGAATGTTACGCAGGCGGGCAGTCCTAAAGGTTTCGTCGAATGATTTTCGGTCCAGCAGACCGTGACCGCGTCGCGTTCTCCGCATGATCGTGAACGATTAAAAAGGATCGAGTGAAATTTCAAAGTGATTTTGCGCGCGAGCTCAAAACGCGGTCGGCTGCGCCATCTGTGGGCCGCGCGTAGAACTTCCGCGGCGCGGTCAGCATTACAGAGATCTGCTCTCACCTCACCAGTGGAAGATAAGTTATTTCAGGGCAATTTTAATTTTTGTTTTTTTAGCTAAACATCAGTAGAAATAATATCAATACGTTAAAAAACACATATAATGTACACTTTATATTGTGGAGAATTTTTCACATAATTTCTAGGAAAATGCGTATTAAAAAAATAAATAAATATTTTATATACATATGTACGTTTTCAAATTATAAAAACATGTTTATGCTTATTATTTAATTAAGTCTATAAATTAGTAACATCAGTAGAAATAGTATCAATACATATAATGTACACTTTATATTGTGGAGAATTTTTCACATAATTTCTAGGAAAATGCGTATTAAAAAAATAAATATTTTATATATTTATGTTTTTAAATTATAAAAACATGTTTATGCTTATAATTTAATTATTTAATTAAGTCTATAAATTAAAAACATAATTATGTTTTTAATATAAGTACCTACCAAAATGTATTTATAAGTTTTTACATATTACATATTACACACATAAATTTAAATACATACACAAGTATACCTATGTATTAAATTTATAATTATTAAAATTCTGATTAGAGAAACGCGAACGAAAGAAAAAGCGTAGCTATTATAAGCGGTCCATGTGGATTAAAAGATTCTATATAGTTCACAGTAAAATGTGGATTATCGATCTTCGCATCAAGCATTTTATGCTCACTATTAACATATTTTCTTCTTCTCGTTTAAATTATTCGATTAATTTGTAAAAAGCAGACACCATCAGCTTGCATAAGCGATAAAAGGGGAAAAATCTAAATAATTCCAAACGGACCTTATATTTTAAATACAGCGTAACGCAGTATATACCTTAATTACATTTCCGATAACTCCATTAATACCGTTAGCGAGCTCTCTAATTACATTCTTAATTACACTCGACCAGTACACGCATGTATTTTCAGTAACGGATATAATGTGCAAAATGCTCGCTTTATTTACCGATTTTGCATCCGAATTATCGTTAATATTATAACGACTTTATGAATGTTGTAACGAGACAGCTTTATTCAATAAATTACAACCGAAAAGACCGATTGAAGATTATGTTATTCCAAATTTCATATGAAAGCAATAAGAATCAGTCTTTTTATCAGTATATTATATTTTATGCAAATTGAATCCTAACGTCATATGGATTCCTTAAAGATTAGAGGGACCAAATGAGAGAAAGAGAGACACTACAGAAGACCGTCACGCTTCTCTCAAAACTTGCCACGGCTTAACTCACATATCTATTAAGATCCGCGATTTGCATCGCTATATCGGCGTAACATTCGATTCTCGACTTCCAACCATAAGCAGAACGTGAAAATGTACGAACGATCCGTACTCGTTAGCCAATAACGAAGACCACTCATTTCCACCTCTTTTATCTGTCCATTATTAATTCAGTCGGTGGTGCCGGAAAAGCAAATACTTTCGAATTATTCATAATCCCCGCAGCATTCGCGAGAAGCGTAATGGATCTCGGTGAATAAAAGCTCTTACGGTCTCGTTGATTCTCTATCGGAACACCTGCGAGTGCTCGCTGCTGCAAATTAAAATCATGCGCGCGAGAGACGGCAATCATCACCGACGCAGAAATGCAACCTCGAAATTTCTCCATTCCAGAATTTCTTCATTCTGACATACAATAGACACGCTCATGTGTGCGATTATCATGCGTTTTGTTTTCAAGCAAATAGTTCATATATACCTATACTCGATCGCAGTTTAAAAAATATAATTCAATATCTTAAATTATTGCACTACCATCTACAATTTTATATTACAAATAACTAAAATATTTATTAAGTATACCTACTTACTTTTTGTTTGCTAGCTATTATAATCCTAAAAAAAGAAAAAGTATTATAGGAATGTTACAAATGTCGAGAATATATAAGCGATTATTTACAAACCATCAAATTGTTGCGCAAACTGTATAATATGGTAAAGATAATAATTATTTACCGCGTTTCAAAATTAAGGAGTTAGGTATATCTTTTGTAATATATTTATTGAAAAATTAATATTCTACATTTAGAGAATATAATATTATTTTCTCTCATAACGCTGATTAATAAATATACGCGTTAATTAATGTTGTATATAACAAAATGGACAGAGTATTCGCACATATTGTTTTGTAAGGAAATTTTAATTTTAATGAAAAGGAAGCCACTACGACACACCGACGACAGATATATAGAGGAGAGAAACTACCCGACGCGCTTCCTGCAACTGACGTTCCGTCTCCTTTCGCCAAAGGACTAATTTGCAAGGCAAGGGATTTAATTAGTGAGAGCGCAAAGACAGCGACCGCACGTTAATGTCACATGATATGGCCCTTTTTAATCGCCCATCTAATCTAGCGCGTTTGACTTAGATTCTATACTATCCTTGTTTGATGCTATAAGTATGCAAAAATTTTCAGTCAGATTATTTCTTGCTACACGCGCGAGAAGGAAGCATAAAAAGTAATGCCGACAACGCTATTTTCTAGAATAATAGATTTTACCTTCCAGAGATGGGATTATACGTTCATAATACCCGTTTCCAAGATTTCATTGTATTCGTACAATTTATTCTGATGATACCGTTATGTAATAATAATTCTACGAGGATTGATTCGCGTTGTTGTTCATAATTAACGTGACAACTGCGGCTTTATCGCATAGGCAGTATAATCACGTAACCATACGATCATAATTACAACGATGTCAAATGAGAGGCCGGTAAATTCGTTTGATAATCGATGATTCATGTTTTAAACTATATAAAATCCTTTTTATCCAGATGACTTATAATAGCTTTTATTTTTCCATTTGCTTCTAAAATCTTAATCAATATTAATTTACTTTTTTATTACTTGTCGAGTTAATAATAATTATAACTTTTCTCTTTTCTCTTATTTTAAATAAATATATTATTTTAAACTATTATTTTAGTCATGTTCTTAGTAGATTTGTTCATCTGCAGGATTGATTTTATAAAATCAAGCTAAGCTAAGATCGTTTGTAGTAATTAAACATAAAATACTACACGCAAATTCATACACTCTTCAAACTGCACTCGGTCGAATGCGTATTTCTCTTTTATCACAATTTTTTCTGCTCAATATTCGTATGCATCTGCAAAATAATTAAAACATTTCCCGTTAGAGAGATATCCTTGCGCAAAATTATTAAAATAATTTTTTCTTGATAATCCGTTTCGCATCGTCGAAACGCGCACATTGAATTTTCGTCGAGCACTTTTCGCTTTTCCCACAACTGGCTTTTCACGTGACCTATCCTCTTTTCTTTCCTCACATATATACGCATATACACATACAGACAGGCACACGCACTCTATCCTGTATCCTCCTCCATTTTGCTTCCTTTTTCACGTCCCCAGAAATACTCCGGATATCCTCAATTCTAATTCAATCGCACGATTTTCTTCCGGAAAATCCCTCCCCTCGAGATGGCTTTGCCCAATACCACCTACTCACCTACGATCTTGCGAATCTTTTCTCGTGCTTGCCCTCTTGCGCCACTGATGCGTTTTCAATTCCGACCTCGAGGCCGCTATCCGTCGGACTGCTGCTGCGCGATAAGATTTAAGGGCGTCCCGACGAGAAAGGAAACGACCCGCGGAGAGGCGGTGGGATGGGTTCCCTTCGCGGTTTCGCGAAAATTTAAAAATTCGTATAAGACGAAATATAAAAGAGCCGAGTAGAGGCATAAACTTAATGGAACGCGGCTGCCGGAGCTGACGGAAACGCAGAATTTATTTTTTATCCTCGCCCGCGCTATTATTTTTACGCCTTTTTACTGTAAAAGTTCCTGGTTTCATTAGAAATGTTATCATACGTTATAACATGTCTGTTACGTTACAACATGTACAAAAAACTTCTTTAAAAAGTATAAGAAGCTCCTACATGTTATTGAAGATGTCTCATGTTATCATAATTGCGAATATGATTAATAACTGACAGAATTATCTGTCAGTTGTAAAATAAAAACTGTTTACAAGTAATGCAGCACGTTTCTCTTGCAAAAAGTGTCAACTTTTTCGATCCAACTCGCTAGTATTCAGCAAGATCCGCGCGTCTCATCCACGAGATTGTAAAATACTCACGTTTGCGCTTGTACATAGCTTTGAAAGTTATTTCCGTGAGTGTCTGCCCCGTGTATTCCCTATGTCCCCGTTACGTAACAGCGCGAGATTTACGGACTTTTTTCCCAGATCTCCTTCCACGATAATTAGATTAAAAACGTCCGTGTCACGTACTCGCATTAACAAATTTTATGCAGTAATCACGTAAAAGTTTCATTAATTTTCATGAAAGCAATTGTTTCTGAATTTATTATAAGTCAAAAAGATATACGAAAATATATATTTGTTAAATATCTTATTCTTTTATTCTTATTTTAATACTCTTATTTTATTTCGTGCAATTTTTAATTCTCGTGTCACCAGATTAAAATGTATCAAATTCGCACACGCGCGCGCGTATAATAATTAGCGTCATACCTTTTTACACTCGAAACAAGGAGAAAGAGATTTCGCTAGGTATGTGATATTACTGAAACTTTTAATATTCCATTTCTTTATCTCGCAAAGATTAAGTTTATACGGTGCGCTCGCTGGACGGAAATACGTAAAACTAAAACAACTTCAGCGACAACTCGCTCGACAATGCCTTACTTCGAAATGTTCGTTTAATTTCCAACTTCCAATTCAGCATGAAAATTAAAATTCTCTTGCACAAAAGTCTAGTAAATTCTTTATGACAAAGACGGAAAAGAACGAGCACGAAGGAAGAAACTTCCTTCGGCCGTATCAATTTTCGTTCTCTATATTTCACCGCGCAAAGCTCGACTATCTCAACATGTTAATCGATATTTACACCCTTTTAACGCGATGAGTAATTAATTATAACTTTCAGACGAGAGGAGGGATAAACCATTTTTTATAAAGACTAAATGCCTACTATACCTATATAAATCAAGAGAAGCTGCAAGCAGAATATAAATCAATATGTAACATTCTTACACTGTGTGGGCGTTTCTTTATGAAAGGAAATTATAATTCCTTATGTTCCTTCATAATACTATGAAATACTCCATTTCGTCGGGATATATTCACTTCTAAAAATTTCTTATTCTTCTGACAATCAAACTTCAATCAAAATAAAAAGATTTTTATGCGATACGTTTACGTGTTCGCTTTCTTGCGCAATTTTGCATTTTTGAAAAAATACGCTTACAGTTACCCTGTGTATTTGAAGAAAAATCGCCGACTTTTCGCGTGTTTCAGCGTGCGCGATGCTCGCATGTTACTGTCAAGTTTAAGGTCAAGCAAAAAACGCTATTTTCCGGCAGTGGCCCTGCGACGGACGTAAGAGGATTAAGCTAGTTTTCTACCCGCCGGATTTGGTGCGTCGTACCTACCAGCTGCTGCTGCTGCTGTCGGCCACTTTCCTGTTCCGTCTCCTTTTATGACGCGCGATCGTTAACGCAATTAACGCGGATTTTCATCCACCTGCGAGCCATTGAGGCTCCATATTTGGCGATTAGTCACTTGTTTTTATTGTCTTATTGTTATTCCATCGGAATCGTTTTCTAAACAGAGTTTCTCTCGCAACCATCTTATAACACTAAAAGTATAATATAATAGTTATAATATAATATAATATTATAATATAATGGTTATAATATAATATTATAATTAGAATTAAAAATTCTATGAAATTGTTGGAATCACATAATACTATTATAGTAGACATTACTAATATTTTTCGAATTGTAAGCGAAATTGGTCAATGTAACGATATGACACGATGCGCATTTGTCAAATTATAATCGTGCCAAGAATAAATATTTGAAAAATAATTGTTATGCGCATAAACTAATTAAAACACTTAATTCGATAATAAGTGAGATAATAAATTGTTAATTATTCACCTCGTGATCCGCTGTTACCTGATACCTCCCACAAGTTGTCAGACCTCTTCTTCCTCTCAGGCTTCTTCATTACACACATACTCGCAAAAACACGATTGCGCGGCTCTTTTCACTCCCGACGTTAACTGTATGACGAAAACTTCGAAAGCGATGCGGTATACTTTCAAATCCAAGTAAAGAAAAGAAGTTATCAAAGAAATAAGTATCACCCATAAATCCCATGAAGCGACAATCTACCTATGTATAATTTTTAATTCTCTGACGCGTCGATTCCTATCTCGGGTAAATCGCACGAAATATCTAGATCATTATTAACACATAAATAACGATCGTTTCGTTATGCTTACAAGTTATATCAGCTATAAGAGTTAAATGCGTGAACTAGCGATTGCTAATTTTAATAATCGTCGAAAATAATCGCGTTTCGATAAATAATGTAATACAGAGCGGCCCGCGCCACTGCTTGTTGGATCGAATCCCATTGTGCGAACAGTGCGAATGATACCGTGGAGAGTGACCTTGCGTAAATACAACGCAACGCCGCGGCCCCGTAAAAAAAAACTTCGCTCGCCAGCCAACTTGTCACCGCTGTAAAATATTTACTATTATGAAATATTTAATGTCGTTCTGCTCCGTATATTTCCAATTAATTATCTCAGCTTGCAAGCTTGCGATAAGCTTTTTACAAAGTTTCGTTCTACAGACTCGAGTCGGCGATTCGTTTATTATCGCGTGTTCTTAATCCGGAAACAGTAGATAACAGTAGATAAATTACGTTTAAAACGAGATGTATTTGAATGCACGAGAGATATAAGTGAAACGTATACTGAAATCCATGTATCGTTAAAGAAACACATAATTATCACTACATTTATATTAATTATCACAAACATTTAAAAACTCGGGATACACACATATATGTATAAAGTATAATTAAAATATATTGAATCTTCAAATCGATATCAAAATACATGGCATATAAAATTATAATTAAAATTCTATCCTGAAATCTGACGCAAATTATACAATTGCAAATACCTATAACAGGCTTTAAAAAATTAAATAATTTGCGTATTTAAAATCTCCTATATTAATACTCATCTTTTCAATATCGGCTGATTGCTGTAATATAACACACATTTACATAAGTATATATAAAATCGAAAAACAAAACCAGCGAGGTAGTAAAAATTAAAACTTATGCCATAAAAATTAAATATGAAATGACAAATCAATATGCGTATAAAAATAGATGACTCTAAATAAACTCTACGATATTATTGATCAAGTTTGACCTTACAACTCAAAAATAATTATATAATCTCAATAATTTGTGGTATTACAAAAATGCAATATATTAAAGAATATTATATCTCTTTTTGAGAAATGCTTAAAATTAATTGAAAATTAACGGTCTCTATATTTAAATTTTATTGTTATTGGACAAAGAGAGATAGTATAACAATGCAGCACTTTTGAAGGAAGAAAAATACATTTGTGATGCTCTATATTCGAATAACTATCAGAATAATTCACGGGTTTCAGGTGTTTTTGTTCCTCCAATGCATATTTCCATATTGGAGAGATAGCCTTTCATTCAATTGATACTTTCAACAATATGAATACTTCCGATGTTATTTTAACGTAGTCATTATATTTGCATAATAGCAAAAAATTCCCATACAATACTCCAGATATTCATTATGTAAGTTACTGTAAATTGTACAGTGCTGCAGATTCATCAAACCCGATTTTAATCACAAAGAACCTTTGATGGATTGAAGTTATTTTTCTCTTAACTATGCATATGCATATACGTGCACAAACATTAATAATTTTTAAATTATATAAAAGATAAAAGAAGAAAAAGTCTATTTCCGCTCTAATTAACGCTAATTTCTAAAAACTAATAACGAGAATGCTTTGCGGCGGATATTACATAAAAAAATTTTTTATTATCTCATGTATAAGAAGAATATCTACTCTGTGCGCACATTAAATCTCAGACTTTAGCCTGATAGCACGCTTACGATCTAATTGAATATTTATAGGATAGATATGTATTTCATCGATTTTTTAATATGTATTCAATCTAATGGTTCACCGTATTGTATAGGTCGATCTTTCTTATTTTACTCTGAGCAAAGACGATAGGATCAGATTAAAGTTCTTGCGGGACGGTCCACGGAAAAATCGATATAGGTACCAACTCTATAACGAGAAAGCGTTCTCTAAACTCATCCCAGGATCAAGCCGGATTAAATGCGCAAAGGATTAAAAATTACTCAAGCACTGGATTACGTCGACGCCGAAAGGAAATCATTTTCCATCACCCGCGTTATCCCTTTAAAGTCGTTTACGCATAAAATGCTGTACGCATTGAACAGAATATTAAACTGCATGAATTTCAGCAGTCGTACAGAGGTTCTATTAATTTTAAGATTGAATAATTATCACTTGTTTAGAACACATTAAATGTTTAATAAATAATTCTTCAAGAATTGTTTTGTATTTTTAGCAGTATCGATATTCGATTTAATGAATATCGTGCTAAATAATATGTTCAATAATAATTTCCAATATTATGTTCAATAATTTTTAGTGCGCTGACGATAGTCTTAATTGCAAAATAGTGTCTAATAAAATTTTACTGCAGCTACTTACAATGTGTGCTATTCGATGTGGCGTTTTGGCGCGATAGTTCAACCTGTAAAACAAAAAGAAGAATTTTAGATACAGTTTCTTAAGTATTATATATTACATATACATAAATAAATAAATCAGCTTAACAAAAGTGCTCGTTGTTCATTTCTTAAATTTTCCTTCACGAGAATTAGCACCTAATTAGACGAGAACAAATTAAACACTATATGGCCCATATTCTGAACTCTCTTTTATCTATAAAAGCGCTCTTTTATTGATAAAAGAGAGTTTAAAATATGGGCCTATATATATATATAGGTATATCTCTTAGCAAAGCGGTCATAACGTATGACACGGGAAGGAACGTCAAAATTTACTTCAAATTCACTTCAGGATATTATATTACGCACTCTTGAATCCTGAGATTCACTTTAATCTGCATAACTGAGACGTCCAACTTCATACCAGCTTCCAAAATAGTGGCACCGCACGAGCTCCTCGCGGAGAATTTAAATTAGATTCGAAGAACGCGCGAGAGCGCGAGCCTCGTTTATAACTCTATCGACCGCGCGCACATTAGCATCGAAAAGAGGAAGATGCATCTCGCGCGTTTTTTATTCTATTTTTCAGGCGATCGATCGATTGACCGGAAGGTCGAAGATTCTCTCCGCATCGTTCATGCGCAACATCCAATAAGGCGCCCAAAGCCCGACGACATCCGAGGGATTTTCACAAGAGAATCTGCAAGAATGGCTCTATAGCATGGAAATCGCGGACGTGCGGAACGGCGCGGCGTTGAAAATCACCGGATAAGAATTTCATCGCGATTTCCGATGTCGTCCCTTGTTATTCCGTTCCCACGTTACCACTACTGTCGCGAACGCGAAACCGCGTCTCGCAAGAGAGAGATCTGATAGTAATTGAAGGGTCGCCTACTGCCCAGGCATGCTACACGAGAATGCGGTTTTCGCAGTTGCAGCTACGCGAATCGACGCGAAACGCAGTTATATAGCGATACGCCATACGTGCCGCCGCGATTTCTCGCGAGACCGTTCGGTCGCGTTGCGCGCGAATTAATTACGACCCGGATATAACGCGGCAACGAAAATAACCGGCGGCTTCCACCTGACGGTTATTTTCGCCGGCGGAAAATGTTGCGGCTTGCGTATGCCCGCGCGTGTGTGCGCGCACACGTCAGAAATCACGATTATTATTTCCTGAACGCGCGCTACCGAGTGCCTCGTCGAGTATTTACCGTGGTAGGTAAATGCCACACTTCTGCGCGTCGTTTTCGCTCTCGTCTCTCGTGTTGCTCACGAGCTTATGTAACGTAATTACATTCCGCGAGATGTATTCTGTATTATACGTGAAGAACGAATATACATATGTATTACGCTAGCTGTGCTGTGAATTTTTCAGTACTGCTCTTATCCGAAACATTTTCGATGGTAATGAAGTATCGTCTTACGAGAAAGCAAAAGAACAATCCGATCTCGATATTATTAAAAATTAGGTCAGTGTGTTCGCCATATCGCAAAGTACACGCTCTGATAATCCACTGTTCTTTTTTATTTTGCAATCTCTGATTTCTTCGCGATTGCGAAACTTGCGCAAATTTCATGATTGAATCTAAGTCAATAGACGAAAAGAACTGCAAACGGGGATCGGATCAATCAATCGTCCACCGTCGAAACGGATAGCGCCATAAATTCTATCTCACGAATTTCGACAGGTCCGTGTGTGCAACCTGGCGCAACTGCGGGCGAAGCTGCAACTGCAAACCGACTGTAATTGGAAGGGCCGTGGGGCGCGTGTTATGTACCCGTCGCATACATGGAAGTTATCGCGTAGAAGGACCGTGATCGAAATCGAAAACGGTCCGGGCGCGCACCAGCAGCGTTTTCGGCTTCCGAATTAGGCGCGTCGACACGTAACACACACTAATCGAATCGCCACATACACATTCGAGATGGTACTTGCAGCTGCGTTACAAACTTTCAATCGCGCGCAAATTGGCCCTCATAAATCAATGCCATCGCCGTAAGTCGCGAACGTAGGTAATACGAATATCACTTCCCGCACGACTACGCGGTGACTATGCACGATGGAAGCGTCACGATTTCCCGTAATGTTAGTAAGTACTTAATTTGCCAGATTTGGATTCGCAATTTTATATCAACTTGTAATATTGTAGTACGATAGGTTTCACCGAACGCAAATTGCGTGCATTATACAAGGTGTTTCAGGTTCTTTCCGCCAAACTGTGCCAGTATGTTTTACGAGTAGTAGTAGTAGTAGTAGTAAGAGTGTATAAGTCATAAGTGGGTAATACCATTAAGGTCCCCGACGACACCTAGATCGTATTGATCCTTTAATTGGAATGTTTTACGAGTAGAAATAAGAAAAAAATGTTATGTAAACATAGGCTTACAAATGCCTTATTAAAAAGTTATAACAAAAATGAAAATCTTATTATTACTATGGTACTGTGTAACGATGACCTATATAGTGTTTACTATTATTGTTCCATTTCAGAATGGAACCATTTTTTACAATACAAGACCGATATCGCTGAAAAATTGAATTTATCACCGTATAAATTTCGTGTCGAATATTATTACAACTTTTTAACAAAGCATTTGTAAGCCTACGTTTACATAACATTTTTTCTTATTTCTACTTGTAAAACATACTGGCACAGTTTGGCGGGAAAAACCTGAAACACCCTGATATATATTTTAGTATAAAAGAATATAAATTTTAAATATATATAGATTAAAATACTGTGCCATATCTTTTGCTTTAGATTACCAGCTAAAGATCAACCTTGCAAGTTAATTTTTCATTATGTTAAGTACGTTAACATAACGACAAATTATGACAAATTACAAGTTGCAACATATATAAATGGTAATATAAAATAAACATTTAACAGTTAATTACGAAATATAATTAGTTCTTGAACAATTAAAAGCGTGTAATTAAAATAACAAACGCTTCTAACATAATTTCATGAACGACTAAAACTAATGTTTGTAACAATGCAAAAAAATTTTACCGTATGCAAAGAAAAATATTCACGAGCAGCGATGTATAATTGCAATTTTACGTAAATTAGCGTAAAATTTGTATTGTTCATATACAATTGATATGTAAATATACTTTAATTTAATTCACAATTAAACGCACATTAGTATTCATATTGCCTTTTCTTCATAATTACATCACGATCCAAATTACCTATCACTCTTGACAATTGAATTTGAAAAGCAGTTTGGTCTCCGAAAATATTGATAACGCAATGTAACTGGAACACTATATTTTATCTACATTGCAAATATTTTACTGTAATATCGCCGAAATCCATTCCAATATGTTTGGAAATGCTTTAACGAGCTCATGATGTAAAATTCACCGACTGAAATTTTGTTTCGAAAAAATTGCCACACACATAACACTCTTGTAGATCCGTATTAGTCTGAAAGCACCCTTCCGTATTGTCTTTTGCGTTTCCTCGCGTATTCGTATTTGTCTACGAGCTTCCATTGTGACGATAATCGTAAAAACGTCGTTTCCCCGAATGTAACATCCATTTCGTTAGTTTAGAAAAAGCTATCAGACTTTGAGCTAGCGCGAATTTGTGGACAGCGACGCCCGTCTCGCACTATCAATCCTGCACGATGTAAGCCGAGAGCAATTTATTTCGTTTGAACTTAATCACGATATATGATAGTTTGTTTTTTTAAAGAGATTTGTATTTATGAAGGCTGACATATAAGTAGAGCTTAAGAAAATAGGTCCAAACCATGCCAGAAAAATTTAACCTCACGCCGTTTGTAGCGGGTTCATTATTTTCTGGAGTAAAAAAGTAACTTTCGATTTAAGGAACCTTTGTTTATCAAATCACGTTACTAAATTTTTGCTAACGACTTTATGGAGAGTTCGCAGATTTCATTTCCAAGTGGGCCGTAAATCCTAGAAACTTTTCAAATTAAATTTCTAAATTGCGCTTGATCTAGCGAAGGGCACTCTCGGCCTCGCTTAAACTACCTTCCTTTATTTTTCAAGCTGACGAGAAAGTCCGGACAGTTTGACGAGCGTTTACCGAGTTTCGTTCGGGAATTCTCCGCGCACAACTTCCGGAAGTCCTGGTCGAGAAGTCCTATGGTGGAAATAATAAATAGCTTCGCACTACGGATGATAAATGCGGCCTTGATAAATCGCAACATCCGCCACTAAATTTGTAGTATGATATAATGAAAATGTGCTCGTACAGTTAAAGCTTTCCGTCTTGCCTGTTATCAGGATTAATGAACTCAACTCGAAAGGTAACGTAAGAGAAATTCTTCGCAATTTCATTATAACTTCAAGTAGAAATACTCAAAACTTTTCGCCATAAAAAATAAATCGTCTTTTTGTTTCTCAAGAAATAAGCAAAAGCAAACGTTGTATACTACGCAAAATGAAAGGCATCGCGCATTTTTCCACAGCTCTTTCTTTCTATACTGATTTCCCTAGACGAAAGTTTAATAAGATGTTATTATTTTTCACAACTCTTATTCAACATTAAACATCTTCGCAACTAAAATCTTAAAATCTTGTTAAAAAGTGTAGTCTATTTGGATTTATATAGAATAAAAATTTTTATTGTAGTGATAGTTTTATCATTCACGATTTGTTAATAAAGATTCTAATAAAAAATATGCAAATATGCAATCATGCTTTCAAGAAAATCATCGTGCACGCATATTGGCTTTTTCGACATCCTAAAATCTTTATCTTACAATCGTCGGTAATATTACTGAATAAACTAAAGCAAAAGTTTAGTGTATTATCCTGGAAAACTGAATGGGCTAAGAACAACGTCTCGAGACCGTAAAATCCGAGTGGGAAGAAAAGTAAAACCGGAAAGTACGCCAGTAACGGGCAAGGCGCGATGGTTAGAGGAGACAGAGGAAAAAAAGCCAGATGAAAAAGGCTGGCCGAATCGAGGTCAGTTAAATAATAAATCATTCAGCGAAGTCCTTTTCAGAGGTTGGAGCGCCGTAAACCTTCTCGTATCCTTCTCAGAACAATCGTATGAGAACTTGCATCCTTGGGTTTGCGTGAAGAAAGACAGGAAAGGTAAAGATATATATAAATTGAAACAAAATGCATTAAAAAATCAGCTCCGCTCGGAAAAGTAACTTCATTGAACTTTGATGAATTTGTAAAAATACACAAAGGCCCGATGAATATTTTCAGGAAAAAGCATTCT
This sequence comes from Leptothorax acervorum, assembly GCA_035220615.1. NCBI lineage: Eukaryota > Metazoa > Arthropoda > Insecta > Hymenoptera > Formicidae > Leptothorax > Leptothorax acervorum. Next base: position 486,927 of record JASTWQ010000049.1, on the reverse strand, counting down.
CTATATATTTTGTTCAGTTTATATATTTTAAACTTTTCAAAAAGCACACACATGCCATTATTTGACTGAGATCCCAATTTTAGTTTTAACGCATGCACCCTTTCGTACAACCCCTCGGCAATCAATTACTCTGACACGGTGGTAACTACACACGTTCGCAATACAGCAGTTGCCCCGAAATTCCGAGCACACACGCCCAATATTTCTAGACAGCATCACGTTTCCCCCGTATTTCCGTATCGCTTACGAGGTGCCTTTCATCTTATCGAATTCTCAGTACCGTTAGAAAAACAGAGACTGCGCGGCGATAAATAAAATACGAAACTGGTAATATCCGCGCGATGGGTACCTACACAGGCTTATGAGGAAATTGCGTGATTGTGAGTATACGAATACTTGCGTATATGCAATCGCGAAAATGAGTACTATACTTCCGATATAACATTATTGTGTCACACAATGGAAAATACTGCAAATTAAAAATTGACTTATGCAATGTAACATAATTTTCCTAGAACTTACCTATATAATTTTTCATATAATATTAAAAATATATTTTAATATTACAATTCACACTGCAAATAAATACAGTTTCCTAAATACTATACAATATCACAGAAATTACGCAGTATCTCTGCATATTTATTATTATTAATTATAAATTAAATTAATAATTAAATTAATATTATGAAATATTATCGAGTACTAATTTTAAACATAGCAAAATACTCAACGAATATTATTTCAATAATAATCTCTGATTTCAAATAATTAAACATACAAAAAAAATTTACTGTCCCATTGAAAAACAATTGGGCCGACAATAAAACTTGAAATACATAATAATTTCCATAACTGCGCAACCCAATGGCTACGATAGAAAGTTACGTTCCTGAGATACACGTGGATAACCATGTATGTGGTAATGGATACGCGAACTGCAGTTGTTCCGGATAATAGTATCATGGATAAGCCTCGCAAAACGGTAATACGTTCGACAAGGACGATAAAGTCCCGCCGTTACGAGCGAAATGGAGATATCGAAGAATTTACCCTACATCGGTATTCAAACACATTTATATTTATCTGATCTCTCTCTAAATTATGCAATGTTATATGTGTCAGATCTAAATGGAAATTTGGTTGACAATTTATGCGGGAAACTGACATCTTTTTAAAAATAATGAAAAAGATTCTCCATGTAGTAGGCCAATGCTAAAATATTCAATTTTGAAAAATTTTAATTGCATAAAACAAAATTACCAAAAAATTAATAAAAACTATCTTATACAAAAATTAAAAGTTTTTCATTTCAAGGCCAAAGTATATTTATCCATAGCACATATTACTAAATATTTCTTAAAAATTTTACGTTTTAAAAGTACGTATTATCTTCATGGGTAGACTTTTCAGCGAAAGAATTGACAAACTTTCGAAGTTATGTTTGTTTTAAATTGATTGTAGAGATTTAAACTATTGATAATATTTGTCGATGTAATAGTCGACATAATAGACAAATAGTCGATGTAATAGACAAAGCTAGTAGCATGTGATGGCAGTGCCAATATTGTCGTCCTAGTTTATGACAGAATCAGATACGTTCGCTCACGGCGCGGCGTTCTTACACGAAAAGAATTTTTTTACTGCGCGTGATATGGTCGAAGAAAAAAGTGGCAGCGACATAAATGAAATGGACAGATGCTCTGTACACCGTAATGGAATATCCGTGCAGCAATTGCCTCAGTTAATAACGTCGCGAACATGAAACAGCAGCGATATATATTCGTTTAAGATCAATATGTCCATCCACGGGAATAAAAATAAGAGAAAATTTCTGTAAAAAATTTATACTTCAAGAACTAAAAAAGTGGAGCGATGATAAATTTTTAGACAATTCGTATTTAAACCTCAATCCTAATAGTGCAAAAAATTCTATTTTCAAGAAAAAAGACATAAATTATTACTGAGTGACGACAGTGAGATGTCTTTTAATGACTGCAAGTATTCTTTCTTTTTTAAAATATCTCGAGTAAAATTAAACAAGAGTGAAAAAGAAATTATGGTAGAGAATCGCGTCGATCACGTTTATAGTTCAGAGAGAAGACGACACCAGCGCGAAAATCGAAGAATCTAACTTTCTAGGTCCACTTGATCAAGATCCGCGGCGGGGTCTCAATAGACCACTCGATCGACCGGAAGTGATAACAGAATGCACCTGTGCTTTCTCGTAATCGTTCAAGGAGCTTCATTGTTATTGCCGCGCTTCCCACAAAAGATTGGAAAACGGAGATATTGAGATTGGAGCAAGAATCCTTCCTCAATCAATCTACGATCAGTTTCAAAGAGAAGCGAATGTCATAGTTTTATCGAATTGTGATTTGTGGAGATTAATCGACCGAATTATAATGAAACTGAGTCTTATATATACATATGTATAATTGAAATGTCGCACATCATTCTGCTACTCTGTCATATTTTTTTATGTTAAAAAATGCATTTGTTTTCATCAACATAAAATTCTACATATATAAACTACTTTATCTTTTGAAAAAAATTGTTCTTCAAAAAAGTTATAGATTTTGTAGCAAACCTTAAAAGCTTATAAAAGAAATACATAAGCTATGTGTATAATAAAAAAATAAGCTTAAAAGCATTTTATATCGCAAAGCAAATAGATCAGATAGATTAAAATACGAATATAGACAAAAAGCAACAATATAGTCTCACAGCATCAATTTCAAAAAACAAATAAACATGACAGTGTAGCCTTCCCTCTGCACTCTGCCGTGTTTAAATATTAAGAGAATTAAGGGAAGAACGATAGAGAGCTGAAAGCGGCGCATCGCGAATATATCACCGTTTATTTAACTGTCAACGAAACGAAACAGATCGTCCAAGAGAGCTTTATCCGCGAAAAAAAATGTGCCGTCGACGAACTGCGGCACAATTTTAATATACACGCGTATTTTACGGTAAATCATCGTGTCCACTCCGCCGACAATTTATACGAAAATTTACCACTCTCCTCCTTCACTTTCGCTCGCTATTTTCCAATGTACTCTGGAGCACTTCTCTTTCGAAAGATCAAGTTAAAGTACTCCAATAAATGATTATTTCTTTCTTCTGCCTTGACCCGCCCTCTCGAGAGTTCGCGAGGGAGGAACGATCGATCTCTCCGAGGCTTTCGTTGCCGAGAATTATTTACACAGCGCGGTTCTCTAAAGTTCATTATTGAATCATTTCCGTTTTAATAGTTCGCTAAACGAATCGCTCGAATACAAAGATCGTAACGCTGAAAACAAACTATTTTCGCTGACACCGCACCTATGTGTAATTGATTTCGTCGAATAGCGTCGCCGGGATAAATATAAAACACCGCTGCGGTATAATCGAATGTGCAATAATGAAATGTTCACGCAAATTGATCCAACCGACGAAAATGCGAACGCAAGATACGTGATGTGATACGTGTATCCCGCGTCGATTGTAATTGAATATTTGCTTATGATTAAATATCATTTCTCGCGTTATTCATCGAAAGCTAATATCTGTGCATATGCCATGTTACACAAAACATGCGCACAAACTGACCGGATTCAATTAAACGCGGATACGACGGATGATGCTAATCCACGTCAACGCGAATCCGCGTCATGTGAAACTACGCGACATTCCCTATGTAAAAACACAAAGCTACTTGAACGCGAAACGTTCCTTTCTACGTGCACGCGCAATGACGATTGTTATCTTCGTTGTATTCTCCGTTCTAATGGACACAATAATTAACGCCATTGTAGTGAATTGCGAATAAAGTGAATTGCAACGCACGGCGGCGAATTTTATCGCGACCGCGACCGCAACCGCGTCGACATAAAATTTCGTCGCCCACATCACGATCCGCTTCGCGCATTGTTCGTACATACGTGGTGTGTGGATAGGATACTCGCCGTAAATTATCGTCGGGATTCTGTCGACTTTTTGGTGTGACATATCCGCGAGTCACGATCGGCGATCGTGTAATCCACACGACGACGCGACGCGTCGCATCGCGTCGCGACGCCCACCGTTGGAAAGCGAGATATCAGCGCGATATCGTGTGTGCAAAAAGTCCGCTCCGTGATAAACGAGCGCTATGCGCGATCGATCGAGAAAAGATCTTGTTACAAGCACGGCGATATGGGTCCTTAGGAAGTGCGACGCGGGTTTCCTCTTGCCGTTGCGGTGACTTCACGTCGCCGCTTTCTATCGCGATTTCACCACGCGTTGCAGATTTTGCATTTTTTTTTTCCTTGATTCCAATTTCCTTTCTCCATCCACGCGATATGATTCCCAACGCGCGCGTTTCGTTTGAACGTTCTTTCATCAAGATTCTGGTACACGAGGTATCGTAAATATTCGTCGCTATGTCTGTTCTCTCGATAACAAAGGCACGTACAAGGTATTAGAATAACTTAGCTTTGCATAGAAAGCTAAGAAAAAGAACTAGTCCTTAGGTATAAAATTATACATATATTAGCTGTATGTATCATGTATTTATTCCCGATATCTTCATTCTTAGAATTCCTTGAATTTTTAACAATGAAAATCTCGCAGTCCATGCACGATTTGCCACAATTTTTTAATTCTTAACATTACCTATCTCTCGCTAACTGTATTTCAAACTACTTATCTATTTATTTCGATCTCATTTTTAGTAATTTGTTATCTAATAATTCGGAATAATTTAATATTGAAAATTAACAATTTGCAAGTAGTATACACCGTATACACCAGTGAATCGTATAATTTAAAGTAGTTATTATCAGTGAGTCACTTTGTAAAATCAGAGCGACCGCGTTGCAACGGTGAAGCATTAAAGAGGCGTCCCGAAATAACAAACGTTTAAAGCCGCTTTGCAAAATTAAGTCAGCAACCGGGTTATCCTGGTGCACCGCAGAGATCCAGGTCACCTAGCGAAATTTACGATGGAATACATGTATCCTGCAAGAGAAACTCAATAGCTGCACATGGTGTAGAAACGCGTACGATACGGAGCGAATTAATTCGGCGACAGTAAATTTGTTTAACGCACGCATATATTACACCTTTAACTACTCCCGCACGCTATTGTTTAAATTCCCTGAGTGTTCTAAATTATGCCGAGTTCTGTTGACGCTGTAACTAATTGAAAGTTGATTTTTTTTTAAACAAAAATATTGAAAATTAATAGTTAATTAATAATTTAATCAATTAAAAATAAGACATAAAATTCAATTTTTAAGAATTAAACTTTAGAAATGCATGCATCAATGAAATCTTATTTTACATTTAACCTCACCTCAAGTGAACTTTACTTAATATCATATTTGTAATTTAATTATTATATGTATATAAAAATAATTTTAATATTGAAGATAAAATACTCAACAAAAATAGCGAGCTTGCTCAACATTTTCATCAACTGGTAAAAGAATTCATAGTGGAAGAGAATTCACAGGGTCTAGGACATCCTATATACCCGGCAATATTCCGAGAACTGGCTATGACATTTTTGTCACGAAACTTAAAGCGAGTCTTAGCTAGTTTGTTGAAAAAGCTCGTCCGACGAGTAATTTTTTCGCGACAATTTTCCTAGCAATTCCACGTAAACGTGCATGTCATCTTCTACCTCACGAAAGAAACTGCTGCCATAAGATATCCAGCTAGGATCCAGATAAGGATCAATCGAATTACAATGAAATTTCAACGAGCAGCATGATATATTAAAGCATGAATTCACACAATTTTACAGAAATGCAATTTTGCTAACGCAATTTGTTAGTAGAGCCAACTCAAATTATACAAAATACAGAAAAAGTCTCTATTATATGATATCGTTCTTCTTATAGAAATTAAATGTAAAAGATATTTTCATTACCGCCACTGAAAAATAAAAAATTGAAACTGATGTGAGCTTTTATAGGAAAGACAATGAATATGTGAATTTCTTTCCGATTATTCCTTAAAAAGAATAAGAATTCCGATAAAATTACAAAAAGCCTGAATATATTCTTCCCTTCTTAAGTAATAGTCCAAGCTCAAGATAGATTCACGAATATGAAAATCTATAATATATAATACGTTTCGTATTCATCAAAATGTATATAAATTATATTAATGTATATATAAGTAAATTTATAAGGAAATACTTAATTATGTTAGATGCCTATTTTAGGAAAATCTTTTATAGATTCTATTATCAAGAGACACGGCACTGTCTAAACGCCAAGTACCTATACGTGCCCGCGAGACAAAAAGTATATTTACACCTGAACCATCGAGTTGAGCGGATGCATGATTATCACATCTAAAAACCGGCTAAACGAATGAAATTTTTAATAGACTCAATCAATTGCTTAGGGTTATATTATATAATAAGAGTGTCTTTTTTTCTTATATTTAACAATCGGAGCACTATCAAATTTTTTCCGAGTAACATGCGATTATTCAGCGTCTTATTTAATAGCGACGCCGCGCCGGCCGGTAAAGAAAGATCTGCGAATTCATCCTCCCTAACAATAAGCACCGCATGCCAACGGCGTCATTATAATATTACGACTGTTCCCAAAGACGCACTTGGCGACTTGTTCCTTATTCTCCGCCGTAACAACGTCGCCGTGACTTATTTTCCCTCGCCGGTTATACGCCCCGCCCGCCCTCCAGTTGAATGCAACGCGAGCCACGAGAGAAAAGTTTATTCATCCCGTGAGAGAATATCGCAGAAGTTTTCTTTCTGCGTAACCACTTCTATAAAACGTCTGTGTTTTCCTTTAGCTACCAAAAATGAGCGAATAACATTCCGACTCGCGGACCGAGGCGTGAAGGGAAGATGATAGAATTCCTGATCGCCCTGCGGTCTTCCCCGTAATTAGGACGAATAAATGCATGAGTGACGTGGAGTAGTCGGCGATGAAACTTCGCGACCATTTCGCGACGAGAAGCAAGACGAAAGGCGGAACAGGAGGGACGAAGATAATGCGGCAGCAGGCTATAGTAACCGCGAAGAATATTTTATAGCGATGCGTCACTCACTCACGGTGGTCGGACGTAAACGGCTGGAAATGCGAAGGCTTAAAGCGAACCGCGGCATTTACATGTAAATGTACCGCGGTTACACGGTAGGGAAATACGAGATTTAAATCCTTCTAATGAAATACTTGAGGGCCGGATTGCATCTGGACCGCGCCGTTTCGCATCCGGATTATCCGAGTTTACGCGGGATATTGGATGCACGCGTGGACGAAAAGTTAATAAATGCGCCACAAAGTAAGCACGAGCACATGTAGGACTATACCGTGGACAAATACCGTGGTTTTTATTCTTGCACGCTGAAAAGAGAAAAATAGAAAGATATATTCCCCTAGTGCACACATCCCCAAATGTAGACACTAAATTATTTTAGCAAGTTTGTAAGAAAATATTAAATATTTTATGGCAAACTGTTTCTTCACTAATCGAAAATGAAAGAAACATATTTTTAAAATACATACGTATCTATAATCTATCAGTAAAATCATTATTTTAAAAACTTTGAACCTAGTGACGTAAATAAATTGTACCTACACTCAGACAATTTCGTTCTTTTCGAAATAAGTTCTTGAAGCGAGGACGACCATGTGGTGTCCTTTCTCTTACGATTTTCTCGACAGCAAAATGATTCTATTCGAAATTGTGTAAAACCACAAACTATATATAAACGTCACAAAATATTTTCAGAGGAAGAATATTTGTCCACGTTGATGCGATTTCTCTTCACAGTGAAACCATCCGATAATTTGACAAAATCGCCTTAAAGGCTTGTGCAATTTTCCGAATCATATATTATAGAAAATCGCTGTCCTTTTTACATCGAGAAAAGAATCTCCAATCCATTTGCATGCGTCTGCACATCTGGCTTTTATGTAACATAAAGTAGACTTCTCTACGAAAAACTGGAAAGAGAGTAGGCTTCTAAAATTTTCCGCGAAAAGAGAGAGAAAAAAATGTAATATTATTCTGCAAGAATAGTTTACATAATGGAAGATAAAATATGATTACGGACAAATTCAATCGCGCAAAGATTGAAATTAAATCCTTTATATCCGCGCGATACACGTTTTAACAATATATCCATCTCAAGATCGATATCCCCCTATAAGTAATACTTCCGTAATATCATCTCGATATTATCAAGTTATTATAACAGACTTCAATCATTTCCGCGCAAAAAGCTTTACTTCAGCGAGCAAACGTTCAAGCTCCGTAAACGTTATCAGACTCTTAAAAAGATTTGCCGCGGTAATTGCCGTTGAAATTGCGCGGACGTGCAATATTTAGAGCTTCATTATTATGCATCGATATTTTTCAATATTGCGTATAGCGTCGGCGTCGGGCGATATCGATCGACAGACAAAAGACAGACGACCGAATGCATACCGGTAACGAGTTATACAACACGGCACTGTTCTCCTTCTCACTTCCGGTTTAGAGCCGGAGAAAAAGGGAGAAAGACTACCTATTTGGGCATGGCACAAGCGTTGAAATATGCATAAACAAACTTTCGGATGGTCATAAACTTCCGCGCTCGCGTATTTCTCAGGCGCACTTTTACGGGGAGCACGATATTGCGTCTCGATTCCGAACGAATTCCGGTCTGCCAGACTCTTTTTCCCTTCCTATCTCTTTCTCTCCTTCTCGGGGAAGCAGGAGAAGTTCGGGTTGCGCTCTTACTCCTTTCCGGAAAAGGAAAACGCTCACTTCCTTCGGCGAAAACACGTTTATGGCGAGTACGGCCGCGGCGGGGGGCAATAAAGGCCGAAACATGGTCGGCGGAAAATAATGCAAGGACACAATTGCGCGGCCGCGTTTCACTTCATCCGCCGGTTTTCCCCGTTTTCCCTCGTAGTTCGCTTTTTTTCCCTCAAGATACACTCTCCCTCTAGTTTGCTCGCCGTGACAACGGCCAATAATGAAACGTACCCGCGTTAACCACGGAAAGGTCGTCCGTCTCACGAACATACTACCATCGCTATCAAATTAATTGTAGCCGTGAAACTAGAATGTTATACGTAAAGAAAGATTAAAAAGTTAAGAGTATTTGAATGTTATCTGCACATTTTAATGTTGACTTTTACTTGTACTAATTTTAAGAGGTAAAACTTTTGCTTCCCAATATTTCTATAATATTTTCAAAAAAAAAAAAAAAGGAAAAAATCAGAATCTACACGACAGATTCTAAAAACGCATGTTAAGCGTGAAATCAAAAATTGTAAAGAGCATGATCTTTTTATTAAATTTCGACGAAGTATATTGGCAAACATTTTTTTCGAATAAATCTATAAACGCGGTATCAGTCAGTACTATCAAAGAATTATTATATCATAAATTAAGATGCTCTTAAAAAGCAATCCTTTGCTGTAGAAATTTCGTGTATTAACTAGCTGGAAGTTTACTAGTTTCTTTAACGCTCATAAAACTGTCACGCCATAAACAAGACTAATTTACGAGATTATCGAAACGTTTCCCGCAATCTACTTAGCTGAAACATTCGTTTCGTATCGTCGAGTCCCATCTCCACCACCTTTAATCTCCGATCTAAAGTGCTCCATATTCTAATTTAATTGTAAAAGAAGAGGGCAGAAGAAGACAACGTTATAACATACTCGCCGGTAATCCAGTAACATGTATTCGCGCATCTCTCGTAACTGCACGAGCGCCACGTTGTTAATTCTCTCAGAGAACGATCTGATTTATTTATCGGTGCAACGTTCTTAATGCTTTCGCATTAATTCGCGCAATCGGGACGAAACTTATCGCGACCCGAGTAATATCATGGCATAATGAGCCGGAAAATCTCTGGATCGAGTTGCCGAGAAATATCAGGATTCGCATCAAACCGCATAAGTATGCAAACTACCTGGCGGCAGTTAGCGTGGATTTACTCAGTTGGCTTTTCGACGTTAATTAGCGTGAATATGTCTGTAGGGACTGTGTACCACATCATCCGTAAGGCCCTCTTCATTGTGGTAGGATGTTCCGCCCGTTTTCTCATTCCACTTAACCTGACGAGAGAGCAACTGAACGTGTATCGTGGTGCGTCAATGATGGCCGCGCGGGGGAAATGCTTCATTACAGAAGATTGCAAAGAGAACATTAATTTCACTCGGCCGTGTAATATTTCTATACGCTCGAGAAAAACAATCAGTAACGATCTATTATCTTTGGCGCGACAATAACTTAGCCGACACGATGTTAATGCGAATCTTCTTATACGAGCTAGACATGAATATATTTGAACGGATATACCTTGTGTGAATTCTTAATGAATCATTATGGCAATCTACACCCCAAGCACTCTTTTATGATCAATAATCAATGAAATTCTTAAATTGACTTGGCTAAAATGTATCGTATGTCATGTCAAAACGTAATAACAAATAAACGAAGCGGAGATCTTCCCAACAAAGCGACAAATGTCTTCGAAGCTGTGATTTATTTCTTTTTATGATTCAGAACGCGCGCGTATTTCCGAGATTCCGAGTAAAGCGAGATGATAGAAGATGATGGCCTGTATCCTAGTGCAACCGTCTGAAGCTCTCTCTCTCTCTCTCTCTCTCTCTTGGTGTTCCCCGTGGATTAAAGTATGGCCGCTTCTTCTAGTCGTTAAGTCTGATAAATTAATTCCTCCCCGACCGCGCTCTCCTTCGCGTGCAAAAAATTGTCACGGACGGCGGAAAACAACCCCGGACATTAGGCCTCGCAATGACATAAATTTACGGCCATTAATAATTTATGAAAAGCTCCCTGCTGGCCCGCTCATAAATATACTCGACATTTTTCTCCGTTCAACGAAAACCGCCGCATTTATCGTTTCACGATCGTTTTTTCGCTCTCTCTCAGTACCTTTATTCCAATAACGAGAGTCTTAAAACGTGTCGACCAGTTAATGGACAGCTTTGTAGTTATAATAAATTGCAGACAAAAAATGAAGTAAATGTATCGATAAACGTTTAAAAATCTCTTTCATTTCCCAGACGTGTCTTTATTATTCAATAAGCAATTTATCTTTATATCATTCAAGCATTTATTAAGTGTCGGAATAAAATCATAAAATTAATGCATTAAAAGTACTTCGTATGTATCAATGAAAAAGTTTCTTAATCCGCTATTATCATTATTTCTTTCTTCGCACTTTATTATCCTTCATTATCCACGCTTGCTATAAAAATAATGCTAATCCTTATCTAAAGCACTTTTATCATCATGGTATTCATCATTGTTGTTGGTGCATTATGAAACGATACGGTCGTTAAAAGATATCTTATGGCAAACTGCCCTGTGTGCGGCGAAATTCCAACAAAGTAGATCGTGAGGTCAAGGGGTGTTGCGAGAACTTAATGATGAGCGCTTGGAAAGTACGCTCTATAATACAGACATGCGTTTCGCGGCGAACACAACGCGAACAGTTTAACGACTTCGAGCGAGAAAAAGGGGTATTCAGATACGCGCGGGGCGAACTTAATGCCCGGAAAATCGTCGATGCCCCAGAGAGATAAGCGCTCATGCAGTGAAAAAGAAAGAAAAGGAGAGAGAAAGAGAGAGAACGCAAAAGAGCGCGATGGAACGTTATACGAGCCTCCGCAAACCGAGCCTCCGATTATCAATATCTGTTTCTTTTCTCTTTTTTACGTTCACGTAAAACTATATCAATGCAATGCACGGAATACGAAACGTGGCAAGCGTGTGAGGATTAAACGATTCAAATGTTTCGCGTTCTCTGGCCGATATCTCTGTTAATCTATCGACGGAAACGTATATACGCTAACGAAACGCCATGGATATAGCAGTAAGACCCGGTCTACAATAGGTGTTTTAAGCCCTAAGAAATTGACCAATCACAGTCGATCATTCTCCTCAAATTCGATTGTGATTGATCAACTTCTTACGGCTTAGGGCTTAAAACATCTATTGTAGACCGGGACTAAGCCATTTGCTTTCCTACGGTTTTCCTAACGCGGAAATTTGTTTATTCGCGAAATATTCCGGAAATTTCTCTAAGATTTATACGAGCTCCTCCTCTTTCTCGTGGTTGTGCCGTCGCAGCAGTAATTCTGCATTTACGCATGCAGTTAGATCTAAAAATATCGTCGCGTCTTCGCGTCTAGAAAGAATAAGTTATTTCCCACGGGACGCATAATGTGCGGTTCATTTGACGCTTGCTTGTCGTTTTGAAATAACAACTAGCCGCTGACGTTAATTAAGTTCAACCATAGTTTCTTCGTACGTCTCAATCTTTTCAAGAATAAAGAAAAAATTTCTTTATCCTTTTATACTTGTGTTTCTGGGGAGAGACAGACAAAGAATCGGAATTAAAGTTGACTAAGGTTGGTAAAGCTCGCTTTTAATCCGAGAAGTCCACATTTTCTGGTATAACCATGAAGTACTGAGATCAAGCGGACCCCGCAACTTTCAGCTCCTCGAGAAATTTTTTTCTTACGTTTCTTTCTTTTAAATAAAGAAAGTTTTAAAGATATTTAGAAGCAGAAAATGACAAAGTATAAAAACAATTTTTTTATAACAAACAGTAGACCTATATGTATCTTATATGAAAAGTATAAAAAAAACTCTTATTCAAAAAAATTCTGGGATTCGCCAGATCTGCAGTGTGCAATTCTGAGATTCATCTGTTTTGCGATACTCGTCGCACGCTTATCGATCGTTTTTCCATATTGCGAGGTTCCGCGCCGCAGGTAAACTGCGGCGATATTATAAATGCCGCGGATTTTTCGACGAGCCGGCGAATTCGCGCGAATATTCCGAGTCAATCGATCGATCGAAAATCGAGGATCCGCAAAAGCGACTAGCGATGCGATGCGTGAATATGCATGGACGACCGCGCGCGAGGACGCGACAAAAGTTCGTTTCACGGCCGAGTCCGAAATTTAGCGTTTCGAGCGAGAATTCTGGTGTATCCGCCGAGCGTTTCAGACCCAATTTGCCGGTTTCGGTATTTCCGAAATGCCGTTGCCGCGACCGAGGAATGTTTATTGCAAAATTTTATTACTCCCTCTCGGCAAACGGTCCCGCGCTTTACGTGACATTACGAGATGCACCGTATTATTACACGATGCGGGAACAATGCGTTCCACCACCGTACGCTACAACGCTCCGCTCCGCAGTCTGCTCCTTTCATTACACCCACGCATAATCAGAATTATCAACACCGTGATAAAAATAAAAATCCCGCAGTAATTAACTTGCCGTTGGACAAATAGTAGAAAGTAGAGAACAGTACTCACAGAACAGAATGTATTTTATATTCCTCAGCGTCGTAATAACGAGCGAATACGAATGTTAACGTTACGTTCGAGGTATTTTAATACAATGCATATTCTCGTTTCTCTTTCTCATAGGTCAAACCTAAAATTACATCTCCATTAACAAGTAACGATGAATTAAATAAATGATACAAAATTAGCGAAATTAAAATATGTTCGATTTATATCAAAAGACGTGATGTAAATTTAATTTATCTTGCTGTTGAACAAGACAATCAGTTTATTTTCATTCAAACCTAAAAATTTAATTTGCGCTATATAAAAATTGATTTTATCTTAATTTAATTCACTGTAGTTTTTTAACATTGACAAGGCAAAAAGCAAACTTTTATTTAATTGGAGGTGATAAACGCTTCTAAGATTGTACACAAAAAGCAAAAGGTCATGAGAGAGGATATGTTTAAATATGTTATGTCAGTTTTGCTGTATGCTGGCGGCTGAGGTATATTTCAGTCATTTCAGTGACTAACTTTCGCATGAATAAATAATGGATTTTGTCTAGACTGTGTCGTAGTCACTCGAATATGTCGATTCATTTCTAATCCCTGATTTTAACGCGCGTTATAACGCGCGTTAAACATGCGTTTCCATAGGTTACCCCAATCAAATACGTGCTTTTATCAAACGCGCGCGTTTGACGCGCAATTTTACGCGCGGCAACGCGTGCATGGAAATCAGGGGCTAAACAGCGAAACTATATCTTGTCTGGCAAATAAAAAAAAGATGTTACAAAAGTAAATGTGTTTACGGAGACATGTTCGTCGGATTTAAATTTCTCACAATTTCACTTGACAAACTCGCGTTTCGAGATTTCGACTTTCGCGATGAACAACTCATTTACGGGGTTGTTTGCACGTCTCAAGTGCAGGGAGACGGAGATGGATTTGCGTTATAAAACTGCATCCGACGCTACACCCGAGCTGCATCGAAACTTCGCGGGATAAGCAAGAAATTAGTTTAATGTGGGTTTAATGACGACTCGCTCGCAATCCGTCGCGTAAATCGGTTTATCGGCTGCGAGGCGGAAATTCGACAACGATCGCGAGCTCAGCGTGAGAAATATCTATCTCGCATTTAAGCGTTATCTGGTAATGCCGCACGTCAAAAGGTAATAAAGAGAAGCGAGGAGAAATTTCTGAATCGCAAACAAAATTATCATTTATAACGAACAATTAATATTAAGATTGCCTATTAGCGAAAAATGTATAACTTTTCGAAACATATTGTTACATCTTGCGAAAAAAACGACTCAAAAATCGCAATGGCCATTAACAATGCCGGACGAGCTTCGACTATAAACGTTTTTACGTTCGAAATAATGACCGTGTGTGGCTCGATCTGCTATTCTCGTAACATCGCCGTGATTTAAACGGCGGTGCACGGAATTCCGTAGTAAAACGCGAACTACGCGAACGTGTGCGGCACGCGACGCCCGACCACGACGCTAATCGCTCCTCGAAATTAATTTGCGCGCGCCGACGAGGTATTCGCGCGGTGAATTTTCGGCGAAGCTGGATCGACTCGCGGATACATATCCGACATGTCGCGTTTTAACAAGATAGGCGCAAAGTATCGTGGCGTAATCAGGAAATTTCACCGATAATCTTACGTCAAACGCCCGCGTCGTGGCGACCGATGCTGAGATCTTCAGCATCGATTCAGCATCAAAGATAAATATTAAAGAGTGTAGCAAATCGCTTCTATTCAGGTTCTACTAATTGTAATAATGAAATAACCGCGTGTTTACGGTGCAACGGGTGCACCGTGTAATTGAGTTTTCCAACATTTATTGCACCCGGTTTTCTACACGTAGTTTGAACATACATATGCATCGTTACGCATCTGTAATTACACAGTTGTAAATTTTAACCAACGGTAGCGCGGTACGCAAATTATAACTCACCAAATATAGCGAGAAACTTAGGCTAGAAAATTCACGCTAAAAAGAATTCGAAGTTATAGTTATTCAAATCGCTAGCAAATGTTTTAATAAGCCACATCTTGTCGGCGATGCTTTTAGAAGTTTACCATATTTAACAAAACGTTACATATTTTTAATCCTCATATTCCATGCTTTCGCGTCGTCTTCGTTAATTATTGACAGCGACAGAATGTTTCCAGAATGTCCTAGTTAGAATGCTCAATACGAGCGCAGACGATCTCACTTTACTGGATCTTCCTAGTGAATTATACACATATAGTCAGAAAAGGTCTCTCTGCGCTCGTAGGATAGCATTTCAACATCTCAAATAAATTATGTTGCTCCACATGATCATTAAAAGTGAAACACGCAAAACAGAAAATGTGCAATTATTTTATCATCTCATACATTATCTTGCATGAAATATGTAAGAAAATTTCATCAAAAAATCTCTACTGACTCAATCTTCTATATTTAAAATTATAAAGCGCACATAAAAGTGGCACTGATTAAATTATAACGTACACTCTAATAATAATATAACAGACATAAGAATATAACAAAAATGTATCATGTACGATACCTACAATAATGTATAATAATTTAATTATACGTATAATATAAAATCATAACCAATATAATAATATAAAAATTGCAACGCTTTTTCTCCATGATAGAATTATTTTCTACGGAGCAAAATAACCATAATTTATAACACAAATGTCTCGGTCATCTTAGTGTAAATGGTAGGGATGCCATCCGATACCGTCTACGATATAGCTTATACTTTAACATTATGTTCGGTCGAGATGTACATTCGATAACGGGCAATGTATCGATCGTTACCGTCGAGTTGTCGTCGCACGGATATGAAGTAGAGCCGTAAACGTCAGCTAAGCGGAAGATCCAATTTTTCCAGCTAGTATCACCTGTGTGTGTGCGCTTGTCGCGTTTTACCGTCATAAAAAAAAGTGCTTGCGATCACGCGACCGTCGTCCGCTTTCCGCCAAGACAGGTTCCAGTAACGAGACGCGGGAAACTTTCTTTTCTTCTCCCTTCGCTCCAGAAAGAGCGAGGCAAAGATGCGTAAGCGCTTTTTTAGTATCGAGTGTCCAACAAGAGAAATCTGAGTCCCCCGTAAGCTGTTCTCCGCGGAATTGTGCAGAATCCGGGCTTTGGGCACTTTCCAGCGAGCCCTGTCTCTTGGATTATTCATATCAAAGGCCAGTCCTGATCGACCGCGTTTTTTTAGAGCGTAGAAAAAGTTAACTAGTTATAATATAATTGCGCGGCAGTATGTCGCGTATGTCAGGAACTTCGATCTGTTATATAACTTGAGCCAACCGCACGTTCTGAAAAAGCACACTATGTAGATAGTCGCGTCGTAAATTACTAACTTTTATACGTCCCCCACCTTTTATATGCACAAAAGTCGGCGGTGTATCGAAGTGCGAAGTTCACCGTGCCGGGAACTTCACAAGAAATTTCTCCTTTCCATTGTCAAGCTAGTGTCGTTAATTAAGCACGCGCTAGGAATTCGCCGACGCCGAGGATCCAGGCAAATCCCTCGGCGCGCTGAGCTTGCTCAAAGACCTCGTATTTGCAGAGCAGGTCGTATACGTGCACGGATATATACGTGTCTTAATTCATTGTTCCTCGTAACTTTTCCTTTGGCGACAGAATTAATTTTCTTCCACTTTCCACTTCTTATCACCTCGCGCGTTATCGCGAATAAAACAGCGGTATACATTATCCCCCGAAGGAAAACGGCAGAGAAACGAGCAGAATGATAACTATATTACTAGATTGAGCAAGAGTAACAAGAAGACAGGTTCGTAAACACTTTATGCAAATGTGAAGTCCTTGCCTATTTCTTGCCTATGTGATATTTCGTACATATTTTCTCGAAAAAGCGTGCCGAGTCCATGAAATATTTACGAGCTCATCGGAACATTTGATTTTGTATATAACGTAATTTTGAGTAAAAAAATAAATAAACTATATTTCTCTATTTCTTGTATCTCTATTTCTTCCCTAATATATATTTCGCGTTCTTCTCTCAATACTGAACCATCGATCGTAGTTCGTGCCGAGCTTTCCCAAAGACATTTTATTTTCCGAGAGCGAGCTTACGTCGGGAGGATGCGCTCAATTCATTGCTCTGGGAAACTTGCGCACCGGCGAGAATAGCCAGCACAGCCGGGTCCCTCCTTCGATGCGACTCCTTTTCCTCGTCTTCCTATCCGGCCTTTGTCCCCGGCGTTCGTTTCTCCCTCAGGTCCTTCTGCGCGCCGTTGCACGACAGAAAAGACTCCTCTGCATGCTCAGAGGCGACGAGAGAGCTGAGAAAAAGGAGGGCAGCGACGACGAGACGCTTCCTGCCGCGTTCCGCAAAAAAGAGAGACGACGCGTCGCGTCGTTGTCGTTGTCGTTGTCGTTGCCGAGCGTCCCGGACGAGAGCTTGTTTCCCGCCCTGCAATACATATTTCTCGGCACGAATCTACAGATCGATATAGGCGCGGCCCGCTAAGGAAGAACGATTCTTCACGCTTTGATTCATGACGCGTTCGCCGACCGACCGAGTGTTTTATTTATCGCAGTTATTTACGGTTGGCTTTTATCGATAAATGACTGGATTTATTGCTCGTAATTTGGAAAAACGTTCTCCAAACGTTGTTTACTGCGTTTCTAGAAAAATTGCTTTAAATTAGATGTTAAAATTCAATTAAGTCAAGTGAGATTTATTTCGACTTTTGATTATTTATTTCGTTGATGATTATTATTATTGTCATATAATCATTTAGTATCGTACCTAATTATTAAAATTCTCCGGTAAAAGCTATTCGTATTTATATAATTAAAAGCATAAAGTCCCATGAGGAATTATATCCCAGGAATTTATGCGGAATGTCAAAATTGCATTACTATTGTTTTATTTTTACACGTAAAATATTTCTCTACATATTACATTTCAATTTTGTGATACAAATATAATTAATCTATATTTTAAATTTATTCAATTTGAGAAAAATAGGAATATTTTGGAGATAGAATTCTATTGCAAAACAATATTTCTGTTATAAATTAATTGTCAAATTTTACAGAGCCCTTTTAGTTGTTAATTCCATTGTCAATTTAGTAAAACTATATTTTCTTCATTAAAAAAAAAGAGAATAATTAATTACTATTTTCAATTTGCAAGATATTCTTATTTATATATTCTTATTTATATATTCAGGAAATATAAATTTTCCTTCAGATCTGAATTTCATATTATCCTATATAAATAACTTGGAGCAGAATGTGAGCAGAACATTTGCTTATAGGTAGCCAAGCAGAATAATTTCTCCCCCAAGATCGGTCAACACAAATTTTATATCGCGCGATGGGCGGAAAACAAAGATTTATAACGTCGCGACCGCATAATCCCTAATCGGCAAATATTTCCACGGGAATTTCCTTGGACTGGTTTCAAGCAGGCAGGGATCGGGTCGGAGTAAGCCGGGGATATATACGCATACCCGGGTGAAATCTCGCGGGGTTTCCGCAACATATACGCTCCCTTTTTGCCAGGAAAATAAAGATAGCTTCGCGTTTCCGGCGCGTCGCGCCGACGAATGCAACGAAACGCATAGCGCGATCTCGACATCTAGCGTAAATAAAGAATGCACGTCGTACGAGATTCCGTATGAAATTTGCATCGTGCGCGTATACACCCTCGTTGAAAGAATGCGATGTCAAACCAGATACGCGTCTTTGCTCGCTTATTGCACGACAGCGTATCGTCGCGATGCTGCGAGCACTTTCGGGAAGAGTATCTTTTAAACGCGAGAGGGGAAAATGGATCCGAGCGCCAGCTGACCGCGATCGCGAAAACCCGTCGTGAAAACGCGGCGACTTGAGAAGAACGGTACTCTGAATTTTGACGTGGAAAATTCTGTTAAAAATTCCAATAGTTTTAAAGCGCAACTTTCGACTACGGTACGAGAACGCTACCGCGCTGTCGCCCTTCGCTATACGTACCCTATTTTTACAGGTCACGCGATGGTGAAGAGTTAATGTGACCGCGAGCTCGGAAAAACTGGAAATGTTTCGCGTTGCAGCGCGAAACAACGGGAACGGTCAGAATTTTATTCGCGGTGAGGAAGAGCAAAAAGTCCCTGCTCGTACGTTCGCGTTCGTGCGTGCTGTTCTGCCGTTTGCGCTTCACAACGGCGAACATTATGCACTCCGCTGCAAGAAAGAAATTCTGTTAAAAACACATCGCGACCCGTAGATCAACGTCATACGTCGTACTACACATTATACTCAAAGTACATCTTCAAACATAATCCGTTTCGTACGAGATACATTGCTGAAAGAGAATAATACTGAAATGATATCCTAGTTTCGAGAGAGCTCTTTGTTTTGTCAATGTTCTGTCAACGTGACCTGCAAGAGATCATTATTATTTAGTGTCGTTTCGTGTGCGTAATTTTTGGTGCACTCACTCTGCTTGCATTTGAAAAATTACCGCTCACACAAAATTTTTAATGAAAACATCGACATTCCACAATGCCGTACTTTATATTTTAAGCTATATTTTACGATTTAACAAAAAATGTCATTTATCTTCATATTTTCAACACAAATTTACTTTGACAATGAAAATCCATTGGCGTTCAATACAAAAATGTACCTCTTATGTACAGTTCGATGCGCTAAAAAATAAATAGCAAAAACCAGGTAACATCTGCTTTTACCAAAGAAACGAGGACAGGTAGAAAAGGAAATAAGAGTAATAAACTGCCACTTTTCTCGACGCAGCTTCAGGACGAGATGTACGCGAATTAAAGTGCCGTTTCTCCGGCGGCGTTGTTGAAATATTTTCTCCGACGGGCTGTTGCGGAACTCGGGAAGAAAAATGAGGCGGAGATGATCTCGTACGTCGGAAGAACGACGTTTCTACGCGCGCGTCCGTATTTCTGCGCTCGCGGATTGCATTCGCTTTCGCCCTAACTCCCGTTGGACAAATCCGAGGATTCAATTCGCCTCGGCCACCGTGGCCAATAGAGAGACCGCCGTGGTGGAAATTCTATCGAAAGGAGAGTCGCAGCCGAGCGTACGCCATGTTCGCCTAATTGTTAAGTCCGTTCATGGTCGCTGTATTGGAGGATTAGCCATGAGATCGGTCGGAGAGGGAGATACGGCAGGGCTACGATACAAACCTGTGGCAATCTGTGTTTATTCGACCGAGATCTAATCGCCCACAACATTCGCATAGCATACCCATGAAACTTTCATTCGCCACAATTGCTCTCAACGACCCGTCGCGACGTCCAAGGCATTTCGAAAGAAACATTAGATAAAATACTTAAAAATTGTCTAAATACATGTACCATATAAATGATAGCGTTTGACATATTAATCAGATATATAAATGGACGTCTACAAGACATCGCATACCTAATATAGTCTTAACTTTTAAACTGTAAAAGATAATACAAAAATAAATTCCACGCTCATGATAATAAATCAGAATTGTCATTACGACGTCAGAGCGTCATAATGAGTGTCAACATTATCGGCGTACAAAAAGAAATATCCCACCTATATTAAAAACGCGAAATGCAAGGAATTTAATAACGGACGTTAAGCGTATCTGTCTGTGCAGATAGAAACTCATAAACCTTTTTTCGAATATCTCGGGAACTCGGAATGCGCGGGGAAGTAGGTACACAGTAAGCGGCGCGCGAGGAGACAAAGCTAAGGACGAAAGAGGAGAGAAGAAGAGTCTTCTCGCTGATATATCCTCGAGTTCTCTCGTATCCGTTCCTAGAGGCCATTTGTTCTCCTCGTTGGCTAAATCCGGCGATCCAATTCCAACTCATTCGCCAGGAAGCTCGGCGCGGTAGCGGTCTTTTTCGAAGGTGGCAATCGGCAGAGCTCGCCTAAGTCTCTAGCAGCTGAGGATTAGATCGGGCCGCAGGAAAGACGTGGAGAACGAGAAATGAAAGTGTCACGTAGTAACGGAAATATTAAGAAAGATTACAAGAGCAGAGTTTCATTGCGCAACTTAGCATTTCATGTACATTTAATACTTAAACGTTAATTTAACTCTCTCTTTTTCTCACCCCGTTATCTATATTTGAAAGCGAAGTTATTTGAAACAAGTTTTATCGGAAAAGAGAAAGGTTCTATAAAAATCGTTTCTATAATTGCAACAGATAACCGTCCGTCATCGCAAACTTTACCAAGATCCATTCGCCATCTTTCACATTATCCATAAATTGCGCGCTTGCCTTCTTTTGCTGCAATTAGAAATTATATATTCCGTGAAAACACGAACTTCAGATAATCGCTTATTACAACCTGTCAAGCTTTCCAAGAAACTGCATGTTCTGCCGATTAGTTTAATAATTGCGTGACACTTTCATTTCATTGACCCTTCTATACTTCACGTGCGACTTGCCGAGAACCGGCTTTGATACCTTTCGATGCGAGTCTAACGAGTGACAAGCTAAGACAGGCTAACACATTTACCTCTACTCCCACTCTCCTCTATTTCACTATACAGGTGATTTCAATGAGCATTGATTATTCGTGGTGGAATCTCTGCCGCATAATGCCAAAATACGCATTATGGATTATTTATTGAATGCACTCCTCGTATGACAATTCCGATTGTATGTATGCGTTTAGAAACACTACCCAATAAAATGAATCTGGTTTAAATGCTAATAACAATGGTTAATAATCCATCTACAATTATTGATAATTACGATTATTGACGTTGATATTGACACATGTGAAATGAAATAGAACACATAGAATGCATTTGGCAATTAGATTCAGTCAACAAATCATATAAATGTATTCAGCCTCAGGCAATGATTATTGACTATTCTTTTATGAAGAGATAGATAAAATTGAGCTTTGGTTTTCACTATACCTCCTGCTCTATTTAAATTTATTTTTATTGCTCCTAAGCTAAATTGCATCTTGCTTCAATTTTCTTCAAATGTTGATCGTATTACCGTTCAGAAAATTGTGTATACGTACGTATATATGTATGATGTGTAAATGTATGTGAGTGCTCTCGCAGTGTATTGTGCTCGAGTTCGTGCGGTTGACTAAAACCAGATGACTTTGTGGGTCAGTCATCCCTGCGGGAATTATTTATAGATTATTCTTGACTTTCAACCAAAGATATGATAATGATCGCAAGAATAAGCGAAACGCGGATCGCTTTCTGCATATTAGATTAAATCGCGAAAATTAGATCTGTTACAACTGCTTTCACTTTTACAGATAACTCGCCGCAAAGAGTCTAAATTATTATTTACATTTCCATTACATTAGCAAGTTATGATTGCATTGCTAAAACGCGTTGTGCAATGCAATATTGCATTTGTTTCCCGTTGAGATAATGTTAGACTCATTATGCAATGTACTGTACTAATTGTTTAGACATAGCTGTTTTCAGTCGGTGAAATGCGAGATTATACACATAATCCGATTTGCATTTTAAGTTGTAATTAATTCCTTTGGAGTCCGCGACGTAACAGCGTAATTAGTTATAATTAGATTCTAAGCCACGCGTGATATTCCTCGTCTTGCAGTCGCGGTCCTCTCCGCGATGACACAATTTTTCATCGTTTCGCGGTCTGCGAGGTCAACCCGAGCAGCGCTCGGTACCGCACTGGAATTAGCGATTAATTATTGCCGCAACAAGCCGTAATTGCAAAAGGGATAAATAACGGAATGAGAGAGGTAGAGAGAGAGAGAGAGAGAGGAAAGAGAAGAAAATTAATCGCGCCGCACAGCGCATCGTTTGGCAATCGCGAGAGGGCAAAACGTCACCGTCGCCGTCGAGCAAATGGAATCGGTCCGAGTGAAAAATTACATCGCACCACCATCACTACATTGCTTAAATTGCTGCTTTCGTCAACTGGAAACGCGCGCGGAACGTACGCCTTTGGGGCCCTCCTGTAACGCGACGATACAGCGGCGATTTTATCTCCATTGCAGCGCGACGCGACGCGACGCGACGCGATGCATGTGACGTGACACGACGTGTCGATCGCGAAAACCGCGTCAGAGGAAAAACTTTTCCTTTGATCTCGGCGTTCGTTTTTCCAAACGATGTAATCCCGTTAACCGTACGGCCGATTAAAGCACGCTGAATGCGTTACGGCCGAGGCACGGTACGCGTGCTACGTGATGGACTCATGGTAAATGTCGGAGCAATTGCGGATGAAATATCACAGATACATCTTTATGTACCATCGAATATGATTAATCGGAAGGGGAAAGAAATTTTCACGAAATCCGAATAAAAGAGAATTTGTGCAATATTATCGTCACGATAATGCTGTCCATGCAGGTCATAAAATAATTAATTTTAAAGATTAAAAATAATTTGTAATTAAAATTTATTGCACGTGATTAAAATGTAGAATAATGTAGTATCTCTTTATATATATCGACTAAATGACCTGTTTTTTCTTATTGAATAAAAAATTGTGCTAAACGAGAAGCAATAACGATATTTATATCCAGATATTGAATTCAACTTTTATGATGAGCGTGTAGTAAGTACCTATTTTGAATACTAACGGGAATAATCCCTCAGCTATCAAACGTTCGATATATTAAATGACTACGTCATTTCACGAGGAAATAAAAACGGCAGGAGTCGAACGGCGACGATCAATCGGATTGTATCGGCTCGTTCGATAGCATTTGCATCGTTAGAGTCTGATCATTTTCGTGGTGAAACACCACGGCATCTAAATATTGTCTCTCTCGTTTAACGAGGTTAATTCCCCGATGATTGAACGCTCGACAAGCATCTGGTGGAGACGTGGCTTTTAAAAGCCGCCGATATAGAAGCAATAAGGACTAGCAACCGAAGGGCTGGAAGAAGGGATCGTGAATTTTGCCGGAAAAATAGCGGAAGAATTCCTTTCTTCATCGTATTGCCGTTCAAGTTATTAACCAAGACTTTAAACTTTAATTAATCGTAATTGCAAGCAAAAAAATTTTATTTTTTTCAAATATTATTATAGATATCTGTTAGTTGCATAGTTTAAAAAATATACATTTATAAATTATGTGTAAGACAGTAGCTAATGTTCACACGCAAGATGTATACGCAAGAGGATTATTTTTAATTTTGTTGAAAAATTCTTTTAAATTTTGCAGGAAGCATTAACTATTTAATATAACGCAGCGTAAAATGATCAAAGCTATTTCCTGTTCCCCATTTAGTCGCCTGCAACTACGAACAATTACCTTATTGCAATCCTTAATTGGATGCCTTTTATATAAAGGGAACCAAGCTCTTCCATCTCAAAATTGAGAAATAGGATTCTACAATCCTCCCTGTACAGAAACGAATAGACGATGCAATATTATGTACTGTAAAAATAATTTGCGAGGTGTCTCTATATTTTAACACAACTCTAAAATTTACTTATCAATATCTTAACGATATCAACACTCATAATATTTTTATATTTACCTACTATAAAAATAAATACTTTTAAATATATCTCGAAAGTTTCTACCTGAAAATAATTAAAACCGCGGCTTTTCTTTTCTTTTTACGTAAGCTAGGTTCCAAAGTAATTTCAACTGAGAATCGTTAGAGAATCTTCTCTCCTTCTATAAAGAGACAAGAACGTCGAGCGGTTTGCATGCGAAATCTTTCGCGGTGTCATCATCGCCCTAACGTGTCCCGTGAGTTCGTGTGTACACGGGAGTTAATTCCCCGGCGATTGAGCGCCCTGTGATAACGGCGACGCCCGGCCTACGTCTACTTTTCAAGCGTTTGGAATAAAAGCGAGGAAGGAAGAGAGGCATCGGTATAGGGGTTGGCTCGACCGACTGGGGTGAGTATCGAGGGTAAGGCACGTATCGCCGGCATAAAAGCCCGTTCCATTTGCCCGCTCCCTATCCGTTCGCGCATTCCGTCACGTAGAAAGAGTCCCCGGTGTACTCGATGGCCGCAAACAATCCGAGAGTGGAGAGTAAAGTGCGAGAGAAAGAAAAGAGAGAGAGAGAGAGAGAGAGAGAGAGAAAGCCAGGGTGGGCGCATACACCCCGGCGCAACATACGAACTCCTTTAATCCGCTCCGACGGAAGCAAATGAACAGTACGCTTGTGGACAATGCTTCCACCTACTCCCTTTGACGTTCTCTTCCCCTTCGACGAGGAAACCACCCTCTTTCGCTCGCACTAACAACGCTCATTCCGCGATCCTTCTTTTCTTCTCGGTCGCTGTGATAACGACATGAGCCGATAAGCCGCGATAACAACGAAGTACCATGAGTTTCGTTGAAAGGTAGGAAAACCAAAATTGAGAAAGAGCCCCTTGCCGAAAAGACAACTTGCCCGCCTGGCGCGATTATTAAGTCGTTGCAACTTATTGAGCGAAGGAAGAGCGAAGGAAGAGCGAAGGAAGTTAGTGATACGGGAGAGAGAAAGAGAGAGAGAAAGGATCTTTTGTTCCGTCCTATGCTTCGTTAATCACGAAGTACTGCGAGGAAGGTAACTGCTCTAAAGAAAATGGCGTCGTACAATGCCGATGGGCGGGCATGCGAGAGATTTTCCGTGAGCGGATACACGCTCCGACGTTTCTCGCTGCTAAAATTACACGACGAGACCCATCGAGGATTCAAATGTCGGTTTTTACGAGCCATCGATCCCTCATCGTAAAATGTCACGCTAGAAATAACTTTTGATGCATGTCGCACACTTGCATATAATTATGTAAAGGCTATAATTTCAGTTGCAGAATGTTTTATCGCGGGCTTTCGCTTTAAAATTACTTCGCCAGACATTTCACTGATAAATTTGCATTAGTTTCTTGATCACATCGAAAGAAGCCAGTCAAAATATTTATGGCAATCTTCTGTCGATACGACTAGACTCTCTCGACCATCTACGTAATCTTATCGAGTCATCTCAGCTCATTGTTATTTTTACGTTATCGATATTTTACGATGAGAAGATATCCGTTGAAAAAATCTCTAACGTTTTGCTTTGACGTTATATCCCTTCAAGAAATCTGCAATGTAGGTATATATGTATAACTACGAGAATTATACGTAAGCTATGAGAAGCTAACCATAATAAAATAACGGATACACTAATTATATCTCCGAGACCGGACCGTATTTCATTTTCTGCACTATCGTGCGATTTGCATGCACGTGACCTTTCATGTTAATTTTCTGTCTTGCTCGGCTTCTCCCAATTCGCCGGCGTAGCCGATTAAATTAAACCAAAAATCGCTCCTAACTCGTTTGGCGGATCGTTCACAGACCGACTGATATCTCACAGCAATTAAGGTTCGATTCGTTTGAAGCATCTCCATAATATCCTTACGATAAAAAAAAAAGAATCTCTTTCGACAATTAGCTAGCTTAAGCGCGCCATCAAAAATAGATAAACAAGTTGAAACTATTTGTGAGGGCGACATAAATTGTACGTCGTGCGATATATTTTCTGTCTGACGCTAATATAACGCGAGAGCTTGGCTATGCTTATTTTAGCTGCATATCAAATAACTGGAAGCTGCGAAGTCTCCTCGTCGAGAAACGAAGCGATTAACGGTTGCACGCGCGAACGATTCCACGCGAAAGAACTCAGCAAATTCATGTGATATATCTGACGCAGTTAACTACATCTTTACATGTAATTGTAATTTTGCCACTGCTATGTCTGCAGGGTGGTATCTTTATAACGTAAAAGATACCCCAATGCGCGATTTCATCAGTTTTAGACGACTCGCAATTTATCGTATATCGTTATCGTTATCTAGTGTTAACATTCAAATCAAAAGAACGTAGAAATACTTAATTAAAAACATATAGACAAATATAACTGACATAAGATAAATTACTAATTATAAGTTTTAAAAATAAATAATATTTTATGGCCTATAGATTATTGTTGTTTTTTGAAGATTACTTTTTAATAAATAACGCATTTCTTCTCAATCATATTTCAAAAGCTTTCTTACAGAACATACATATATCGCAGATCATTATAGCGTCAATTATAATTTAATACAGGGAAATATAAATTTTACTTCAATTTAATAACATGTCAGCAGTTGGCTAATTGCCATGACATGTTTTTACGTCACAATAGTACTTACTCATTCCTTTCAACTAGTTCAACTAGAGCCTGGTCCTCGTTGAACCCGGGTCATAGCCAAAAAGTCCGTAATGGCGAACAACGTGTACGCGCAAACACGAGAAGCCAAAACGGTCGCGTATTGCGTGCCAGGTCGTGTGCACGGGCGGAAATCGTCGGGGATGTTAATCCGTGTACGCATGGACCATTAATAGCGGACGTCGTTAAACGGATTGCCGTCGATACTACGTAGCATGGCGTGCACGTGCAGGCAAGTGCCATGGCCAATGGCGTGGAAACGGCCTGGCTATTGCAACCCCGCGAATGTTTTCCACACGCGACATTTTACCCTCTCGAAACTGTTTACGTCAAACAGTAGCATGGAGAAGAAAATTAGCTATCGACGGCAAAATGTTATACATATTATATCGCACCGATACTGTACATATTAAATGAGATATTAATAAGTTTTGCGATATTAATAAATCATATGCACGTCGCATATTTGAAGATGGTAATAAATAAATTTTCCTGATATACATTTTAATTTGTAAAATGTACGCGAAGTCATATGTTGTAACGTCAGGCAGCGACTACTACATATTTGACGAGTATATTTTTATAATAATTATAGATTTACGATTTCCTTTTTAAAAATGTGGCACGGTTACTAAAAATAGATCTAAGATTCTTTAAATTGTCATGTGTAAGCGTTGTGTATTTTAGCATAAGTTTAAAATTAGTAATGGTTCTTTTTCACGATGCCGATTGGTTCTCTCGCTGCACTTATTTCATAAGCGGCTGTCACGGCATATTTTGACAGGTATATGTGTATCAAGGGGTTAATAGTTAAAGCTATAAATAGCGTGCGAGTAGCGCGCGTTTGTGATGTCTATAAGTATCACAAAAAAGAATCCGTGAGAAAAATATGAGTAAAGAAAATGATCTTTACATTCTTGTTTTTCGTAAGAACTTTTTTCAAAAAAGATGAAACATATGATAAATTCATCGCACTCTTTCACGAGGGATTAAAAACTTTGTCACGAACTCACATTGCATATATCGCAGCGTTACGTATATCAACGGATTCAAGTTGAGGAATGCATTTGCACATTCGCGTCTGAGTTTGTCGAAGTTCGGTACGATTCGGCACATCTTTGCATCAGGAAGTATCTGTAATAATTCAGTGTTAAACGCGGATATGCTGAGTGTGTTAACGCGTAACAATGTGAACACCTTACAAATCACCCTATACACCACTGATCGCATCGAATGTGCGGGAATGTTACGCCGTGAACTGGGTATTCGCGCGCGCATTAGATCACACGCGGGTGGTGTATGTACCGGTTGCCGTGCGATGTAAATTGCAATTCCTTGTTAATTACAGCGGATCTGGCAAATCTGCACCAACCGCGAGGTCAGCCGTTAAAACGTCCCGAAATTCATAAATGATATTAAACTCGATGACGAGTGGTAAAAATCAGTGGTCAAACTTCGACTAATTTTTAAAAAGGTATCTTTTCTCATGTTTAATAAAACGTGTAATTTTATTACGTGTTTTCATTGAAAACAAAATGCTGTTTGCCTTTGGTTTTCTTAGCTTTCTCAACTTTCTCAGCTACAAAATAAAAGAAAGACAATTAAAAAGTAAAAATTATAGGACTATAAATATATGAATGCAAAATTTTGTTATTATAAAAATTAATAAAAAACGCGCGCAATAAACAGGAAAAACGTAAGAATAAAAGTTATGTTTTCCCGCTCATATATAACACCATGTTATATCGCGAGACTTGGCGCATATAGGTACGTATTATTTTACAATCAGATCGTAAAATTTTCGAGCGAATCTCAGACAAGATATCGACGCGTAAAGCCATCGAAGCGGAATCGTGTGTTACAGGCGGATTTCAACGACAGGTTTTCTGAGTTTTTATTCGTAAACGGAGACAATGCGCAAAAAAAAGAATAATTCATAGCTCAAGCAGAGGACGATTCGCGCATTTTCCTCGCGAAATTAACGACGCGCGAAGATGAACGGAATTTACGAAGCCGAGCTTGTACTTTTTGCGACTGTGTATTTTCTCTCTCTTTTTCTCTTTCTCTCTAACGTAGAGTAAATACCGGGTAATATACTAATGAGCAACGTCGGCGCTCTCGCCTTAAGTGAACCGTTGTAAATTCGTTTAATTCCCGAAGATTTAATTTCTCCCACCAGATAAAACCGGGAGCATTCCGGAAAGCTGCCCCTATAAAGTGTTTCACAATCTATCCTAAATCTCAATCTTTGGTAAGCTCTTTATCGAGTTTGTATAATTTTTACTTAATTTTTTGCTGATTAGTTTTTTTTTAACAATCATTTTTTTGAAAAAGTAAAACTGATTGATTACTTAATTGCCAATTGACTAAAAAAGCTACAACTTTTTTGTCTGAATCGTGTATATTGAAAGGATCACTAATTTACGTAAAAAGGGATCGTATAAAAAAGAGCAATCCGAAGGATCGCTGACTAATTCTGCTGTAAAAACAGAATAATCGTGAATGATAGTAGACCCCTTTCTGTAGGTGGTTCGCAACGGTTTAATTATTTAAATCTATTTTAATTATATTCAATTTAATTTTTTAATATCTATTTAGGTATCTATAACCATTTACCGTTATACAACGAAGTTACGTCGTGTCTTTTGTTCCTTAAATTTGAAGACAAAGCAGTTCGAATAATTAAGATCTTGATACAACAGTTTCTGTCGGAAAGTTTCTACGTTAAGTCGAGAAAACTTTTTTCGCGGACTTTCGTGTTGCAAGCCAGCCGTCAGATCTCACCCGCGTTTCCCATACAACAAGTAAGAAATTTTGGCAGTGCAACCGTCAGCTTCAATTAGCGGTCCATTGTCAGGCAGGATCTGTGTGTACGCAATCGGGCGCTCTATTGAAAACTTCCTACACGGTCCCGGAGCGGGATGTGGGATGAAATAGCGTTCCAGTTTATTTTCCAACCATCCGGCACGAGTTTCTGCAGCGTTCGTAAGGCCGCTCGAAAGCTATTTGTCCGCCGTGACCGCCTCGTCCGTCATCGATCGCCATCGTGACATCGAAACGAGGAAAATTAACGAGAACGCGAGAGAAAAGGTGAGATGGAGGAGAACGAGAGAAAGAGAGCTAAAGGGAAAGGGATAACGGAATACGTTCCTGTTAAATTTCCAACCGGCTCGTCGCTTTCGAGTGATCGATCGCGAAGGCTTTCCATCATCGGTGTCTCTCATTAACGACAGGATCGATCGTCTAAAAATCTAAGAATTGTCTATCATCGACGATATGGACGATGTCATATATCCGATTAAGGATTTTCATCTTTAATCCGCCGGTCAATACTAAGCTTATACGCTGTAACAATTTTCCTTTTATCCCATAATGATGTATTGGTCAGACATCCACAAAGTGTGTTTGCGACATTGAATACGTTATAACAAATAAATTATAAATGAAAACTGATATTTATTATAAATGGAAACTGTACTACAAAGATATTTTCAATGGAAAAGATTGTAATATAGAGCATTTAAAAAATCTAATTACTATATTTAGCATAAAAATTATACAAGTTTGTCGAGACGTTCTATGTGAACTATCTCGTATAAGATGGAGGAATTACCATGCACAATACAGATTTTATTATCAATGTTATTTTTAAATTACTTTCTTTGCATTATTTTTTATTATCAAGATCGATGCCTAATGAAATATTTACTGGTGAAAAAGAAGCATTTGGTCGACATGAAAAAGACGGAAAACTGCGGAAAACTGCAAGTCACAGGCAACAAACTGTCAGTTTCCTCAGACGGCACAAAGTCGATAGAGTATCCTCAAGCGCAACTTGGCAATTGCTTCCGAGGACGTAATGTATATTTTTTTCTTTTTTTCTCTTATCAGACAGCTCTTCGACTCCATTACCGGTAAACGAGCGACGTAACCAACTTCGAGAAGCACCGGGGCTTTCGCTTCTTTTTCGCAACCTCCAGTTGTTGACTCTACCGCCGCGCCCGCGCCGGGCCCGACGTGCTTTTTCGAAAGCTCCATAAACACGGGCTTAACGATCGTACAACTTGAGCAAATTTGAGAGAAACGCTGCAGACGGAAAATATTACGCTTTGGAGTGAACACGTGTGATTATGACATATATACATTCTGCGCATTGCGATAAAGAAGTATAGGTAAATAAATTGCTTCACGTGTAAGATCTTATTTAAAAATTCTTATATTAAATTAATATCAAAGAAGTTAATATATTAATTTATTAACTTTTCTTTGATATTAATTTATATTTATGTCAATAAATAAAATATCTTTTCTTACTAAAAGTTACATTTTTAGGTTTTCTCATGTCGCCGAGACAGAACAAGATGAAAAGACTCTAAACAATACTAAAACGACTCAAATCCAGGAACGCCCAACAATGAAGACCTAATCATTGCAAAGATCGAGATCGTAAAGATGTGTGGAGAATAATATACTGATCAATTGATAATCTATTAACGAATGTCTGCGACGAATTATCGTCGCACGCTCGTTGCAAATCCGTCCAATTATAGTGATGGCAGTCTCGGAAATTCCGCCTCCGTGAAGATCCCTAATGACGTTTGTACTGATGACACCAATGTCGATGTCCCACGCAAACTCGCCACTTCAACCCGCGCGGATAATGGCGATGCGATGCGACGTGGTGCGGAGCATATTGCATTGTTGCATCAACTAATTGCATGCGAAAGAGTATGCGCAAAGGAGAATGGAACGGACACGTTAAAACCACGGATATGTTTCCACGCTACGAACGAAGAAAACAAGATGGAAATGCGCAGAATGACACTCGAAAAGCAATTCGACGTGATTGATATCTTTCATGGGCTCTATAATTAAATTCATAAAACATCGCTGAACAAGTCTTTCTTTTCTCTCAATTAATAAGAAAGAGTAGTGGGGCGTTTCATGTACTCGTTACACCCTGATTTCCTATTACGAAACAAATTTTGCGTCCGTATAAATTTTATTTCCAATTCGAGATGCTTTTATAAACGCGATATTTTTTTTATAAAACAAGGAAAAGCTACTGTCTGTTCAAGCTGCCCACAGAAGACTCTTTATTCGTCTACATTCGCAAAACAACGCGATGACCTTTATAAAATTTGATATCGGCGATATTTTTTCCACGATTCGGCACCGTTGTAACCGTTTTTGGCTCAAAGGCCGATGATAAAAGACACTGCGCGCATGAAAAGAATAAAATTTTATCAAAGAACGCGTCTTCATTCTGCGCACGACGAAATGGATATTTTTTACCCGGCGATAAAATTTTTTATTCTTTTTCACGTCATCAAAATGCCAAAGGACTTCGGTGCGATAAAATTCTATTTATCGCGAGGTTTATCCCGAGACATAACATACTTACGAGTAACGAAAATTGAAGGAAGTTGCGATTTTTCACGATTTTTCAGGAGCTTTCGACCGAGTCGTGAATGAGATTGAGTGTTCCGTGATGGCCCCGGCCGCGTAAATGCCTGCGCGTGACACTCGCGATTTAACGTCAATCCATTGTGTAGGCGGCAGGGAGAAAAAGAACAGACAGATAAAAGCGACCCTTCGATCCGTGTAACAAGCTGGCTCGTTCCTCTCTTTTCCGGAAGAATACGAAACTAGTGTTACAAAGAAGAAACTATTATACGAACTTGTTCTTGCTGCTAGAAGTAAATAACACGCTTTTCACGAAGAACAGCCTACTAAATTCTCAATGTTTTTTAAATGCGCTGCTTTTTCCAAGTATAAAATTCCAAAAAGAGTTAATAATTATACACCGTGATTGTAATTTTACTTCTAACATAATTTAATCTAGATATTAATTATATAATATATTAATATTAATTATATATAATAATTATATAATATATTCTTTTTCATAATTCTCCAGCTTTATTATGATTAATTAAATCGTCATTAAAATAAATGGAATTTTTAATTAAATTTTCAATATCTACAACTCAACAAAAGTGATACAATACTTGGAATGCTTTGCATATATACAACATAACAATAATTATCATTCAATTTAAAAGTGATAAATTAATTAATTAATTAATATCACATCGCAGTAGCCGCATCGTGGAAATATCTCTATCCTTCATCAAATTACTGCTGACTAACGTTATTACTGCATCACTCCCTCTTCGCTAAGAGGCAGCTAATTTAATCACGTGTTCAGTTGCGACCAAAGCGAAGCAAAACCCGGAAATGTTCTTTCTATTCTCTCTCCCTACCTTGAAACTGGGCTCATCCCCGCGGGATATAATTTCAGTTTTACATCTCGTGGACCGCATTTTCCATATCTCGCATAATGGAAAAAGTTATCCAACAAAGTGAATTTCGTCCCAAAAACAGACTTAAGAAGTTTAAAATTATATACTCATAGGATTATACTTATAGGGATTATTCTATATAAAGATTTATTTCTTCTTCGGATATTGTTAATCCAAAAAAAATGAAGAAAATATAAATTTTTATTTTCTAGTCTTTTAAACGTATAAATTTCAGAATTCCTTGAAACTACAAACATCTTGACAAATACCTATTACGATTATGGCATTAAAACTTTATATAAATTAGTATCATAATATATTATAATATACAAAAAAATTCAGAGTTTGAAAGTTAGTTATTTGCTATCAATTTTTACGCAAAATTGCACGTAATTTAATTGGCAAGATACATTAATAAATGTTTTCGATAAATTCATAGAATGCACAAATTAATTCAGCACAAATCGGACGTTGATTGAACGTCGAATAGCGTATTACGCCGCGCTGACAGACGTTTCACCAAGATGGAATTATCTCAAGCAGCACAAGAGCACGTCAAAACCAGGAAAATCTCCACCTCCGCCGTCGCGCAACCATCCGCGACAAGCCATAATTCTAGATCTCTGCGTCCCGTGTGCCGCGCGGCCGTCGACGTTTCGCCTAATCGAAGAAGTTATCGGGTGAAATTGCTTTCTGCGGCTTTAACGTACATTGCAGTCGTACACCGGACGGCGCGCCCGTGGGAGGCTGCTGCAGAAAGCTGGCGCATATAATGGGACAGATCAAAGGAGCTTGCGGCCAAAGCTTATCCGCTTCGTGTATTATGCGCAAGATAACGCGACCGGAATACATGTGTATGTGCGTATGGCTGTGTAAATACGCGCTCCGTCGAGCGCTCACAAAGAGGCGCGCATCTCTCTCGCTTTTGGAGACGTAAATTATTCGCATATTACATCTGCGAACCCTCGGAAAACCGGCATGGCGCGCATTCGAACGTGACGATTAATATTCCAGTGAGTTGCGTCGATACTTTACCTATTTATATGATTGAAGAGATATCACGAACACAGACAATGATGATGTATACATATACATATAAATATCTATATTTATATTGTATATTAATGATAAGGTAATAAAATAGATCATAAACAGACTTCAAAAAAAATAAATAAATTTGATACAAAATAATATTGTAATTTATTTAAGCTGTTTAAGTATTTATTAAATAAACTGTTCGTGATTAAAACGATTTTATATTCGGACAAAAAGCATGAATTCTTCTATACGAAAAACTTTTTAATGGCTCACGTGCTGCACATTGTCTTTATTTTAGGAAGGGCGTTGGCATCGAAGAACAAGTAGATCTATGGTCTACTTTCAGTCTTTTAAGTTTCCATTATCGAGTAACTCCTATAAACATCTAAATGGATGCGCGCGTTTTCTTTCCCGTTCCTTTCTCCATTTAGAGAATGAAGGCAAAAAGCAATTTCTTGCGCATTATTCGAGAACCGGTACCTTCCTCGCTACACTTGAAATAATATTTATTAACATGTATTAAACCAAATACCTATTCGTTTCCACGTAAAATGCAACGCTTGTCCGCCAATATATAGAGCTTTGATAAATCAATATGTAACGTTAATATTTGTATAAACGTCGCGATTATTTATTCAGTACAATAAATCACTGCATGAACAAATTGCAAAGTCTAGTGTAATGTGTCAATAATGCGCCGACTGTTGAGAGCATAATCGATCACGTGTGCTTGTAAAAGTGTCGTTTGAAGGCAGATACCACCGGCATCAGATAAACAGTGAAAATATCAACTCGTTCATTCCGTATAATTGACAGTGAAACTGTAGACGGTTATCGAGAGTTGCGGCGTCCACGTTTATGCGCTTTTCGTATTGCTTTACATCTCGATAAAACGACATAATTTCGGTAGAAAGACGTGATAAATTACAACACGAGATATCACTATAATTTTCAATATTGCACCATTTTTTATTTTATACGGTACGAGATACGGAAGAATTATTTTACTTAAGACGGGAGAGTTAGTGCCTATACTTTGTTTATGTACTTGAATCTTTAACAGGACAAAACATGATAATAAGTATATCTCAGATAACAACACGTCCGATCTTGCGATTTAACAAATAATAAAAAAATTTGTACACGCGATTGCGAGGAAAAAAATTGGTATCAATTAAGGCTCCTGCCTACTCGCCTCTTCTATCCCTGTTTAATGACGTCAGAAGCGAGAAATCGCATGTCAAAAATTCTTGCGGTTTTACGTTGAAATAAAAAGATATATCTATAAATCGCAATTGTAATTGATTCAGCATATTTGTAAAATATACCGAACACTTTCCTTTGGCTTTGATAATCACTAAATAGCCGTAAAATTAATGTGACATGCAATCTATCTTTTTGACCTGTCTTCTTTCATTTTTCATTTTACAGCTATTTATTGATTATTAAAGCCAAAGAAAAGTGTTGGGTATATTTTACAAATATGCCGAATCAATTACAATAGCGTTTTATGGGAATATATCTATTTATTTCAACGTAAAACTGCAAGAATTTTTGGCATGCGATTTCTCGCTTCTGACGTCATTAAACAAGGATAGAAGTGTCGAGTGAACAGGAGCCTTAAATAAACCCGATAGATTTTCATATTTCACTGATGTTGACCGTTCGCACAGTCCGTAATTAAAATACGCGTAATTAAAATATACACGAGATGAGCCTATTGAAAGCAACATTAAAACTGCACCGCGTTCTAAATTTATCCATCGTTTGTTGGCCGCCGAAAAATACGGGACAAACATATATCGCGATATCATAAACGCGGATTGCGGCGAGCTGCGTTCATTAATTCGAGTCCGCCGTATAATCGGCGCAAATGGCGCTGAAATCAGAGAGAACGAGCGAAATTTGTCACTCGGCCCGTGATTCGCGAAATTAATAAGTCCCGGGAGCGCGTATCCAATATATCCGCGCATTAATTTTACCCGGAATGAGAGCGAGCGCGAATGCACGCGTAATCGATACACTACAGGCCACGTAAAAGCGTGTGCGTGTGTTGTAAGATGTATTTACGTGAATCAACATGTTCACCCGACTGACAGGCCCGCTCGCAGGATGCCATGCCAATTAGTAATCACGTAATTAGCCGTGTGCCGTTGGTATTGGACGAGTATTATTGTTCTGTGATTAACAGAGATTGCTGCGGGCCCAAGTAAAATAGATCAAATTACTTAGGGAACATCGCTCGCAGCTGTTTCAAGATTAGTTTATGGGGAGGAGATTACTTTAAACAGAATTACAGCGGTAGACACAGCAGAATTTACGTTGAATGTACGTAAAGTAATCAAAACGGAAAAAATTGCTATATCAGGGAGCGATGACAATTATTTTAAAATCTGTAATTAGCATTTCAGCAGAGAAAATAACCACTACAAAAAAAAATACTTCAAACAAAATGTTATAACTCCGAAAATAATAAAAAATTTATCGACCATTTGAGCATTGTACAATTTACGAAATAAAAAGCAATTTAAATATAAAATAATTTTTTTCATTTTATTTCTAATCAACGACAAATCGTCGTTAAAAATTGGTCCATTCATATAAATGATTCGAAATATAGTTTTTCATCATGTAGAAACAAGTTATAAATTCAAATTTTGTTCGTGATAAATAAAGGCTCGGTGTTGAAAGAATATGTGTGTGTGTGTGTGTTTGAAATAATAGATTATTTCAATCCGGAAGGTAAATTACATCGCTTGTTCGCCTTTTTAAAACATATTGTTTCTGACGGAGCAACAAGTGACGAATAGAAGTGG
This sequence comes from Leptothorax acervorum, assembly GCA_035220615.1. Taxonomy (NCBI): domain Eukaryota; kingdom Metazoa; phylum Arthropoda; class Insecta; order Hymenoptera; family Formicidae; genus Leptothorax; species Leptothorax acervorum. The sequence goes on along the minus strand of JASTWQ010000049.1, from coordinate 449,348 downwards.
TGAATGAAAGAAATAAATTGCCCACCATTATTACCAAGTACCTATGTCATACAAATGTTAACTCGATGGACGAAAGTCGAATGAATGCGTCATTAAACTTGTATACAGAACGTAGTCGTGCAATTTCGAGCGCAAACCCCCAGACGTTTAGAACGGCGAAAGTTAGCGTGTCTCAAACGGTGAAGTAGAAAATTTCGCGAAGGTGCACGATGGTACGTGACGAGTTTCGGCGGCAAGAAGTTTATTAGTGGCATGCGACAATACCGTTTTGCGGAATTATATGTCACGTAAATTATAGCAAGCACGTACATGGCAATCTTGTTATTATGACGTTAGATTAATGACAACACGCGACTATGTGATTGTTCTTTGTGCAGCACTGGTATTCTGAGAGATCAAATACAGTAAAGCTCCGACAGTCAGTTCATTTCAAGAAAACATATACCTACAAAGCGTACAAATTTACCATATACACCTACATGTATGAATTCTTTAGATAATTTGACGAATATTCTAAAAACCAATTAATTTTCGTTCTTCCCCTTTTTGAAATTATTTAGACTTTATTTTCCACGTTGTTTTAATTTATTTCGTTCATCGCGATATCCCTTCAATTACTCAATAAAAATAAAGAACTGATTATCTATTCTTACACAGCATAATAGATCAAATTACGCTTTTATTGCGAAATGCTGTCCTCGTGATAGGTACAACTCACTTTACAAAGAAAAATTTTAAATACTTCGTTAAAGATTCTATCTCGAAAAAGCAAGACAAAAGTTCTTTACCGGAAAGAATAAAGCATGTTGCGATGCTTTTTAAGCACGTCGTTATCGTTCTAGTAGCGTACAACTTTTGTTTCGTCCTGCAAGGGAATTTTTCAAAAGACGGAAAACAAGCGAGATATAAAACTGAAAAGGAAAATTTGCTAAGAAATTCAATCTTTATATTTTTAGTAGTGGCTGCTTTCTGCTATGTTAACAATATGCAAAAGAAATTGATCTAACAATAACATTTTTGATAATATAATTTCGTGCATTCAGTTTCATTTAATTATTACTTATAAGATCTGTCAATATCAAAAGACGCGAGTTAATGCATTTTTAAGACGTATAGAAAATAATTATTGGAATTACTAACAAAAACATAAGAATAAAAGGGGAAAAAATGAGAGAAAAATAAGCAAACGGAGAAAAATTTCAGTTTCTCTTTCTATACTGCAGTCATAACTGTAAGAAATTGATGATTCTACTTGTATATTATCACAAATATTTTCTACTTTGTCACAGCAAAATTAGTCTGCAAAGTATCTTGGTACCTGCAGCTTCAACTTTTAATAACTTCTACATTAAATCCGGGTATGTCCAACGTTTCCAGCAAGCAATTCATCGTCGGTGTATCATGCCGCGTACGTCATTCTACAACGTTGAAAAGTTTCCCACGATTTTTCTTAAACCGGCGCGCGAGCTTCGAGGCGGAAAATATGTATTCTCCCGGTAAACGCTGACGTAACAAACGTCGCGAATTAAACGGCCGAACGAAATTGTTTCGCTTAAAGTTTAAGCGCAAAAACTCGATTCTCTGCTGCCACGGTAGCAGGCAGCGGACATCTATCTCCCCGGAGATGAAAAACCCTTAAACGAGTTCGCTCTCTCGTAAAGTTTCTCGCGCGAGTCGCCGACGCGATCTCGCCCAAAGTTTTCTAGCCCGAGCATTCGCGGCGCCATCCCTTACTTGTCCGAACGCCACGTTGCACTTGCATACCAATGAATCGTCATACTAAGTACATGCCGGTGAAGCGATGATAAAGAGAGTAATATAACTATCGTGGCATTACATTCGTTTCATTGTTCGTCCATTTCGTGCAAATCTTAAAATCTATTTTCCTACTTTCGTCCATAAATGCAGAACTTTAAGCATCAATCTATACGATAAAGTATAATTTATAATATTACCGCATTTTATGAAAAATATAACGCAATTACCGTTTCAATGCCGAGACATGTCGATATCGATCATAACAGTTTGCAATGAGACCTTGCAATTACTTTTAATCAGCATTTCGTGCAGCAAGTTCTGTACTTTTTGTCGCGTTTTAACGAAGCAATTAACGCAAATTAACTGTTGTACAACGCGACTGTTGTGCGTGTGGTATGATCTCCAAAATGGAAAAGTAACGAATAGTCTAAACTCCAAACGGTTAGAGGGCGGCGATAAAACATTTTGCCAACACAGGACATATATTCTGACGGTTCAATTCAACAAACTCGATGTAACAAGAGAATCTTGTTAATGATTAGCGTCAATTCTGTCGACCGACACGCACGAACCACTTAGCTGTGAACATTGAAAGAAAGCTTGATGGGATCAGACATGTTATTTCCATTCGTTTCCCCCGACCATTCTTTCTTGTTTCTTGCTCGTATAAAAAAAAAAGGTTCGTCCAATTAAATCTCAAAAATTGAAATATGTGACTATATAATGTCAAAATTTGATTTGTTGCATAGTATCCCAATTTAAACTTGGCATATTGCATCTATCGATCTCTGAAAAGCAATCTTTGTGTCATCAAAACATTTTTTTTTCAACTTTTGGAGAGAAAAAAATTGTCGATATCTGCGGCAATATAATTTTCAATATAACGGGGCTTGTGGCATCCATAATCCCCCCCCCCCCCCCCCCCTTGACGATCGATCTGCACCGGTAGAGATAATACGGTTTTCTTAATTCCGCGAAGATTACTGGCCGGAGGAGAGAACGAGTGGGGTAGAATTAAGCAAATCGTGGAATGGAAATTATTCGAGCGGAGGAGGTGAGCAGCGGCAGCTGCTGCTGCTGCTCCCAGTAGGTTAGACCGGGATGAAAATTCCGCAGTGGCAATAATTCGTGTCCGCGCGGCGTCGGGATGGCTTTTGCCAGGGATCTTTCGATAAAAATTCCAGGAAAGCCAGCGTCAAGCGGCGCGGGGGCAATTTTATTCCTGACACGGCGGCATGTCGCGCGTGTCCATTTGACCCGTTGAACCGGGGCCGTCGGTAGACCGCGGAAAAATGAAATTATTTCCGTCTTTGCTATCAATGTGAAATACGAGTGAGAACAATAGCGATTGGCAAACGCGGATGGCGGATACCTGAGCGTTCCATTGGAAATTGCTGGATTATATTATAACGTACATTGATATGACACTAAAGCGAAAAAGAGTTATTTATTCACCTGAGAAGATGCTTCGACGTCTGCGGGATTGTCGTGTTTTTCGAGTTTTCAGGAAGGAACACGTTTTTCCTGAAAGCGTCAAGAAAGGAGGGTGAGATGAGGAGGAATCAGTCTGCAATTTCCTACAACAATTTCCCACGGAAACGTTGGGCGTTTATTGAGTTCAAAGGCCGTGCGATACTTACAGAGCCTGCCTTTCTCTCTCTCGCTCTCTCTCTCTATCTTTTTTTTTTCAATTACCATTTGATTCAATTCGCGCGTGCCTTCGAGCTTTGTTACTACGCGAAATAAAGCGGGCAGTTTTCGTTTCGTCGAAAAATCGCGCCGATAAATTCCAGCGACTCGTTCCGGCACGGCGCCGTTATTCACCCCGGCGCCACGCCGGTTTTTCGCTTGCAAATATATCGCGCGTGTCCCCCCCCCCCCCCCCCCCCCCCCTGTTCCCCGGACGCCGCATATACTCGGCCATTTTTTCAGCGGCCGGTTTCCAGCGCTGGACCCCTTTAACGACTCGTCCGACACTTTTAAGCCTAACAGGTGGCAGATTATCGGACTCTTCCGACGGAGAGAAAAATATGTCCGCTATACCCGGGTCCGCCGGGTTTCTTCTTTTTCCTCTTTCTTTTTCTCGCGCTTCAATTCGTGTCCCGGAATTTTTGTCCGCCGTACGTAGGCATGTGCGTTTGCGTGTGAACCATGATAACAAATTCCTGCATGTCAAGTGCACCGGTAATTACGATCACGCCGACTAATCGTGACAGAAACTTTCGACTTCATTGCGAATCGTGTCATTTCACCATCTCTTATCTTACTGGGAATGCATCGCTGAAGATTTACTAATTGTGTAAGATGTCTCATCTCGTGTGCGGTTGGAAAATAAAACTATAGACAAAACATGCATTTTAATGATTTTATTAAGATTATTTTTATAATTAACAATTACCTTTCCTACCAGTGTGTACTAACATACCGTTTTATTCCGTATTTATTTTTCAATGTATAATGTTTTTAAGCGTACCTAATGACAAAACTTGTTGCGCGCATCTTTTACAAAGCTGCGAAATGGACATTTCTATAAATTTTTTTTTTACGCTGTCGCTCTCGTGTAAATTTAATAATATTTAATCTGAAAATCGGCTGTTATATCCGCGTTTGCGTTACGTTGCCCATCCAAAATGGGCGATATGAAATTACGAGCGATCGTCGCGCTTGCCGTTGCACTCGATGCGTGTGAAGGCGTATGCATGCGGGTATTTTCGAGCTTTATATGCATACACATACAATCCCACACGGAAATGGAAATGCCTGTGCGATGCCATGCGACTGTTCCGCTTGCGAAATACCTGAATTGAACGCGGACACACCATTCCCCTCCGTCACCCGTTCATATCGGGCCTTGAAAAATCAATTTGTTTTGCAGCAATTCGATCCACACGTTTCTCTCTTATGAAATTCTGCTCTTCGCCAACGGAAGATTTATACGGCGACACGAATGATCGGATAGCTTTGTCATACAAATTGAGATCCGGTGCGTCCGAGAACGTTCTCTGATAAATGACGTTACGCGGCGGTACCGAGAATACTGATTGTCTTCAGAAACTTATTGCGTTAATTATTTCTATATTTGACGAGCTGAGGCGCGGTAGAATACTGAACCCACAAATAGTGCATTATAAAATTTGCATACTTTACGATAATTGCAATAAGTATAATCTAATCTCTGTAATCTTAAATTTTATTATTATTTCAGAAAACAAGGAAACTATAATTCTCTCATATACAAAAAGTATTTTTCTAATATTATAAAATATAACTCTTATTTTTTATTCTTGTAATTTTTTATGTAAATACATATATCTTTCCGGTATCGAAGTCGAATTTTAAAATAATATAAATTAGATTAAAACTTTAGCTAAATAATCTCGATGCAAAGAAAAATGCGGAATATTTATATGCGTGACTAGATAATAAAATATTTTTTGTTTTTCTCTGGCATATTGAATAAAATACAACATTCGAGCGTTGCTCGAAGATATCAAAGAGCACGCGAAACCGATGATAGTTTGTTGCCATCTGTACCAATGTGTACCTGCAAGAACTGCATTTCCCATTTTACAGTGTTTTACCGTCAAACTCACGCGCACGCTAAGCAAATCCGTCTCTCGGGGTTTAATAAATGATGTCACGCGGGGAACACCAACAGGAATTAACTAAAACAAAATACGACGAAAAAGGATTAACGGCGGAACAAAACCTTAGTAATCCTGAATCCTCTAGCGCGTTACCGGATTGGCCATAGACATTTTCACGTTTTCTCCGGCGCGCTTTCTCCCGTTCTCTTCCACACGATGAAATTTTTAGTAGTGTTTCAGAAAAATGTTGTGCGCTTTGCTACGTTCGTTGGCAGGTTGAATAATGTGATAAACAAAGATTTTATTCATGAGATTATCACTCGTATCCTTGTGCCTGCAAAATGCAACAATGCTACAATTTTTATTCATTAAAAAACTAGCACCTGACAATTCCCTCGCTGGTATATCTGTTTCTCTCCACTGTTTAAAAAAAAAACTGAAATTATAATGACTACGATTGCAGAGAAAATTTATAATATCTTATTTCGATATAATATAAATTCGATATAATTTTCATAAGTTGCTATATTACGACTACTTTTGTGTTGTCAATTTACGACAAAGTGCGAATTTGTCATCTAATTTAAAGGCACATGTCGTATTCAAAATCAAGCAAAACTAAAACAAACTTTTCCAATTGCTTCCGACGCTAGCGGCGATAAGAATTTAATTTTAGCAATGGTTAGTTACATGAGAAACATGTCCTCCATTCTAGCACTCAATTAAACAGCGATGTTACCGCGAAAACTTTTCGTTTCACGGGTATATACGAGTTTCGCTTCCCGTGCCCATTCGTCGGGTGAGACACGAAGATGTCCTCTGTACTAATGTACATTCCTTGTCATGAAAACCAGCTTAACCGATATGTGATAATTTGTTTGCGCAACTCGAGTCCATACTACTGCTGCCAGTCTTCATTACTTTGCAGTTTTGATATCTTTCTTAATTATAAAATCAATCGCATAATTGCTTCAGCACTTGTCAATGAAATAAACCGGTAGTCACTATATTCAGAAAATAAATCGTGACGCATTGTGTCATATACGATTATTATACAAATAAAAAATATAAAATAAACAAAAAAATGTAATAAGTATAAAACGTAAAAAAATATTTTTGTTTTAGAATATTATTCTTTTGCAATTAGGAGCATTGATCCCGAAAGATTGGCTATTCTTTCCTAGGAATATTGTACAATTATGGAACGACACGTTTTGTTAGAATCTACAGATCTGTTTATACAATAGAACACTTTATTACATTTTGCACACTACACTGTTTCAACATACTGTAGCTTTCAGGAAACGGTAGCTAATTATTCGCTTAGTTAAAGTCGAAGTTAGTTACAATTACGCGACAAACTCTGGCGCGACTAATAATAACAGTATATGTACAATATATCTGTATTGTTCCAGATTCGTGCTAGCCTCGTCCAGCTTGACTGTCGTCCCTTCGTTAGGTGAGTAACATTGTTAACATTGTTTGTGAAATCAGATTGTAAAGCATATTTCGTAGTTTATAAGGTAGATCGATACACTTTACCCGTATGTAATTAAGGCCTCGGGATTTTTGCGGGCATAGTTTGGGAAACTAATCTCCCATCGGTAAGATTTCGAAACTTGCCAAGAATTCACAATACATTGTTCTAAGCTAGTGCGAGTTTTATTAAACGAGTAAATTTTTGTGCGAGAATCATTGAAACGGGTTTTGTCGGTACAAAGAAAATGCATTCGGTGCAGAGGCAATGAGAGCTTGACGCGTGTTACGCAGAGAACAGTGACAGCGACAAGAAAGGAGTCGTTAAAAGGGAATGTACAATCGTCGCTTCTTTTCACGGTGGGAAAACGTGGCCCTCTAACACAAATGCGAACGCACGCGGTCGCTAAAAAACGAAGAACAAAAGCACGGAAAACGAGAGAAATATTTGTGTCGTATCTTGTATCACATATAGCGATAAAGTCAGATGAGTTGATGGTTACAAATACAACCACGAGGCGCAAGTTTTACTCACCTAGAGAACTGATTTTATTATTTAATGCGCTTTAATTTATGTTTAAAAGTCTATAGGTATTAATCATATAGAAAATGAGATGAAACGAATTATGAATCGCTCGGAATTCTTGTAAGACATATTTTTTTGGATTTTGTTTCATTATTAATATTTAAAGTGTCGCACTGGTTTCATGTTTGTTTTATATGGTTAGTCCTAATATTTGTTTCTACTTCACATTTATATTGAATAATATTTCAATATTAAATAAAATTCAGAGAATGTGATATTCATTTAATATTGTATGTTACAGCGATATGTATCAAATTCGATATCGTGTGTCTTGTTTAAAGAAAACCTTTTCCTTGTAACTTTGAAACGGTATCGAGTATAACGAATACTCTCAGACGGGATTCTTTCGCGAAGAAAAGCTAGCACGCAGCGCAGCGCAGAAAGAATCGTTAACGACCCAGTATGCCAAAGGGATCGTGAGATGGTAAAAAGCACGTGTTCAAGTGCGCCGCTCAAGCTTCGCGTGCGCGTATCGACGCGTGTGCATTATAGACAATACCGTGAAAACGGAAAGAGGGATAGCGGCGCGGGGATGAGGATAAGGCGAAAAATCGGACGGTGGCGGCGGCGGCGGCGGTAGGGTGGTGTGACGGATGGAAAATGCACTCAACCCTCCCGCGATTCAACCGGCCACAGCGGTAACGTAGCACTTTTCATCCCGCGATCGATGCGTGGCTGCTGCCGACGCCGACGCCGCCGCCGTCGCCGTCGCCGTCGCCTTGAAAGCCGCGCGAAGGAGCGACGAGGAGGAGGACTGGCCGAAAGAGAAGTCGGAGAGGAAGTGAAACGCGGTAGAGAACGAAGAAAGGTTTGGTGGATGGGATGGACGTGCACCATCTTGCACTCCATTCCGCGGCACTTCTGCGTCGCCGCCTTCGCGCCCCGTCTTGCTCGACGCCTTTTCTTTCTTCGCTTTAACTCTTCCTCGTTCGCTTTCTTTCTTTCTTTTTTTTTCGCGCACGCTCGCCTCTTTCCGCCCTCACTCTCGCGCACTCGACGGCGAGCTCTCGAGGATGAATCCCGAAAAGTGCCTGCAGGATATTCAGGACTCGGAATGTTGCGACTGCGAGCTTACATCACGCATCGCCGGTTATGGGGAGAGAAACGAGATTCACCTCGTCTTTTATAAAGAGAGTAGTTCGTACTGCCGTTTCTCGAAATTCCGACGTCCTGTCTCGCTTACTTCGCTACGCGAGATCACCGCGTGCGGATTCCAACGAGCCATGCGACTGCCTTTCGCATCCTCTTTGTGGCCGGGTTAACGGATAAAATCGCTTCTTTGCGCTCGAACAATATCCGCGTTCGAAGCTTTCGTGACCCTCCGACGATGTGGGGGCACACACGGTAATCCGATAATAAACGATACACGTGCGAAGGGGCGGCTTGTAGTAACGTGTCTGGGACGCACGTTTTATTTATCGTTTCTCGAAGGTCCGTCGGAATGAAACTGACCTTACGTGTGTAGTTTCAGTGACCCTCTTAAATAGACTCGTTTCGGTCGTTGACACGAAGGGTGGCGTTCTCCCCTATGAAATGTTTCTTCGTAATTACGAAGAATTGCTCGAAGCTATATTACTCTCTTTAAATAAAACAATTTCCTACTTAATTTAAGTGCTTTGGTCTGCGTGCTATGTCATAATCATTAACATAAAGGACAATTACAAAGAGCGTCTTATTACTTGAATATTTTGTGATAGGTACGCTAAATTATAGCAATTAAATTATATATCTATATCTATATATAGAATTTTTTATGTTGTTAGAAATATGATTGCGTTTAATTTTTTCCAACGATTCGATAGACACGTAATAATCGAAATCCATTCAATGTATTAATTTGTGCACACTTTGCATGTTGAAGCTCACAGGTTTAAGAACAGGTTTGGCTTGCAATAGCATCGTAAAGCGAAGTATGACACTTCCGCTGAATCGAGAATACGTTATCGAGTCGCGATTGTTACTTGCAAACTCTGCGCGTTCCCCCGGGCGGCGTAAAGCCCCAGTTTAAACGACGCGGTATGCGCGGAAACAAACCGTGACCGGCTTTATGGGAATAGTAGTTGAAACCCCCTCAGAACATCCCCCCCCATCGATCTGTTCTCAATGCATGAAATTAAGACGGCCGTGACGTTATAGACGCGTGACTTCACCGTACGTTACGTTGTCAGGGTATTGTTATAGTTGGTTGGAGAATCTGCAATGCAGACCTCGTGCCGCCGGTCGAACATGTTACGAGCCACTTTCACGGATAATAAAGAAGAGCTTCAATTACAATTTGCTACCCTTCTCATATGAAATTCTAGTTTGCGTACGAAAGATCATGCTGGACTTTTTTAACTAAGGGGATGTAAAACGAAACTAAGAGATTACTTTGCGTACTTTGTGTAGATAATCCGAAATGATTTTCTTTATAGTATTTGAATTAACATTGCGCTGAGTTTGAAAAATATTTTTATTGTTATTAATTGCATCATTTTTTATTAATTTATTTTCAACGTCACTAAGAAGAATGTCTTATTGAACGTGGTGTGATATACAAAATGTCCTCTTCAAATAATGCATCGGAAAAATATATACTCATAAAGTCGGTTGCGTAATCGATATTTTCACATAGAAAAAAGCAGTTTTCCCTCATTGAAACTTTCTCAAGAAACAAGAAAGAATGGTCGGGGGAAACGAATGGAAATAACGTGTCTGATCCCATCAAGCTTTCTTTCAATGTTCACAGCTAGGTGATTCGTGCGTGTCGGTCGACAGAATTGACGCTAATCATTATTCTCGTCGAATAAACAAGATTCTCTTGTTACATCGAGTTTCCCATCCTGTTATACTAGTAATATGCCATTTAACTTGTGTTTAATTAATAACTTGAATCATGATCCGAATTGTATGTTAGAGGAAAATATTTTTAGAAATCCACAGCTTTACAACACTATAATAAAGATATCGGGCAGAATTAAATAAGAATTATGCAGCAAAGTATGTAATATTAATCCCAAGGTATAAGAAGTTTTCTTAAGTTAACGACATATTACGTCACTTTATAAGTGGGCTTCAACAGCTTACTTCAACAGAATTTTAATTTTGTTGCAAAGTCACTTAAAGTAGAATGTTAAAAAGCCAAGAGAGAAAAGAAAAATTTCATTGGACAAAATGTTCGCTAAAAAAAAAAGTAGATGTTAGAAATCGATCGAAGAATCCATATAATAGATAACCAAGACGCATAAATAAGAAATTCCGTGTATTACAGACCTTAGATATGAATTCTGAATATTTTTGCACGGATGGATTGATCTCCACTCCCTCAATGCTATTTCCCACAAACTTTTTATCGAACCAGCGTCATATCGGTGGTAGCGTCCGCGTCGGTCTCTCCGCGAGCTTTCGGGGGAAAAGCCGCTCGTGATGTCATCGATTTCGCATCAGGGCCATGAAGAATCAACAAGGACGAATCGATGGGGACAACTTAATTAAGGAACGTTCCACAGGCACGAGGCACGAGCGATTGCTCTCCGACCACTTCCTACTTCCCTCTTCATGCCTATCCTTTAATAATCGCGCTCACAGTGAGATCTGAGAGAAATTTCATCGGCGAAGTTTTGCGATTTTTCTAATTATTCCGGAACATCGATCAAATGCAATATACCAAATGAAATAGTTTGTTGAACAGTTTTATTTACTTGCAATGTATTTAAGCCTGCTTCTCAGCCCGTGTCAAAATAATTCATTGTGTCTTTTTATCGTGTTTGAATAATTTTCAATGATTCAGAGTTTGAAAAGCATATCGCTGAAAAGCACCGCCACGCGCCGTCACTTAAGCGACTTGGGATACCTCGTACGGGGACGGAAAATTTAACTGGGTCACGTTTTGTTTCGCCTTGCGACGCGACGGCCACGGCGGCTCGCCTCGCCGTGAAATTGAGCTCGGCGCGCAACAGTGCCTGCGAAAGTGGACGGGCGAGCGAATTAAGTCGCCACGCAGGTTGTCACATAGCGGGCAGACAGAACTTTATAATTGAACCTGCAAATTCGGCTGCAATTCACAGTCGCACGAAATCCGCGGCCCGAAACGCAAACGTGGGCGCAAAGGGAGGCGATAGCTATACATTTCGCGAGCTACATTTGATTCGTTTAAAACGTGCGTGGATGTGAGTGTAAATGATGCACACGAGTGTTAATGGAAACGAAAATTTCTTTTCAGAAATCTAATATTTTCTTGCGGATTCTAATGCCTCGACAATTCTATCGCTCTATCCCAAATTATTAAATTATTAAATTTTAATTTTGTAATAAATAATTAGCAGCTTCTTAACCATATAAAAAAGCAAAAGTCAAAATAGTAAACAACAATCCTGCCGCGTACCTATATAGTAAACGTTTCATAGTTTCTGACTTCGATACGTTTACCCTGAATAATTAATCAAGCTGCATTTAACACATGCAGTTTAATGCCTTCACTATCAGCAAGCGAGAAACCTTAAGTCAAACTGTATATTTCATTTAATTATCATGTTATTACAATACAGCACTGTTATGTAGCACGATTAGCAATTGCCACTCCTTTTTTACACGCCAAGCAGTAGCATTGCACATACCGCATAATATATATTTAACCTGTTTCAAGTAATATTAATAATTAGGCTAATAAAATTTCTCTTATTTTCATGGCCCATAAAAGTGCCTAATAATATAAACAATAAAAAAATTTAGGTATACTGATGCTAAGATTTAATGAAGTCTAAGATGTACTCTGAGCCATGGCTAAAGCCGGTTCATAATAGTATACCTCAAACTAGTTCATGTCGTAATAATTTTCAATTGTGCTTCGCATAAAACCGTGCATTTATCGTGACCGCCATTAAACGCGTAATTGCGGAGGGACACGTGCGCTCCCGGTCACGAAATTCCCGAAATTAACGACACCCAAAGGCATGCGAAAAGTTTGGGTGTTGCGACACGATTCGTGTCCCGAAAATTTCTGCGGCGATGCGCCGTGACCGCGGAACTTTCGTTTTTGGCAGAGAGCCAGGAACCGTACGTCGCCCGCACCGCTCGTCCGAACCTCTTATCACTGCTCCTTCGATTAATCGATCGCGGCATGAAGCAGGAGTCGCGGGAAAGGAAGTAGTCTTCAATCAAACACGAGAGAGGGAAAATTGGAAAGCGCTCGAGAAGTGAAGCATGCCGAGATTAGAGAGTCGAAGATGATAGCCTGTTAACAGTGAAGAAGACGAGAAATCGCACGGAGCTTATTTGTCGCCAGTGTAGATGTTTCCATTTCAAAATTATTCCAGCGATACATTGTGAAAGAAATAATGCGAGATATATTTCTAAAGATACGCGCAGAGTCATAATTCCAGACAGATTTTTATGGACACATAACGTAAAAAAAAAAAATATATAAGAAATTAAAGATTAAAATATTTTACGTCAACCAAGTCTTTAGAAATTCTGGAAAAAATCCATTTATATATTTTATTATAAGCGTTGCTTATATTTTTTTCTTTATGATCATATAAATCTCCGTCTATTTCGCGCAGACATGCATTTGACAAATAGCTCGAATGCTTGTATTTACACAGAATGTACATACGGAAAGTTAAGATCAATGTAACTCCGAAAGCGGTCTTGCAAAGCCACGAAGAGCTCGACAATCTTCCCTCGACCAGCAGTTATAAATCTAGCTGGTCTAGTCCTTCGAGCACATCGTAACTCTTGCGGCGGTGCGGTATAGGCCTGCCTCGGAAATTCACGAACATTGTTGCAAATTTGGCGGATATAAGTTGCGTATCCTCGAGGTAGAAAGCGGCATCGCACGAATCTTGCAACTTTTGCACCGTGCACAAGTACAAATTACGCTGACTACGTCGAGCGAAGAAACGTAACAAGACAGCACGCAAACTTCTAATTAAACAGAAGACAGAACTCAACTGTAGCAAGAGTAATTACAACAATCCAAGCGATAAATATATGTATTGTCAGCTGCAAGTTTCCCTTTCGATACCCTTGTATAAGCTATCATAAGTAACGAGATTTTCAAAATATTTTATTCACTCGAACATTCATTATGCATGATTATCCGCTACCAGAGCATTATAAAAAATTTTGGTGATTAGTAATTTTTTATACAAATGTAAATTAATATCTGCAATTTTAGAATTTAATCGTGTTTGTAGATATAAATTGATCTCAAAAAATAACGATATCAATAAGTAACTAACAATAATTGAACCAACTAATAAAATAAATTTTTTTCAAGAAATATGTATTTTTACACATTAAAAGCGACGTCCATATTTTATTTCGTATAAGAGATTAGATGCTTTATGTCGTCGATGCCGTCTCAACCGGCTTGCAACTTGATTATCGTTGAAATATTATATTAGAATTCAACATCGTTTTCTTCGAAGAATTAGCTATCTTACTGAGAATCCAATGCGTTATCAAGACTACAATTATAATTCTATTTTAGCTAGGATTAATTTACAGATTTTAACCTATTATTCCTTTTTAAATTAATTAGCGGGTGTATTTCATGCTCGGACCTGTTAGGACGCGTAAACCTGCATATCCCAGCTAGATCTCTCAGAAGTAACTTAATATTTCACGAAGAGTTACACCGTACATCATATGGAAAATTTAAACCTTTAAATAGGACCTTCCTATTAGCGAATAAATTTTCTGAACATGTGGATTTTTTCCATATAGCTATTGAGTCTTTTAAACCGTCACTAACTCAATGTCTTCGTTAAATATTTCTTCTACTTATTTCTTTCCTTCTTCTACTTACTTTGTGCTAAATTTTTCTGTATTTTTATGTTGCAAATTAATTTTGTTATCTTCACTAATTGTACTAAAGGGGTTAATCCCGTTTGAATAAGTAAATAAATAAATATATTAAATCTTTAATATATTTTCCCGAAGAAAACACAGATATTTCTCGTGCGCCACACTCCGCATAACCCATCTCCCCGTTTCGTAGAAATCTCACTACATAAAAATATCGTATCTGCTACGCGGTGCAAATATTATTGAAATTGTTGCAGTGAGAACGCGCCAATTATATTCTCATTTATTTTTAAATAACTTGGCAAGTTTGGCGGATGAGTTTCGCTCGCTCGCAAATGAACGTAGAATATTGATTACTCTTCCTCTATTAGCGTGTCCTCCCACGAGAGCGTGTGCGATATAGCATGCGCCGTACCGTATCGAGGAATCGAAACTGCAGCGCGGAGAGATAGGAACAGTCCGAAATTAGTAGCCACGTTATTCTACACAATAATATACTGTAACCCAATTCTCTTGTTGTTCGCAGCAGCGTCGCGTGTACGTCGACGCGATTTGATTACTAGCAGCAATTCTCGCTGTTCGGATAATAGTTACAGAATTAATTAAATAAATTACCCAATCATACCGCGAAGACTCGACACGAAATATCTTTGCACGGTAAAATTCAGAGTTGATACAAGGTGTCTAAAAAGAAGTATCTTTGCCGCATTTTAAAGTCACTGAGATAGTGAGATAGATTTTTTAAATGAAAGAAAGATACAGGGTTAAAAATGTTCTATGAAAAAGGACGTTAATCAGGCCATTTTTCTTTTCTACACAGAATATGGCCTTACGATAACACTAGTTTCAATACATCTCGATATAGATCGCTTTAAGAGAAGACGCACCTTGTATCTTTCTGCAGTTTTCTCGCGCGCACGATGTATTCTAGGGGTAATTCATGATTCATCGACGACAGCTTCATCGATTGATCGAACAAGTGTCAACGCGCGTCACTGGCGTAATATTTGAATGGAATGTGCTCGTGATTTACGTGGAGAAGTTCGCCTGTCACAGCGATAACTTAACGTATTCCTGATGCCCTCCTCCTTTCTGCTTGCATATACATATGCGTTCAGTGTCACGCGATATTAAAGTACGCTCCTTTGGCGAAATGCCAAATCGATGCTGCCACTCCTCTCTCCCTCCCCCTTCCCGCCCCTCTCGTTCACTATCTGTTTCTGTCTTTCTCTCTGTTTCTGTCAGAAACCGATTTCTTCGGCGAAGCTAGGACGTCACCGTTCGAGTATATAAAGTTCCTCCTAAATGGTGACTTTCTCCATTTCGGAACTATGATAAATATATCTGTCGATATTACATTATAAAAATACGTTTACTGATACATATATCTGATACTTATCTCTTATAAAAATCAGATGTACAAAATATCTACTTTGTTACAAAAGTATTCTGTCTGTGCAAATAGAGAGCTTTAGCGGAAATAATAAAATTTAATTGTATTTGATATTATACAGATAAACAATTTAATATTTTTAAAAATTTTAAACTAATCAATCTCTTTTTATTAAAATTAAAAGAATTTTCTAAAAATAATTTTATAAAAGTACAGTTGAAGAATTCAAAAGTTAACCACAGCTCGCTAAAGTTAACCGTAGTTTATCGAACGTATCAGATTTTCTTTTCAAAGAACGTGGGCGTCTACTGATTACGAATGCACAACCAGGTTCTAGAATTTCAAATTATCACTTGTCGAAGCCCGGACAAGTGACGACATGACATCCAGTCGTGGGACGTACGATTGGGAAAACAATATCGCGCGGTTGCCGCGAGACAGGGATCAGCCTTCATTGTTCAATTCGACCAGAATTTCTCGGTAGCGATTAGCATTAAACGTCCGCAGAAAAGTGTCTTCACGGTAAAACTTTGTTTAACCGTGTCACGCGGACGCGAGTAACCCGGCAGAAGTCCTAGATAGGAAACAGTAACTATCGCCGGGATGACAAGATTTCCGGCGTCTGTCACCGATACACACAACTTGTTAAACAAAGTAGCGAATGTTCAAAGTCTGCTTTTGGGACGAGCACGAAACGATCAAGTGACACGCTATTTTCCTAGACGCGACCAAAAGTGATGATAACAAAGTTCTACACCACTTAAAATTGTTAACAACTATACATATTTAGGTTTATTATAATTAACTATTAAAATATATGCTGTAAGTTGCTAAAAACTGATAGAGATACATTTGTATCAAATAACACATTATTATAGGTAGATTCCGCGACGTGAAATTCAAGACGCTTAATTCATTTCTCTCTCTCCATGATATTTAAACATTTACTTCTACAAGAAATGTCTATATCCATATACAAGCTACAAATAAATATTAGTGTATTAAGAATTTATATTTATAAAAAAAAATGATGCGAAAAACAAATTGCGGCGCGAAGGAACAAATTTCGGTCGATTGCATCTTCACGAGAATCGACTGAGCGATTTATGACGCGCGAGGACCACGCGATAATCGAAAAGTTCGCTCGATCGCAACGCTCCGGCGAAATTCACGAGCGCGATAGGAGGGTGTCTAGAGCCTAGAAAAGGGAATGACTTTTCCCAGAAGGTCTCCGGTAATGCTGTACGTTCCTAGACCACAGTCACATACACGTACACGCGCGAGCCGTGGTGAGTCTTTCGACGTGGGTGTATGCGGCCCACATAACTCCTAAGCATACCTGAATTCACGCGCGCGTATGTGTGCGCCGAGTGTTTATAGGAACGTGCGCACAGAGCGAGTGTATATGGGGTAGAAAGCTGGGGCACGGTGGTAACGTCCCGGAAGCCAGGATCGATATCCAGACACGCCATCACCACCCTCGACTCTCCCTCTTCTCTTGTGTCCTCCCTCTCCTTCTCGCTCTTCCACCCTTCATTCTCCATCCTAGAGACTCTCGTCTGTTTATTTTTCCCTTCTGCCGTTTACCTCGCCGTCAGGAGGGTTAATGGACCCACCGGGATGTCTTCGACGATGCGAACGGACTCGCCGCTCGTGAGGACCAGATTTTTCCTTCCGCTGCGTGCAGCGTAGCGCCCTTTTACTTCCGTGACCACGTCAAGAAAGCATAATGAACCCGTGTTCGGTGGGACAATAGGTACGCGAGAATTCGAGCCTTCAGCAAAGTGACGATCAACTCTTAATGCAACCGGGATGAAATTGATAAGAAGCACGTAATGGAGGTAAATAATGATATAGAATTAACTATATGACTGTGAAAGAACAAATAGCATTACTATTATAAAGTGGAGTGAGATTGCAATAGCGAATGAATATCGATGTGCCATTTCATATCTAAAATAATTCACTTGTTTTTATTTTAATATTGCAAAATTGTTATTTGTTATCGAGTGATTTTTTCGACATAGTATCAATTTCTCTTTATTCTGGTGTGTATTACTTGTGACAATGCAATTAAATCCAATTTTTCACCATAGATATATATTAAATCTAATTTCTATGTACACTCATACATTATATTTCTCTCAGCTTTGTTTTAACATTATATTGAAACTATTTGTGTTAATAAAAAGATTGCAAAAAAATAATATACGATATTACATCCCAAAAGCAGTACATGAACAATCGCATTTTCGATCAGCTAAAGTACCATCGCTCTGGATTTTTATAACATCATAAACTATCCTGTATAACACAGGGTATGGCTGGAAGGAAACAAAGGAAGTCAAGGATGAAGGAGATAATAGCGCCTGCCCCTTTTTCAAACGAACTCGAAGTACTCCGTAAATTGGATTTAACCAACTGCATTGTGAATTGCCCTGCAATCGATTTTTGGCCAAAGCAACGACAATGCACTATTTTCTCTTCGTTCTATTCAGACTAAGAAATCACCACACAAAAATTGATATTGGTATTTTTAATAACGACTCTCTTTCTCTCTCTATTTTAATCAGAGTAAAATTATAGTACAATTAGTTTAAAATAAATCTATGTCTTCGCAGACTAATATTAAAATAGTAATAGATTATTATAGCACGTTGCATTTTCTATGCTATATGATATATTTAGAATTTTACGCGTATATCTTTATGCATTTCATTGTATTAACGTTGCTAAAAATAATCAAGAAAATTGATCTTCTAAATCTGTTTTATATTATATTAGAACGTTCGTTTCGCAAATAGTTGTCGCGTATAAGAAGACATTATTAAATTCGTTTTATACTACATCGAAAAAATCGCATTATTCAGGTCCGGCCATGAAAGTGCTCTCTTCTACGTTGACTATAACACATCGTATCGCTAATTTCCGGGGAAATGGAACACGGAAGGCATATAATGGATCTGATAATAATAAAAATAGAGTAGGACTAACGTGAAGCGTAAAAGATGGCCGCGTCGGATAACGTCGACGAAAGTAATCGCGATAAAACATAATAACACCGAATAATAATTCACCATGCCATTATAGGGGAGGAACGTTAAGAAAAGTAGTTAATACTTCCAGAGATAACCATTACTCAGATACATAATGCAATAGGACGTCAACGACAATTTCCATTTTCGACTATAATATTATTAAAACTACTGAAACGTATAAAACGCAGGTTGTAGATCTTTGACGAGGATCTCATGCTAAAAAATGATTGCGACTTCACAACCTTAGCTCATAAGCTCGAAAGATCTCTCCTTAGGGGGAGCGCTAAGTTTGGCGGAAATTCAATCTTCTCGTCGAAACGTGAAGCGGCACAGTTCCGTGTATTAGACTTGGCGATTTAAACGATGAAGTATTCATTTCCAATTACGTTCTCGAAACAAGATGTTACAGGTGTACAGCGGGTCGTAAGGTATAGTTTGCATATACGATGCACAATCATACACACACTCCGTACAATAAAACAATACGTACAATATAACACTAACTCAATCGGCAAATTAAACTGCAATCCAGAATATACACGAGTGGTGATTATTACCATTTTATAGTCGATCTGAGAATTACGATTTATTATCGCCAATTTATTAAGCATTAAAATATAGGATTCTTATTAAAATAAAATTGCATTACACTTCAAAACATATTTTATTCGAAATAGCACGTTAATTTACGTTTAATTCATCGTATTATTATTTTTAAATAATTACACTTTTCATTAAATCTAGGTCATTCTCGTTAAATGTGCTCGATAAAACATATTCTTTGCCTAAATATACATGTTCATTACATATCGTCAAACAAGATTATCTTCTTCATGTTTGATATTCGATATACAAAAATATATCCTTATATACTTTTTCTTTTGAAAAATATTTTCGGTAAATTCTACCCTAATCGGTTAGTTTGATTTAACAGCTTACAAATGTTGGCAGCAATCATGACAGATGCTTCAATTAATTAGGTTGCTGGAATCACCAAGGGATATAGTGAAGATTCAGTGGAGTTGAGTGGATTGTAAATTAGCATACCTGTCTAGTTCGGTTATGTCGATGTTGATACGAATAATGGATCCGTTACATGTATGATATTACAAATCGAAATCCCAATATGAAATATTTCGGAATCATTTATCGCGAAATTCTAAATTCGAAAGAGATAATCGCATTTTTGCCGCTTATAAAAATATTTTTGCCACACGTATACGCTCGGACAGATCGACGGTAATTTGAAAGCGAGCAAAAATAATTACGTCGCTGCAAAATTCATGCGCTGGCGTTATGCAGGTGGATAAAACAACTCGCGGGAACGTTCGCCGCGCACGCACCCTTGCATATTAAATTCCTATCCGCAAAACCGGCGTATCGTTAAAACAACGCCAATTCTTTGTCCGAATTAACGAACGCTTATCTGCATTCTGCTCGAAAAAAGTATCTACATCTGCGCGAACAATCCTTTCAATTAGCGCAAATAAGCTATTATTATTGAATTTTCAATACGTTAAGAAAAAAAAACTTGTGAAAAAAACAAGTCTAAATAATCCGATTTAGTACAAATCAAAGTAAATGCTACTTACTTATTAGCAGTTTTAATGAAAAACAGAAGTAAACTCGATAAAGTTTATCGATCAAAAATAGACATTATTTTATTAAGAAAATATTCGGATATAATTCGAGTCAAAAACTTCGTTTGCTATTATAAAAATACACAAAGTAAAAAGCATATGCAGTAATCCATATCCGAAAAATAGAAGACCGCTCAAGAGAAGTGTAAAATATCATTTACTGAATAATACGTGTATATAAGTAAAATTGAAAAAACAACTGTATGAGATGATAAAATGTCAATTTAACCACAACTATTTCGCTTAGTATCTATCTATAGAAATCCCTATATTTCTATAAATTCCAAGCGGATGAAAGAGGAGAAGAATTGCGAATTGATAGAATGCGACGGATAAATCACTGGTTGCCGGCCGGATTTTCTCGACTGCGATAACGTCAGGTTGTTTTTATCAAGTCGGCCATTCGCGAATCGCGGTTTATGCGAAGCACGAGCCGCGATACATACGTACAATATACGAGAGCGAGAAGTCGACGCCGGTAGTCGTCGGAGAAACACAGCGCGGGGGTGAGTTAAGGGAATGCACAAAGCCGCCTCTGTCGAGAGGGAATAGAGGCGTTCTCTGTGCTTTCAGACATCTCGTAGCATTATGCATCGCGTGCACGACAGACCGACAGACCGTCTAGCAGGATCGTACGGATCCGGACCCCGAGATGATTCCCTTTCTCAAATTCGCCGACTCTTTCACGGCGCGTACATGGGGTCGGCCCTGAACGATATCTCCAAATCCGCCAGAGAGAAAGATTTATATTACGCGGCGTAGCTCTCTTCGCGTCACGGTGAAAAACATCGCGCGCAATCGTCTTGTCCAGAGAAATAGATCTTTCAGCGGGATTCGCAAGGATCGTCGTTATTAAGGATGAGCGAAGCTGTTCTCATATTAAGGACGTTTTGTCCAAAAAAAAAAATAGATCTTTCAGCGGGATTCGCAAGAATCGTCGTTATTAAGGAGCAAGGCTGTTCTTATATTAAGGACGACTCGCGTATGCGCTGCTACGTTTACGAGACTATGGTAGAATTCACATGAATGTTAAATTCGGAGTAAGCTCGCCTTGTCGGCCTCAGCTTCGTGACGCTTGCGGTGATTCGTGTTGATCGTATCCGTCACTTCTCGTTTGCAACGATTGTTTAGTATACTTAACGTATTACGTCAAGATTTTCAGAGTTAGATAGTCTCCTCGAGAGTAATATTCTGCGGTTTACTAAACAATTATTTCTGATATTTAATAATAACGATCTAAAGGGTTGACTTATAGCGTGATTACAACTTCACATAAAAAAAAAACGTATCTTATATAAAACCTGCACAGCACGTTGCGAGAAATATACGTCCATTATTTTAATCCTTAGACACGTTTAACTCACGTCACAAAATAATTATTCGCAAAAGATCATTATTTTTTATTGCCTTATTATTTGTTATTACACGAGCTACTAATACAAGCACCAAAATTAAGAGCTGATAATCTTATATGATATCTAACTTATATAATAATATCACGTAATAAAGATGCAATTACATTACACATTTACGACTTCGTGTTACTCGACATATTCATGCATTCAGAACAGACGAGGTTTACTATAATATAATGTATCCGATTATTTTGCTAGTACGAAGCAAAAAAAAGTTTATGAAGATCGACGGGGTGCATGATAAAATAGTGTGCTAGTACAAAGCAAAAAAATATTATGAAGATCGACGGGATGCAGGATAAAATAGTTTCCACCGCGCTCATATCTCGTTAGGGTTATGAAAACGTTACACAGTTTGAACAAATGTTTGGAATAAATATTTCTGTTGGGATGTGAAGTTTGAGAAATTGCCAGCAGCGTCACGAAGCGAAGAAATAAGCGACGTGTGCAATATAGCTGAAAACTCACGACCTATTTTATCGATATGCTCCGAGCAGGAAATTGAGCCAATTCATGTGAGCTCGACTAATCTCGCCTGCGAGAGCTACGTGAGGAAGAATCCGAAGGGTCTATTTTCTCTTATCCGCGCAGGTACATGCGCAAACCAGTTAACACGAGCGGAGAAAGAAGGTACTTTGTTTTAAGGATCTATTACACGGTCTAGCTTACACGCCATTACACGCTATGTTTTACACAGCCGTCTTGCGAAGTAAACGATATTTACTAACGGCTGCCCTGAATAATAGGAGCAAAGTGCAGCCGAAACAGAAGCACACACGTAAAAATTCAATTTATTTTTCATAGCTCATAAGCAAGTTTCGAACAAAAGAGAAAAAACGAGTTTGTTAGATAGAACAGTAAATTTTTTAAATTATTATTCTTGATTTAAATACTTACTTCTGTACAACACATGCAAATTAAACTCTACTAAATTATGATAATTTGATATATCATAATCTGAAGATTTATAATCCGATACATCTTCGCGTTTCAATTGCAGCGAAGATATTTTGTGATTTATGAGCGATGTGTGAAAAAAAGAAGTCAGATCCTCACAAGGCAAATGCATTATTACGTTACATAACGTCGCAATCAAAGTTTTATGACGGCAATGAAACAGTTTCCCCTCCTCTCGTTTCTTTCAAGGAATACTGATATTTTCATTACTCCGTGCACTTTATCAAGCAAATATAAAGCATACGGTATATTGCAACGATTCAATATCAAGGGAATCTCATTAACCCACCGAGTTTACATTCTGACAGCTAATTACCTGCATCGTTGTAACGGTGCAGCTGCAGCTCGATTATCACCGCTGACGGTTCCGCTTTGTCGAAGTACGCTAAAAGAACACCTCTCACAGCTCGATGAGTATCGATCGTACGCGAGCAATAAATCCCCGAGCGCAAAAGGAATCTTTTATCCGCTTCGCGCCGCGATGCCGCGCCAGAAGACGCAGATTTTTCTGCTGCGTCTGGCAGTTCCTCTCCTTTCTCTCTCCTTTTCACTCTCTCTCTCACACTTTCTCTCTTTATCTCTTTCTATCTCTCTCTCTCTCTTTTTCTCTCTGCTAATGGGAAGCCATAATCATTAAATTGCACTTTTATTGGCCGGTGGCGACAGCCAAGGAAATGTCAATGATAAAATCGAACCGTATAGCAGCGGACGATAAAAGCTCGTCGAAATGTCTAACGACATGTCTACGGGCGATTCAATTCGCGAAATACCGCCAGAGATTTATACGTCACTCGGCACGAAGTAACGGGAAAGTGAACGTAAAAATCGCGCAAAGGTGTTCGCTTTCGCATATACGAAGTCTTATAATCATAAAAGGTAAACGATACGTAAAAAACGATACTATATTCGCGTCAAAAAATATATATTCTTACACGGTAAATAATTATATCATAATATTAATATTTTCTTTCTTTCAACGAGTACGTAGAATACCGAAAAACTATACTCAATTGCGCTTGTCGTAAATAATTACGCCAAAAAATTATTTTTTCTTGTTAGTATAAATAATGTCGAAAATGCCGCGTGTTAATTTTATTAGCTGTTTTAGGTTTTTGTTAATACTTTGCAAGAATATAAATAAAATTGCAAGCCGGTCCATTACATTTACTTTTAAGCTTTGTATTGAAAAGACGGATTAACTCTCGCGTTATATCCAATGCATATTTATATATCCACCTCGTTTATCATTAGTGCTACGTTAACTTTTCAACCAGCGGAAAATTAAGGAAAACACTAAGTCGATTATGATAGAACTGCTAAAACCGATTTCACCGTAATAACGTAAGTGCTGCAAGGGCGCGTGAAGCCCGCCTGCCCTTATCGTTCACATCGGCGCGGTGCTCGATTGCGGCGGTCCTTTCCAGATCGCCGGAGAAATTTAATTTCCAAGTTCGTCGGCCCTTCTCACGCGCGTGTCAATTATTACAACGAAAATCTCATTATCTTACACACCATTAATATCTGCGATAGCGAGGGGCGACGCGGTTGTTCCCCTTTTTAATGGAAATGAATCTCGCTCGAGGGACAGGCGGAAGAATCCGGTTCGATGAACGATACTCATGATACGCGCGAACTGATGCATCCATATCGAGTATCAGTGTTATCTGAAACTAAGTGTATCTACTACTAGGTGTATCGAAAGATCAATCAAAACGTTAATACACGCATCTAAATGATAGATCTTTCAGCTAAGCACTACATCGATGGTTTACAATTTGTATCAAGTGTGTTCATAAAACGTAACAATAGAATAACTTTTCCGGACGGATAATATCGATTTTTCGACGTATCGAAAGCATAGTGCACTCACTGTCAGACACACCAGATCCATCTATGTATCTATCGTAAGTTCCGTGATGTAAGAGCATCCAAGAATTACGGATCGCGAACTATCGACAAGAAGAACCAATCGAGTTCCATCCTAACTGCTTTCAAAAGGATCTCCTCTGCAGGATGAAAAAGTTGTGCGTCAAGGGGAGCTCGCTCCATCCTCACTCGCGAGGCTCATCCCTCCATTCTTCGGACTTTTGTTGAGTGATCGTATTGACCCACCTACTACGGATACTACGGATAAGACTTCATAGCAGTTTCACAGCAAACAGAAGCCGATAAACCGGAAAAGATGCCAATTCGAAAAAGTCTTGTAAATATTATCTTCAGCTTAAAATCTGGCACAGCGTATTTTGATCAAACGCTTTCACTTGATATTAATTTTTAATTAATCTTACTGAATCTTACTGAAATCATGAAGTATTTATTATCAGATGAAAATAAATCTGCAGAAATTAATCAATTTAAATAAGCTATTAATATATTTTGTCCAGCAGTATACATTTAAAATTCTTTTTTATATTTGTTTCTCAGAGAATATTACTTTACTTGGGATAACGCCAAAAGTCTCTTGGGATTCTCGCCAAAATATACCACAAAATTCACTTGAAATTAAATTATTATTAATAAGTATTGCAAATAAAAGAGTTTAACTCTATATTTCATATTATAAATTAATGGTATAATGGAATAAATGATAATCGCTCAAATTTAAACAAGCAGCGAATTAGATGCCACAAACAACGAGATGTATCGGGAGCTAAGCTCACGAGAAGAAAGCAAACAAATCAAAGGGATCTCAAGTGGCTGCTCCGAGAGACAGAAAACTTTCGAGGTTGGCAAAGTCTGTTCAACCTGTACTTATTACGGAAGCCTCTCCTCTCTCGTGGAACAGCCAAGCAAAGTGCTTGTAAGGTCGCTGACAGCAAGGTGGAACCCGAGTTTGTAATCACGAGACAACAAAAAGGAGACCCAAGATGGAGGGCGAAATAGTAGGGAGGAAAAGAAGAAGCTAAGAGGGATGGTACCTGCGAGAGAGAACATGACGCGGTACTTGACTTCGTCTGACCATCCGTTCGGTTATTACGGCTGGTCGATAATCAATCGGAAATCCGCTTGGGTTTAACGTGGAATCCAGGAATTGTATATATAATTATTGCATAATCCTTAAAAGGGATACTCTTAGTTTAAGATATACTAACACCTTATTGTATATTTTACGCTTTATTAATAGTTCATATAATAGTATTATAATTATAATAGTAAATAAAATTTTTTTAAATAAATTTGTAAAAAAAAATTTATATCAACATCTTCAAATAATAATAATTTATGTTCGACTTATTAAATGTATTAAATTTTATATATACATATTATTAAGATTTATTATATTTTGCATTATTTAGATACCAATATCAATTTAGATATCTTCAGAACATATTCTTATATTCTTTATATTATATACTATTAATATAATCTCTCTTGTAATATAAACCTAGCTGAGATCAAGTGGATACTACTGGATGCCATTACCATGATAACAATTTCATCCATCAGAAATTACATAAATTACATATAGATTATAATCGCGTTATATCTACTAAAACCAAACACATTAAAACATTATAACGTATCAAATTCTAAGCATATTCTAAATACATATATTCAATTTAAAATTAAATAAAGACTTGATATTTAAATCTAATATTTTGCAGTTCATAGATATATATATCAATTTAATGCAATTAAGATTTTGTACATATATGTATATATTTATGAAAATTAAAAAATATAATATATTCCCAGAAATCATTGTATGATCAGTTACTTTTTTAAAAAGATTGGAAGAATTTTACGAATGTAGATATCATATTCCATCCGAAATTCTCCTTTTTTGGCATTTAAGCTCTCGACGGCAATATAAAACTGATCGGTCGAATCCCGCATAGCAATATCTCGACTGCAACGTCCGCAATATTGCAGTCGATCTGTCGTCGCGCACACCGGAGAGAACCGTTCGGTACCGAAGCGACAAGAAAGAACCGACAAACGTATCGGTGTCTCGAGGAAAAATCGTCACTCGCCTTTCCAATTACGGGACACTACATCACGAACAGCTTTCTACAGAGTTCCCGGAGGGACATGTGTCCTCCTTTAAGAGATCTGTATCTTTAAAGTGATCTATACCGAGTGATCTAGCACGCGGCGTTCGTCCGCTCGCCAGCAGTCGTCCGACTTATCTTCTTAAAGTTCTTTTCGAGCTCTCACATCGTGTATCACGCGATATTGCGTTCGTGGAAGATACAAGTTAATTTCCGCATTCTTGTTCTCTTTCTCGTAAAAATTATTATCAGATATCTCAGTGCAAGAGAGAGAAAGATCACGATTTGCAAACTTGCAAATGTAAAAGCATTTAAAAGAAGTATATAATTTATAATACGTTATAGAATATTATTAATATATTTAATAATATAACATTTTAAAATCAATAATCAATTTATTAGGAAAAGTATTTTACATCAAAATAATTATGATGATAAATTATATTAAAGAATATTTTTAAAAATGTCCTAATTTTTCGCCTAAGAATGCTTGACTTCGTGACTCACATAAATATAGGTACAATATACATACATTATGCAAGTTCAATTGCATTTTATATAATAATGTTATAACAATTAATAACGTTTAAGTTTGTAAATCTTTTTTGCTTCTTAGATGTGCATTATACCTTTTAAAGAAGCTAAATGTCTGTGGATCAACAGCTTATACATGACATTTGCGCAACTGTATTTGTAATTGAATAATCTTTCTTCTGAGAAATGTCGTTCATCGATTTAAGCCATTCACGTCTCGTGGCGCGGTAGCGGCCAGCTTATCTCGTCGACATGTACCTGGCTTAATACGTGCGACAGAGAAGGAGAGACTAGGATTAATGTACGATTAGGATATATATGTACACGCATTAACATTGTACACACGAGACGCTTTAATTAAGTACCTACGTGATGCACAAATGGACATGTATGCGTGTGCATATATACATTATATACCCATGTGATACAGGACATCATAGAACATCGTGCCTCTTCTTAACGAAGCCAATCTCCAGGTTCATCCCAGGGTCAAACGGAATAGGACGTGCTTCGACGAGCGTCGCAGACACGGAACAAGATAGTCGATACGATTGATCCGTGAAACCGAAGTAAGAAAGCCGCAAGAGAGTGTCCGCCACAAGCCGCCACAAACATTCGCGAAAGTTTACGGTCCCAAATGGAATTGCTATGTCGGATCGCAGACTTGTCAAACTTGCAATGAACACTCGCGTAAATGATTAATCACAAATTCGGTTATTTTTTTCAGTTATGCGGAAGCTATTAAAATATCAAAACGAGATCGAGTGTGCGTTCGAATTTGTAATTATAATTTTTTAATAAATATACATTCCTGTTATTGCTTGACAATTTTCTCATATATAGTAATTAAAAATTAATATCTAGTATTTATACCTTATTTTGGTTAAATATAATGAAACTCAATATTAATCGGAGTGTGATTTTCCGACTGGAATATCGAATCTACCAACGCTCTACTAGAGAGATGAGCGTTTCCTACATATCTGTGCATCTCTCATAACTAATAACAGATTGCAACTCGGGAGATATAACGAGCACAAAGCGAATTCCGTATCCGATCCCAGTGCGAAATCTTAATCTATGTTCGAGGAGAGAATATTGGCATCCGCGGGCGAATAGCGCTCGATATAGTATCGTCGTCATAACCCCGGAATCGTAACTAGCCCGCTTTAGAGCATTCTGCGTCGAATGAGGCTGCCTCGTGCATCTGGGTCGAGTATGCATCCGGATCAGCAATATGTGCGACGGATGCACATCAATGATGGAAATGCGCAAAATGTGTTTGCACGGGAAAAAACAAAAACAAAAATTGAAACCAGTTGTGATTCGCCGTTCGGATGACAAGAAAAGAAAGAAAAATTCGCCGAAACTTTGCGATTGCATTTATCTTGTAGCTAGATCCGAATGCAGCAGTGGAAACTGCATTTTTCCAGATAGCGGCCAACAGGATCTTTTTAAAAGATTTCACTAAAATATTCTTCACGCGCGCACACTTGATATTAAATAAGGCACACGACGCTTCAAAATTGCAATGATTAAATTAAGTAGAGCTCTGCGTGTTTATTCAGAAGCTCCTCATTTATTTAAAAATTAAGAGTTACCTGATTATATTTCTAACTAAATTATGAACAAAATCAGATCTCTTGCGTTATGCTACAAGAAGGATCGTCTTTATATTTTAATAGAACTTTTAGATAGTTCTCAGAACGTGTTAGATAACTAAAAGGAACAACTTTACCAATAACGAGCAATTATTAAAAGCTGCTAACAAAATCTATTAAAAAATTAACATGAACATAACAAGCCCGCCGTGTATAATAAAGCATATTAACGAAAATGCCTCTCTCGCATGCAGCCCCGTAAGGACAAGAAATCTGTCTTTCGGGAAATTCCGCCATGGGTGGATCGCACGCTGGAAAGGTTGCTTATAAGGAGGACTCGACCTATAAATTCCAACAATCCCCTACAGGCTGGGCGGTAATTGCTCGTTTCCCTGACTGACTGGTCCCGGGGCACATGGAAACCCTCACTGGCCCATTGTGGCCAGTGGACGCATAGATTCTAACTGCACTGTGGATAATATGCGCGGCTAATATGACGGCGAATACGACGCATTAACACAGTTTTGCCCGGCGGGGACGAACAGCAAATCACAGCCTTTGATGGTGTCAAACAATTGCAGAGAATCCAACTACCAATCGTGAATCAGAAATAAATCGCGATATGGGAGCATAACTAAAATTAAGACACTTCTTGCTTAGATAATAAATAAATACTATATATTTATTCTTTTATAAATCATATATATGTAAGCATAATAATAAAATTTACCATAATACTGCATGTTAATCTATTATAATAAATCCATTAAAATAAAAATATTTTATCAAAGTTTTAATAATTATTTTATGTCCATTTTTTACTTGTATAAAGATAAATCGATAGGATTTACCTACGAAACAATCTCTCTGTTGTACATATTGCATTCGCTCGGTGTTTCTACATTCGTGAACGCATTCAGTTTTATAATCCCATGAGAGCTGTTTTTTTAATTTTTTTCAACTCGTGATTAAAATATTCCACGCACAAACGAACGCCAATGTTTATCATGTCGATTGTTTCTTTTTTTTTTCATGTGATTTTGGCCAAACATTATCGAATATTCGGCTAGTTGCAGTTTCAGCTTAAAATCAATGTAAAATATTTAGGATTGCATAAAATAATCCGCCCATCTATTTCGGCAAAGAACTCTGTTTAGGAACGAGAACATGACGATAAAATCTTTTATTGTGATTTCGTACTCGTATATGCAAGCAGATTTAAGTTTAATTGAGTTTTGGATAATATAAGTTTATTATGTTCATCATCGCGTCGGAACTCCAGTACATTAATGAAATTTGCATGTTAATGAAAGTCTTATAAGGAGATCAAGATTATTAAAATATACGGCCAAATTATTAAACGCTTATTATAATATGCGGCAATTTTATTAACCCTTAAAATATACACTATCTGTGTGAGACATAAACTATACACTGGGTCATTTTGACCCAGCGCTACTTTGCGTAATTACCACAAACGGGGGATCGATTCTTCTTGGCTGAAATTGAAAGGGTGCATTCTTGCAACATTCTTGCTCAAAATGAATGTGAGATTGTTTCTGAAGGGTTATTAATAAAGCTTTATGATTCAAAACCTCAAAATGTGTTTATAAACAAAAAAAATTGCTATTTTTTACGAAATATTCAATAACTCTAAATTTTCAATATTTTTACGTAAAAATTGAACTGCATACTCTCTGGATTATATATACTTTAAGGTAAAAATACGCGCGAAAGCTAACATTTCAAAAAAGGTATTTATTTGGAAAACCGAAAGTGTTATCATATGCAAGTCATATGCAAAATCATCACAATAAATCGGTAGCACTTTCGCACATTCGCTTCCGATTTCAGCGTTTCAATGGGAGATAATGCAACGCAATTTTTTTCGGGTTATTTTGACCCAGAGTGTAGTTTAAGGGTTAAAGATGCATTTGTTAAAAAAGCACGTTTTTTTTGAAAAATTCTTCAAATTTTTTATCATCATAATTAAATACCAATATTATATCATTATTACATTTTACATTATCACATTTCAGCGTACTTTTCAAGCAAATTGTTGCTATTGGTTCGTCGAAGCTAATGCAGCTCGCAATATGCATCCATCCTAACTGCATTGTACGCAATCTGCCGCGGGCAATACGACACACGATAAACACGTAGGCAAACCCTCGTTGCATTAACAGTTTTGCCCTGTGAGAGTAGCCGTTCCAAATTCTCCCTCCTGTATGTCAACCAACGTAACATACGTTGCCAACTACTTTAACAGAATTCACGCGCGGCGCATTCCCGATAATAAACTGATTATCTATTGATTGTTAACGCGACGCGAATATCAATTTTCGGAGTCATTATTTCGGAACACACAACTATAACTGAACAGGTTCATTATCGTTCGCATTTTTGCTCCTATTCGTACAATATTTCATCTCGGGATAGAGAATTAACCCTCTCGTCCGCCTACGCGTAGCATTTATAAATCCTCCTTTTCCCATAAATCAATCGTTTAATTTGTAAAGCCAAGAACAGATTTCTAAAGTAAGAACAGAGTAAAATTTAATTCCTTTAAATTTTAAATTATTAAAGTTAAGACCGATTTATCAAAAAATAACACATCAGAGATTAGTTTGTGATAAAGAAACTTAAACCAACTTGTCTAAAATTGTTTCGTATCAAAATTAACATATCCTGGATATGATAGTGTGATTTATGAAATCTCAACTAGAATACTTTTCATAAAATATTTCTTGTAGCACTATCGTAAATTCTCTCTACAAAAGACGACTTGTCGAGACGTGTTCCATTTCAAGACTGAGAAATATCTTGCGTGAAGCTACGCGCCAAAGCAGCTTTTACGTTTTTAATGAAAGCGACCCTTATACATCCTGCTATATTATCGCACTTTTTTTGCTCGCCTGTTTTCATGCTACGTTGGCCGGAAAGCCGGTACGCGGAAAAATCGACAAACGTCTATGAGAAGCAACAGCGGAAACGTCGGTGACAACTTTATCCAACAATGTTGCAAGCGATATAATTGCATACTGCGTCCAATTCGCTAATGGCCCGTGCATACAGAACGACTCCTCGCTCGCTGCTTTTACGCATTCAACCGGCAACAGTTACACCATTATTAACCCAGTTCGTTACGACGATGCCGATGATGGATTGCCCCGACCATGCCCCGGGAATGATTCATCGTTATCGACGCGTTCGACATGATCTATCGAGATTAACGATCAATCCATTGGGCTCTTTTGGCTGTTATTCAATGATCTTTGTTGACGATGACCCTCGTATACAACGTGTCGGTGGATACAAAGTGAGAATGACACGAGATCAGGGTTTTTTGTATACCTATTCGATACCACGTTCGAGAAGAATATATTGAAAATAAATTCTTGGATAAATAAAATAGCGACACGTTATACGACGATAGACGGTAATTAATTATAACTAGAAAAGCACGTTTATTATTACTTTTATTAATTCTTATTTTTCTAATTTTAAAACTGACGACTCTACTTACGATAAATTCTCTTGAAATACTATTTGTATGCTGAACCTGTATACCGAACTAAATTAAATTAGATTACCAGATTCTTGTATCTTTCCTTTCTTTTATTTTTCCCGATTTATCGCGTTTCTCCGCAAAAAAAGTGAATTATTTTTACATAGTCGGAAAATGCGCTTTTTTAAACTAAACTTTTCCATTTCATTCATTAAATAAATATAATTCCCTTCCAACGCAACTCGAATAAACGGAGAAAAAAATGCCAAAAAGAGAACTCTTTTATAGTAAAAGGAAAACTTTTACAATAACTCTCTCGACTTTTTAAGGAACAATTTTAAGGAAGTGCTCGCAAGTCTGTCCATCGTCATGCGCTACCTCGATCTTCTTCTTCCCTTTTTCTCTTATTCTATTTCCTTGTATGAATATATCTGCACACTCGTGCACCGTCCACTAGCCTATTCAGCCAATATTCTCCAAACCTCGCGCGCGCTTCCTTTGTCGCCGGACCTTGAGTGTAAAATACGGCCTTCCTTATTCTTCGCTCTGTACTTCCTCGACCTCTATTATACTTTCGACGCGCACCGACGCGGTCGCGATAACGGAAAAACTCGCGTGATAACGATGCATCGCGATTAATTCCGTTTCACGTGATCGCGCAACACAATAGAGCGCAGTCGATGCAACGCGGAAAATAAATGCGCGCACGGAAATTTCGATCGTTACACAACAATCAATCGCCGTAAAACGCTTCCCGTTAATCGGGCGGAGTAAACGACTTTTATATACGCGTGTATCAAAATTGCCATGTCACAGCTATACACAAATATCTCAACTAGAAATATTCCATTGTCTCCCCCCCCCCCCCCCCGCTCCAATATTATACAGCGAATTCCTACCACCCATACATATTCATTAGGAAAAAAGTATAATAATATTAAAAATGTTGGATTATCACACTTAGCAGATTCAAATGTTTCGATCGACGTAGAACATGTCGCATATCTACATTTGACTAAGAAATGAGACAACTTTTTATTAAGTCCAAAAGTGTCTTTTGCGTTTTTTTTCGGACGTATCAAAATTTTTATATCTAAACGTGATCGGGATAGAGTTAATCGTGTTCCCGATATACCGCAGCCTATTGTATATGCGCTTCTCGTCACAAAAACTCGTGTCGTATCCTCGCTTTACGACGCAGGGCCCGTTTTGCATTTACACGCCTTGGTTAAAGCTGCGGACAACCGAGCGGGGCCGATACGTGGCGGTAGATATGCCTGGCGGCCTTGAGCGTATGCAAACTCACGTAAAACGAATGAAATCATCCGCATGCAATTCCGCGTCGCGCATTCGTAAAACGGTGCGGCGGCACGTGGGTGGCCATCGATCCCACCAATCTCGCGTATATCGCTATACCGGCCGGTCTCGCCTCTTCGTCAGCGTTCGAAATTAATTGAATGGAGCTCTAATAACCGATGAGATTTATTAATCGGTGGGGCTGCGGCCCGGAGTGCGGCCTAAACCGCGGATTGCACGCGGCAATGTTGCATTCTATGACTATACGCTGCGGGAGATCGCGAAAAATTTCCTCGTTGCCAGCACTAATCGCGATTTTGAAATGTGTTTGCGCGCTTATAATGCTTCGTAAATAAAATATCATATATTATTTAAATCTATTATTAAATTGCTTTTTATTTGCTTTCTAATTATAAGATATTATTTTAGAGAATATTATGTATACAGGGTGTTCCCTAAAATGTGGGAAGTATTGCAGTGGTGGATACAGGACACAAAAACAATGAAGAAAGTTCATATAAACATATGTCCTATTTGACTTTGTTTCCGAGTTATAGCCACTTTTCTGCTCCAGTAATTTACAGCTGCTTACCTTTATAGGAAGTGCTCGAAATGATCATACTTGGTTATTGCAGCGAGCGAAAGAGAAAACAAATATATATGGTCTAGTTTCGATAATTCATTTCAAATCAGATAAATAAAGATTATAGGATCGATATTTTATATCCGTCCTGATTTGCAAACTGTATCGTCTCGAATAACCAACAATGTATTTTTGACATGAAAACTGCTATCGATGTAGAGTACACAACCAGCGAAACGCGGTTCTGAACTTCTCGCGAAAGCCGTTAACAAAAAGCTTGTTGTGTACAGTGCACAATCCCTCCAGCTAAAAATTCAGCTGAGCTTTATTTACATTGGCTATTGTTATCTTTATCAGAACATAATTATCTCCCAATGTAACTGAATATTCGTATAACTTCTATAACTAATAAAACGCAAACAATGGCTACATAAAAAGTTGGTCATTTTGATGCAACAAAAATAAATAAAAGCAGATCTCGGAATAAATAAATTAAAAATTATCCACCTGTCGAAATTCCAATTGTTATAAAATTCGGCAATTGTATAAATGCCATTCGCTATGGTAATTTAATTTGTTGATGGTTAATATTCCATTTTCGAGACCAAAATGACTAACTATGAATAAAATAAAAAACTCGCAATATTTAAAAAAAATATATTGCATAATTTATTGTACTCAATAATGCAGATAAATAACTGTAATATCTTCAGAAAAATAACTGTCGTTTAAAACTCGTTATACTTTATAGTTATGTGGCTTTTTATAGATTGAACAAATTGCAATCACACGATCATCAAATTCCTCAATTATCAAAATAGTAACGGCAGCTGAAAGCATCGTAATGACGAATCGTGTCTAAATCGAGATACTCTGACGTATGGTCAATGCACCTATTTACGGCAAACCGATAGAACACACGGGCTATATTCCCATCTGTTTATTTAATGCATGCGAATGACCTATCAGGCGTAAGTGTTCTACAAACGGAGTAAATGCCTGTACGATTATTGTACATACTTATGAATGGCATGAATGGAATATCTGATTTTATATAGATACGATTAGTTCAGAGACCGGTGTTGCAATGGCATTTCACGACAACTTTCGACGGATATTAATGCGCTTTTTTACGCGAAAAACTATGATAGGGACTTTCGAATCTTCGCTCCGTGATTTATCGCCCCTTCTGGGAAAAACGATCGAGTAAACGTAGTTCAACGCGTAATTTTCCTAGCAATTTTCTTCAGTATTAATCCTCTCATTACCGAGCTCTTTTACAGCCATTTTATAAAATTGCTCATAAATAAAAAATTTCAAACTTTAATCAAATATTATATTAACGAATAATCTCTGATGCAACGTCAGAAATATATTGATGATTGAGGAAAAACGCTCAATACTCTTATTTTGTGCTTGTATTTACTAATTAATACTCGCTTATATTAATTAAATATTAATTACATAGATTAAGAAATTGTGCGTAAAGCTATATTTATTCCTGTAAGCGATATATGTATGAGTTTATTTTCTACTTTTTCGCTACTTCTCTCTATAATATAGTCATATTTAAAAGCTATGTGCATCTAACAATAAGACATTTCAATATATTTATTGCCAAATTTGACACTAAATATTAATATTAATACTGTCTCTCGCACATGAAGACTTTATGAATATGCAATCTCATCGCGCCGCGTATTCGAGCGAAATTTACTCAGTAGTTGCCAAATGAAGGTTATACGTACAGGTGCGCGAGAATTCTCATATACCGCTTTCTGCAACCTGTCGATTCCATGAGGAGATCGTAAATACGCGAATCTCGAGGGAAGAATAAGGACACGAGCGTTAAATTGGAATACTTGTGGTTCGAGAAAAAAAATTACACAGTCATATGTATCATCTGATCAGTGATGCGATACATACGAGATATTGCTAATACACGGATACGGTAGAAAGTTAAGAGAGAAATTGGTTGCCATTCCACGACAAGTCGAGGTTGTAAGTTCGCGCAATATGTAAATTATCAAATATATTTTCTCCTTATTTCTCGACCGGTAAAAGGAATTTTCTATTAGAGCACTTTCTAAAATGTCCACTTAGAAAGCGCGAATTTTCACCGCACTATCCGATATCATCAAATATTTTCTGCGAAAACTTGTATCAATAAAACTGCCAATACCTACGTCTAACTAGAAGCGGAAAAAAAATTGTAAAATAATCGAGTTCGCAATCAGTTTTATAAACGCGAGGTAAAACGAATTTATTTCGAAATAATAGAAAACCTTCAACGCGGTTCATTGGAATATAAGAGTTTCTCTACGTGCATTCAGATTCTCATTTTGCACATTTACATCTCTGCAACAAGTTTTATTTCTTCTGTGTATTTTACGCGGTGGTTCAGAACGTAAAGTGCGCCAGAATAACGAATTAAAACGGAATGAAAATACTTTCTATTTTCGCCATTATTTTCAACCTAAGTAAAATATCCATAATTACATTTGCAATTCTACATAAAAATATACGTATATGTATATAGATCTATATCCTGAATTGCAAGTTACCTAAAACGAATTTTAAAACAGAAAACAGGATACAGGCTTATCGAATCGAGGACATATTCGATAAATCTCACGACGACTTTTTCGAGCTTGTATTCACTTGCGTTCGAACCGCGCAAAATAGAAAAAGAAATAGAGAGAGAAAGAGAGAGAGAGAGAGAGAGAGAGAGAGAGAAAAGAGATAACAGAGTAAGGGAGAGAGAATCTCTCAAACTTTTGCGTTGCATTGTCGTTTCGGAACTACCGCGGTATGACGATATCGCAGGCGAATTTACGAGCGGCCTCGCGCTGCAGTTTCGACTTGGTCGCCAGTCGTTAACGTGCAACTCGTGCATCAGCATTAACCGCGGCATACCGACACAAGCCCGTCGGAAGGGACAGGTGCATTGTTAACGGTGGCTCGCAATGAGTAACAATAGCGGAAGCCACCCCGCGAATTAGTCACCGCAAAATGTTTCACCGCGCGAGCACCGTGATTAGGCGCAGGTGTAGGGAGTCAAACTGCCCGGCGTTTGTTTCGGAAACGCGCGTAATCCTACATTGCGTGATCTCAGCCTCGTCGCGTTTGCTTGCGTTTGCGAATTTACCGAGCATCGCATAGAAACCTCTCTCATATTACAATAGTAATTTTCATTCAATCTCTATTTATGAAAGGAAGAAGTTCTATATATATGTATAATGATAGAAAATAATAAACTCATAAAATGTCACAATACGAGAACAACGAATTGTAACATAATCACAAAAAATGCCCCAAAAGGTATACCAATCATATTTTAATATAATATTGTATAATATTACATATGTTAATATCCGCGGAATTAAATTCTGATATCTAAGGCAAGGAAACCGTCGTTGTTAAAACAGAGATAGAAACAAAATAACGCGATCCGGAGTGATACACATCGCCAATACGCGATGTAAAAGCGGCGCGTATAAAATCGAATCGTAAAAACGCAATTCTCGCGTACTTCTAAATCCTTTAAAAAAATATAAACTCTGCTGTTGTGAGGTGATTTATGTAAACATAACAGACGCAATACACAACTGCGCAACGTTGCGTCGAGCGAGCGCAATCACGGATCAGTCTCTTTTTTATATCTCCATCTCTCTCTATATTCTCTCTCTCTCTCTTTATTCTCTGAATAACGTACATCGGAGTCGATAGGGTCAATTGTCAATATTTTCCGCTCTGCTAGCGAACACAACGATTCGTTAGGTTCATGTAGATTATTCGCTACGTTTACGGAATGTATCTCGACCTTCAACTTTGCGAAATATTTTTTTTTTTTTTTGCAAACTGACATAAAAATTCCAATAAGTTTATTGTTTCCACTTAATTTTTCAGATGTTTGCAAAAACATACATTCCACCATTTAATATCTAACGCGCACTATGACATTTGTGATACTTTTTTGATAAATAAATATCCGGCATATAAAGCACGTTCATTGTAACTACAACATATTGCATGTTATTAAATGTTCTACTAGTATCCCATATTATGAAAAAATATGCTAATATTTCTACAGAATACAAGACAAAAATTATTCTTAATATAGGAAAAACCCTAGTTCTCTTAACGAATAATTTTGAAGGCAGCAAAGATCTTTAAGAAAGATTCAGGTCTTTTATTACTATTATGACGGTATACTACATCCTATTTAAATAAATATGCAATATGTTTTACACTCCGCGCATATTTCAGAGATTAAAGTCTAAAATCCTGATTAATATTGTAAATATCAGAATCGTAATAGCTTTTGAGTTGTAAACTATCAATAGTATCGCGTAAAGTTTGCGTATTCATACTTCAGACTCGTCTGTGCCTGTACGATCTATCATTAGGAATCATCAGGAATTTACTTTACTTGATATAGTCACATGATCAAAAAATATATGGGTGGATAAGCAACAGATTAAATTAAAATTATCAAAAAAATAAATATGGAATTAATAATTAACATATATTTTATTTTTCTTTAATATAGATATATAAATTGATTAAAATATGTTACGTAATTACATGATTTCTGTTGTTCCTCCATATATTTTTGTACATATTGCATATGTATATATGTATACATATTTTTTAATTTTCTGACTACTGTTTTCTTGCGTCAGTTTACTGCAATATTTAATCCTGGAATAACAGAGATGCCAAGCACAAGCCTCAAATTCTATTTTAAAAATACTTGGGAAGGGAAAATAGATAAATACTTCTATGTATTAACAATTTTTTCCTACCATATTTACAGATAATAGTTTATTTTTATTTTTTACAAATAAAATATATAAAGTTCCGGTTTTTTTTCGGTCTTCAATATTCATAGGATACAGACTGCAAAAAAAATCATATAAAAATGTTATATTCTAAAAATATGTCAATATTTTATACATTTGTTAGAATTTTATTTAATTTTTTCTATTTTCTTTATTTTTCGCTATTTATCTAAGCAATAATAAGTAAAAAATCTCGAAAATTTCACTAATAACAATCAATTTTAATGTGTCACATAATGCGATTAACAAAGTCAAATTAACAGTTAGTTTAATTAAAACGATGCATTTCGAAACGCATACCATACATCGACGCGACGTACCACAACTCCCCGTTATTTAAATTACTCGATTCGAATAAGCAATTCACATTCATTACTCCGCAAGTTAAATCTGAAAATGATTAAAATAAATTACGTTTAAGTGGGCGAAACATTCATCCTATAAGCTGAATAGATGTTTTTCGCGATCTATTTATCTCAAGTAGGATACTTGAGATAAATAGATCGCGCAAAACATCTATTCGATAAACAACCTGGTCTTATATGCTCACGAGTCGATTAATGCGGACTAATAATCGCTTGATCGCGTTTGATATCGCTTCCGGTTTTCCGACTTTTCGCGATCACCGAAATATAATAGGTACCGAAGAATAATAGGTACGACGATATACGGAACACGGAGCTACACGGAGCGACTGTTGCCCGGGTCGCATCTCACTGCGCGAAACATAGCGCGGCGACCTTGCGTAAACACAACAGCATGTCATACACCGCGCAAAAAGCATCGCGAGCCGTCGCGTCAGCCAGCTCTTTTAGCAAATACCTACTAGACGTTTCAAAATAAAGACTATTCTTCGCATTTAAAATTGTTTTTTTGAATGGGCTATTCCTGTAAATATGACGTTGATTCGAATGATAATTTGATGGGTTATTCTTATAAGTTAAATCTGACATTAGGTAATTCAAATGATAAAATTTATCTTTCAGTTGAAAAAGTATATCTATGTAAATTGATAAGTTCACATTTTACATATGTATGTATTGTTATTTACGTATATATGCGCATTCGCGTATATAAATTAATATTCATATATATATCTATACGTAAGAAATCAAAAAATAAAATCAGTTGCTGAATCATAAAAGTCAATATCATTTAAAAGACCTATAAAAATCAGTAAAAAATAAATCGATACACATGCAATGATAATTGCAGGTCTAAATAAAGCGACATCATTGGTTTTTAATTACATTTATAGCTCGAAAGCAATTGAATTGTCGACATTTTCGACTTTAGAACTTTTAACATTAATTAATCTCCAAAATTCCTCTACTAAAGTATTGTACAGTGGTTGCGAAGCATCTCGTATATATTCGGAACTAAGATTAAAAAATAACTTTAATAGCTACTGTTACATGCAGCGTCGTTTCTGACACTTTGCTTGTGGCAGTGACAAAGCGCCCGTAGAATTAAGCGAAATGGTTCGCGATGTGAATAATGACGTCCTCTCTTCACGTACGCATTTCGCGTTAGATTTAATTAAATTTCTCGTTGTGTTAGAACTATCGTCTTTACTTCCGAGTACCGTCGCGTTTGCAAATTACACAAACCCGCGCAAACAATTCATAGGTGTGATTTCGGACGGAGTCCTAAACCACATTTTGTGGCATTAAAAATCATGACTAGATCAATTTTCTCCTTGACCGTTTCTTAATATAATCCTTTTCTTATTAATTATTATTTTAACTTTTGGATATTAAACTGAGAATTTCAAGTTAATTTTATTCAGTAGAAATCATCGGTCTTTATTAATCGAGGATATGGTGGCATAAAAAAATAGATTTTTAATTAGACTTCAATATGACAAGTTTCTTACTTAAAAGATATCTCAAACTTTATTAATAATATAGGGATGAGCTATCAAAGAATCAATTTTCAAATGCATGTATACGCTACGAGAAATTAATCTCCTTCAACGATCGTGATTATAAACTTCTAAATAATAAATAATTACGCCAAATAAATTTGTTAAAATTATTACATTCCCTACTCTTATTTTTTTACTTGTAACAGTACGTCAAGATGTAACACCGTTAATTCATATTACACACTTAATGTGGCACGAGTGTCAAGAGCATGCTGCTGTCAGTGGCAATGACATATAGCTTTTGGTGCAAGCGGCGATTAGGCGAACGAAACCCCCCCGCTGCAGCGTGCTCGCTTCACGAGAGGAAACAGTGATGTTTTGTCGGGCTTATCATCGATGCAGTGTGCATGCATGTACGCACGTGTGTGCATGACGCCGATAAGGGTGCTGGCACTCGAGACACATTCGCGATTATCATCCGCGTGAACATAATCGTCTGTCGACGCACATGCAATTTCGTTCTGTGTCGCTTAAATCTGTTTTTACCTGACAGCCGGACGTCCGGATTTCCCAGCTGAAAAATTCTATGTTAAATTTTATGCCCATGCACCTGAACTATAATATAAACACAACTTGTTTATTTCGGCCATCTGCAATACGCGAAATTGAGTCGGTCGATATAGCGACATGGACGCGCCACTAACTTTACCACTTTTTTCTCGTTTAAACCCGCTTTACACAATCCATAATTCACGACAGAATTGCACTCGCAGTTTTGTATACCTACCACATGCGATGCATATGACCTTTTCAACCCTCAAAATCTAAAAATCTATTACACAAAATTTTTTCTATTTTTTTATAAAGTAGTAAATTATATAATAAAGAATTTTCATTACTATACTCGTTCAGATAATCTATCGATTATTAATTAAATAGTTCAATTTTCCGGTACGTATAAAAAAGAATATTTTATTGGCTGTAATAGTATACACATATATTGCGTACGTTATAATATTAAAAGACGGCTACTTTTTTTTGTCGTCCGTATTATAATTAATAGAATTATTATAGATTGCGTAAAATACGAATCATGCTAGACCTTTATATGCGATCGCGTATTGTGAATACCAGGCAATCACGATAAATTTACCGGCAAACGGGAGTTCATTTCGACGTGAATTTATATTCAACGACCGATAAGTTTGATTCGCGCATAAATCGCACGCAGGGTATACTCGTCGTAACTTCACGGTAATTGAGTCTTCTAGTGTATGTAACACAGAAGAGGTCCGCTATATAGTTTCTAGTAATGCGAAATCATGTTACAACTCGACGTGCCAACAGACGATGCACATGATCGGCATGCAATTTCACTGCCCATATATCCTAATGGCAACGTACCTGCATATAACTTTTTATTGTATTTTTCATTTTACGTTAACGTCGAAATGATCGATGCGGTCGTTACATGTATGAAGATACGCGCGAGAGAAACGGTCGGCTGTTTTCCAATAGTTTTCAATATGATCGAAACCATGGTAATTTACTATAAAATCCTATCTTCCTCGGTTCTTTAATCACAATATTTTAGAATACGATTAACCTTTGTTCCATAGATTTTGAGATAAACTCCCTTGTGAAGCAAATCTCATTTCTTAAATTCTCTCGAGTACCGTTCGCCGAAACATGAAATAAAAATAAAGTGTACAAGAGCGGAAAAGATATATCATACTTCGCGACATTGCAATATCTTCGCAAAATGTATCTACAATTTCGTAGAGAATTATATACCTTTCGAATTCTTTCACTATAATTTCTTTCGTGCCCTATTTTTTTATTCTTCTCATTCCAATTGCATTACATATTTATTTTAAGAAACTGCTCTCACATATTTTTTAAACTAAAATGTATATAAAAAACAATGTGCACAATTATTATTAACTTGTACATTTGTGCAAAATTCAAAACGCTTTAAGAACGATAATAAATATTTAAAAAAGTTGAGGTTTTTTAAAATTGACCTAACCATATTTATGACCTGGCCATATTTATTATTAATTGCACAACGTTTCGGCCATGGGTTTTGGCCCTTCTCAAGTGACAGTTAAATACATTGCAAACTTTGGCCGAGACGTTGTGCAATTAATAATAAATATGGCCAGTTAGGTCGATTTTAAAAAACTACAACTTTTTTAATTATTGGCTGGCGACGTGAAGTTCCCAATTTGTGATACTGAATATGTTTCATACGTGGGACAAATGTCTATAAAAACCTTGATTGTAACAATCGAATTTTATTGCACCTAAAATTCATTTTTGTTGCCAATCTTTCAGCTTTGTTGACGCCGAAAGTAACGACAAGTTTACGTAATAGCGCATCTTAGCATTTACGCCTTTCAAATGTTGGTGTCGGCGTCGACAATGTTGCATATTTCATGCATTTTTCATCAGGTTTTTATGCAATACCGTCGTGCAAACGATACGAAGCGCACGAAAGAACCAAGAGAGTACCGGTACGATATAGCTTTATGTAGCAGACCGTAAAAAGCGGCTCTTCGTCGATGGATTGACAATCTATCGTGCCATTTATTCCTATTCTTTGTACTTGATGTCGCGCGCGAGGATTTTCTACCTTTATATATATTGCGATATATTTCTCCCTGTCTGTGCATGTACAACGTGTAACTTGTGTGGGTGTGAAAGTCAATGACCGACTAGGAAAACCGTTTTTTACGATCAAATG
Source organism: Leptothorax acervorum (assembly GCA_035220615.1). Taxonomy (NCBI): domain Eukaryota; kingdom Metazoa; phylum Arthropoda; class Insecta; order Hymenoptera; family Formicidae; genus Leptothorax; species Leptothorax acervorum. Next base: position 405,738 of record JASTWQ010000049.1, on the reverse strand, counting down.
CAAATAATTCAGATTAAAACAATTGAAGCGCTAACAACTAAATCAGTTTTAATGCCCGCTATTTGAATAGCAAATGTTTTCATCAAGAAAGATGAAAGATGCACAAGATTTGAGTTAACTAAAGACTTAAAACTTTAAATTTAAACCTGTGGTTTCTATTCGATGCATAAATGAAACCTGTAGCCGAGTTAACCCCCAGGCAACTCTGGCGGGATCGATTTATTTACGGGAAAACTTAGTGTCTGCGTCGACGAGATACGAAACTTATACGACATAGACGAAAGGCCGAAGACTAACAAACTAAGGTTTCCAACAGCTCGAAACTCGATCTCGATAAGTGCTCACATGTTGATACGCGCGAACCGACGTGAAATGAAATGCGGATTTTTATACGAGTGCACGAATCCGTGGAGCAAATCTAGGAGATATTACTGCCGCCGTGTGACTCGAAAAACGCGCGCGTGTGTAGGTGTAAATCGTTTCATAACGCAGAAAATGAATATTTCCCGAAAGGAAAATATCCGGATGTGCTGGCACTTTGGCCGGGCACCGATTAGCATGCAAATGCCTTTAAATATTTGTAATCTCTCCGAGATGGTCGTAAAAGCTGCGTATAATAAGAGCGTAAAAAGGCGCAAAGGATACTTGAAGAGTACTCGCGATATTACAATCGTGAATTATAAACATTCGTGTGGAAGCTTGATGTATCTATCTTCCGTGAACGAATTGCTTCGGTTAATATTAGCGTTAACACAGATAAAGATTCTATTACAGAACGATTTATTTTAATACTAAACGTTACTAAACAATATATAAATAAATGAATTTATGTTACCATAATATACCTACTATAACTTTCTTAAGAGCGCAACGGAATACATGTTTACTACGGAATTATAATGCATAAAAGATGAGGCAAATGTATGACGATAATAAAGTGGTTTACCAAAGCATTATTCATACAAGCAAACGAGTGTTTACGAGCTTGAAATCTTATGTTAAATATAACATACTCATAAATGCAGGAGAGTGAGAAAGAAAATAAGTTAAAATATGTAAGGGATTTTTAAAAGAAAGAGAAATTTAAAGAAACTGAAGACGGAAACATATTAGATAGTCACGCATCAGACATCAGACATATATTTTTATGTTAGAATTCTTTTATTTGTTTATAGCATCTTTATTATTTTGCAATATAGAAATAGAAATAGCGATGAAATAATCGCAGAAAATAACTGATAGACAATACAAACAGATGATATCTTTGAAGTAAGAAGATGCGACAATTAAATGATAATTTTTTACGCGATATTTCTGCGCGATAAGGGTGATAATTCTGATATTGAAGATGCAATTAACATATCGTTAAATAATTAATCAAGGCTCAACGGAGCGTGTAATTAGAATATCAATGGAACTTCGATCTTTGCCCGATTTATATTTAAATTCCGTTACCCGTTTTAACACAATGTCAATCTTGCCGTATCGCGTTGCATCTCCAACGAACTTCACCGAACGAAGCAACGTGCTTTTCCATTTTCTACATTCAGCAACGATTCCCTCCTGGGTATATCCAATTTCTGAGATTGAAAACTGGAAAATAGCGATGGTCGCCCAGCTTTTACGCGAAATCGAACACGCAATGAGAACGAAAACGACAACGAACGAAGAAGAAAATCGCGGGACGAGGGACAACAATGGCGATGAAGACTACAAACCCCCGACCTATCGTTTTCACAACTCGACACCCGATTAATTATTTCCACGAATTTCTTACTAAAGTTTTCCCCGCCATTTCTTCCCGCCCCGTCTCAACTCTGCCGACTAAAATCGAGGAGTTCTTCGACAGTTTGAGACGACGCGACGTCTCGAATCGTTTGCACGTTTCTTGCTTTGATCATCGATCGTTACGCCGCGCCGCTCGCGAAATGAGAAAAGTCCGACGGCGTTTCTCCGACACGGAGACTACCTTTCGCCGATGCAGATATTCTCTCCAAAGTTCGAATGAGACCTGCGGCTGATTTTCATGGTATGACGTCGAAATCGTGAAGTCGTGAATCGATTAAGAGTGATTAAGCCTAAAGCTGATATTCCTACTATTACAAATCTTTTGCGAATAGAAGTTCGTCTGTGTATAAAATTGTATTTTTTCAAAACTATCTCCTTCGAGAGGTGGCTGTTTAAAGTTAATATAAAAAAAATCATCAATATAGCGAAAAATCTTTTGGAATTTTGCACCTCTCTAATTTTTTTGTAGATTTCTATAAATAGTTGGTCTATTATTATTTAAAAAAGAGAGATTTTATGTACATTTAATAACATACACATGTCAATTTTGTCCATCAAAATGTACCACGTTCTTTCGTAATCCCAATATGCGATGCAGTGTTCGCCGTAAAGTCACGTATTGTCTCGGTTACCGATCACCTGGGACTGGCACTTCTGGTTCGGACAAGTTCGAAGGCAATTTCGAAACTCCATTCTGGTGACATTCTACCGTACGGTGCAGCGTATACGGTTGGGATCGGCGAGCGGTATAGTTATTGGCGTCGCTCGTATTCTCGAATTACTCGATCGCTTTTACGAGGCGGGGTAGAAAGGACGGGAGGAAAACAAAGTGCAGGCGGTGCACGACGAAATAAATGACGTAAAGAGCGAACGGGAAATAGGTCAGGCCAAAAGTAAATAAGGCAGAAATCGAGGTAAATTCGAGGTGGGAAATTACTGGGCGACGAGTTACAAAGCGCGGGCGCGCTGACGCGCGTGCACATCGACACTGGCGATGGGTGCGACGGGCGACCGTGTACCAAATACTATCGATTGTTAAAGTGCGGACAGAGACGACGAATAAATGGGCCGAAAAGCACTCTCGGGAACTGTTAAAACGTGGAATACATTCGTTACGGAAGAAGTCGCGAGTGCTTGCCATGAATATTCAGAGTTCTACTTCAACCTGCGTTACAATGGTACTCCGTACGGATACCGGTTCGTAACGTGTTCAGCACACCTCGTTTGATGGAAAAACAGCGCTTCTCATGAAGTTTTCAGAGGCTACATCACTTCTCGCCGCTGGCGATAAATTTAAAAGAAAGCAGAAATATATATATTAGATAAAGTACTTTCTTTCAAAAAGCCCTATCTATATCTTTATTTATATATACCTATATATATCAGAGAAATTCTAGTAATATGTGCATAATACGTGTATACGTTTGTAAAATAAACGAAGCTATCAAGAATGACTGATCGTCACTTAACTTTGGAATCAATATCATATCAAATCGGTTACCTAACTAATAAAATGGTTGCCAACATCCATTATACAAAAATCATAAATCGTGTTAAATGTTGCAATGCACTTACGGTAATCTCCAAGTTGAACGATCTATCTTCAGAATTTGAATGTGTATAGACGCCAGCGATAACGAGAAGTTTGAAGCATTTATAGCTATTGCCGACATAAATGTTATGCTGCTTTCTATTCACAAATACCACAAATGTTCATATAGGTATGTGTTGGATACATATATTATGTAATTTAATAGTTATTCTCTTTTATCAGAAATAATTAACACCTAAATTTCTCTCATTAAATATATGTATATACTTTAAATTCCATACGAGAATTAAGTACATGTGAATTGTAAATTTTGCTTCAGCAAGTCACTTCCTTCAATACTTCTCTCTCACATACATATTAATATAATCGGCTATAAATACAGCACATCAAAGCTTACATTTCGTTTATACTACTGCGTCGTATATACTGCTCTAGTTAGACGTTTATTTACCCCAATTCCCGCGGTCGGCATCCCTTATCTGAGCTCGACATTACTCGACCTCCATCGTTCGAGCGTATCTAAACGATCAGCGTGGCGAACAGGCATCGTTACGAGGAGAAAACGATATTTTAGATCGAAATTGCGTGCGGCTTTGCTATCAGGGAGAAGTGAGAAGATGCTAAGGTACGAGAACGCGCGAGAGTTTCCCAGAAGCCCTCCCGTCGTCAGCTTGAGCCTCAAAGAGCATCGACGTGTGTACACATTGGCATCGGAGCACATCGTTTCTTGCATGCATTGCTCCTCGACAATCGGATGCACCCGCGTGCACACAGACTCACGGTTCGATGCACCAGTCGTACCGAGAGCCGCGATGACGCACACCGGAGCACTATACATATATTTACCCAATAGACCAAACCGCCATGTTGTATCCACGTATACCCGGAAAGAATAACGGATTTCAAACAATAGCTCGCGCGACGCTATGAGAAGAATGAAATTAATTACCAAGATTCATTCTTTACGTCAAAATATATTCTATCGATTTTAAATTTATAGAAATGGTGATAATTATACTTCTTTCATAGATGTAATTTGTGCAAATACTATGCACGATAACAAGATAAAGAGAAATCAATGGTGGGATGATTAAAAGACAATACAAATGGGTTACTCCACCCCTTCGATTGAAGCGCGACTGACAATTGTATTGTTAGAATTGATTAATTAAGCTTTGCTTTATTGAAGTAAAGATTTGTTGCAATTAAACGATTTCAGCAAATGACAATTGGATACGCGTCGCAATTTGTTCTGTTCAGTAATAACGCTTTTATTCATAGAGAAATAGAGTAGATATTCGGAAAGTATATTTGCTAAATGCAGGGTCTTCTATCAAAGAAAATATAAAGAATTTCGTTCATTTATTTTTAACTTTTCAGTATCTTCATAATAAACTCCACGTAATTAAATTTCGTTTAAATTAAACTTGATTAAACTTTAATTCAAATAAATAAATAAAGAAAATTCAAGAGAATTAATCCCTTAATAGTATTAACTTTCCAATATTAAGTAATTAGCTAATTAAGAGACGGCAGTAATCTTTATTGAGCAAAATCCGACGCGCTGAAATCGCATTTCAAAAGGAATGCATCACTATTACTGCTTTCAGCATTACACCGTGACACTTCGTGTATGCGAGCGCGAAGTGAACAGGCGAGCTTTCTTCCTCGCGCTTCGTGCCTTCGTACCGCTTAAGCTGACTTCCAGCTCGATGCTCCGGAACTAAGTTTCGCCCGCGAAAGAGATGGATTTACGGTGGATTCTTCCTCAACTATTTCCCTCATCCCGCTCGGCAAGGGCGAAAAATTCAATCGCGTCAAAGCCACCGAATAATGTAGGAACGCACGAACATCTCGTGATATACGATCGCTACCAGATTTCTATCTTTCCGTAATCCGAGCGCGCGCGCGGCGCACAAAAATCAGTATTATTGCCCATTCATTAATAACGATTATCGCGACGCGAATCCGACGCGAGCCGATGCACCACGCTCACTCACTGTGTTTCCCGATGGAGAACATGGATCAGGGATTAAATGGCAGCCGCGATTAGAGGAGCGCCGCCCGCGCAACTGCGATTTACCATTATTATTTGTCACGCGGCGGAACGAAAGCGGAGTGTCATTCGTGATGTTGAAAATATTACGGATCGATGGCGAGCGAATTTCCGGCGTATACACGATGCGCGCGTGCACGATACGCGTGTTTGTGCATCCTTTTGACTGAATACCAAATGGTATTACAGTGACTCAGCCAAAGCGCGCGATCGGTGATTTTCCAAAGTTTAATTTATCGTAGCTCACGCCGCGCCGGCGCTGGGTATTTTTTCGTTCGTCTATGCACATGCAGCGGACAGAGAATGATGGAGAAATAGAATGGCGAGAAGAGGATATCTTTACTTTTGTCAGTAAATTCGAATGGCGTTTGCTTGACGTCACTATACCGTCTCGCTTGCAATCTCTCGTAAATGTAAATTTATTTACGCAAAACGGTTACTTGTCGCCGATAGCAATATTACGTAGTAGAACATGATAGAGATAGAGAGAAAGAGAAATAGAGTTTATCTTTCAAAACAGATTGCTGGTATATATTTTCCGAACTTTAATTTCAAGCAGAATGGGTGGGCGTCGCGGTAAAACGTGATCGATTTTCGCAAAAGCTTACGTTACACTGGTTCTGACGTCAACGACAGAATCGAAATTGGATAATGCTAATGATGCACGGACACCAGATAAGACGCAGCTATTCGGTCTGACAGCCAGGCTGTGACATTAGCGAGCAGTCCTTCAGAAATCCGGTCGAACGTGATCTAGTGCGACAACAAAAGGAGCGACTGCGCCAGTCAATCAACTTCTTGCTCATTCCGATCGAAGTCACCGGCGCGAGTTGTCCTCAGAATCGATTCCTTTTCTAGCATTGCGATTTTGTAGCATGATTTCAACATGCTATTGTCGATGACGGAATTTATCGTCAAAAGATTGGATATAAAAATATTAAAAAGAAAGATATGCAAGTTAAAAATCTAACGATACATGAAAAATGTATTTTTATAATGGTAAATTATAGAAAAAAAATTTATGGCAAGAATAATGGACAAATATAGCAATCAAATGCGAATTAAAACATAACGTAAAAGCAGTTTTAACTCAAATTTCAATATACTTTATAATTATGTATTAGTTTTATATTTTAGGTATATGTAATAATAAAATTTTGCGACAATGAAATCACTAATTACCTCAACATGAGTTCAATTAAAAATTATTAACATTAATTATCGAGAGCGTGTGTCCCCAATGACGCCCAATGTGCCCAAATTCTTATTATGCAAGCCCTCAAGGATTCTCTTGCGATTCCTCCTAATCACGTTTTCGCCGAATTAACGACCGGTAGTGTGCATTGTAAACATTGCGCAGATGAGAGTCAAGTCGCAGTGAAATACGAGAATAAAATTCAGCAGATAAGGGACAGCGTGTATAGCATTACCGATACCGTACTCGAGATAAGAACACCAGCCGTTTCGGACGGTGGACGTTAGAATAAAGTAGACAAGTGGATGTTACGCTTATTATTAGCGTAGAAAAAAATGTAATGTTCTAAAATTGGCTGGAGATAAGATAGATAAAGAGCATGTGCTGCTTTTTATAGATGTATTGTAGGTATTTTGAAGCTTCCATTACTGATCGAATTCTGATATTTATTCTTTGCCCCTTACACTTTACTTTCGTGTCTTGACCCGAGTGCCCACTCATTGATATTCTTTGCCCCTTACACTCTGCTTTTGTGTCTTGACCCGAGTGCCCACTCGTGCGTAGTCGAAATAATATTTGAAACTCGATGAAACGACTTACGACAAATCGGAAAACGATATAAAAGTAGGGACGCGGTAAAATTCGTTATCGCTTCTATTGGTTTTCCAGTCTTTATTTCTCCTTGCTGTATGGTATTTCGCGGCGCGCCGCGTTCCAAGTTCGAGCATACCGACGCGACGCGTTTACAATGACGGAAAAAAGCGACGTTTACGCGATTAATGTGTCCCAGGAAGCGTCGCGCCGCCGCGCCGGCTCCGAAATCGAGCGCGTTCACGCGGCGATCGTTTATTTACGCACATAATCGCGGGCTGCGGGCGGGAAGGGGGGGGGGGGGAAAGGGGTATTTTGCGTTTGTATGCAAATGGACCTTCGCGCGCAAGCGATTTGTTTCACGCTCCTAAACGTCTATGCTGTGAAATATGCGCGTCGCACGAGCGTGCACCGGAGTGCATTTCCGAACGAGCGCCGCGCCCGCGCCGCGCCGCGCCGCGCGCGCGTGAGTATAAATAAATTTCGCGCGAGTTCACGCAGCAGAACGCGAGTTCACGCAGAAATGTGGTCAATCCACGCGATGCGTGGATTAAACGGATCGGATGAACCCGGGCGGCGCGCCGCGGCGGTCGTATTTCTATCGTTAAAACATCTGTGTGCACGCATCGCTCGTGCTGTTAAATGCATCGCCAGAATAAGGTTGACGCACGTTACAACCCGGGAGCCAAAATTCTACGATAAAGGTGCCGTTTTGCATTTCCGATTAACTTCGGAGAGTTAATTGACAGTTGAAACGTTGGGCGGAATTGTAATGTATGATATACATATACATCAATAATCGCTGCGCTGTCGTATGCCTTGCGAAGCGATTTCGCCTGGGCGAAATACTCGCTTATCTCGATATTCTCGATACGGCATAATATTTTGTGTTTATCTGTGTATTATTATGGACGTATAAATAATAATGAATCCATATTGCGATATATCTTTCATGCAGATTTTTGATTTACAAAATACGGGGAATATAGAGAATGATTTATTCGTGCTCAACGGCTTATTTTGGAAATTGCATTCATACGTTATATACCTACGCGTAACAGTGGGCGGCTGCCTCGTATTGAAGCCGAACTATCGGATTACAATTTACTTGATTTCCGATCAACTCGAATATTCTGTAAAACCGGATTACTCCAAATGCCGAGTAATCTCAGCACACGGCGATTATTTATGCGATCGTTCCTATGACAATGGTTTATCGAGCTAAAATACTGCCAAAAAGTTCGGCAAAACGCGAAACGTATATCCGCCTCCGATAAGCTTAATAAAAATAACTGTTTCTTCGGCCTTTCGTTTTTGTTGCCAAAAACCAGTTAATTCACTAATTATTAAATAACTGGATATAGTTGTAATCTAAAATAAATGTTTCAGTATTTTACTTTTACTTGAAATATACTCATTGATAAATGCACTTCTCAACAAAATTGAAATATCGAAATTAGCTGGAGAAAATAACGGAGATACAAGCTTACGCTGCGTGGAATGTTAGCGCGACGTTCAGGAAAACATTTTACTGTTTGGAATCTTAGTTTTTTTCAGACATTGCCGAAGAAACAGTTTGAGCGAGTTTGAATGTTTCAGAGAAACAGTTTGAGCGAGTTTCCTTCCAATAATATGGAGTAAAAAAGATAAACTCTGAACTAGTGCAGCAGTTTAGCTGAAAAAAGAACACAGGCCTAATATTTTAGTTTGTTAATTCTTCTTCGAATAACGCCCGACAACGATTTCGCGCAAAATTTCGGCAATCATAACGTGTGTGTAAGCCTTATCAAAGCTGTTCGTCGACTGGATTAAAAATCAAGCGCGAACGTTATCGCAGATTTCGATGGTGCGTTATTATTCTCATCACATAAGTATAAAATATTACAAATAAATGCAAGTATTCCGCCTGTTTTACCGTCATTCCAAAATTCTTTAAATTTCGTTAAAAAGATCAAAAAATTCTAACAATCGAATCCTCCCTTTCTCTTTCTTTCTCTCCGTTACAAAAAAATTTATAAATTGTTGGCGTAGAAGCGACTTCACTCGCGATCGATCTTTCTTTGAAATTTTATTTTGCACACTTAAAGAGATGTAGAAATACTAGAAATCAAATCTGCGAAATAAAAAGTCCGCCGCTCTCGTCGCCGCTTTGAATATGGAGCAGTCGTATCTCCGTACCGTCCAAAGAACTTTTTTCGAGTCACCTGTGAATCGCCCGATACGCAGGATATAAACAAACAAACGTATATATATAACTCACACTCACCGCCTACGTCCGTGGGGGGTCGTGTAGCACAGGAATCCGGCTGCGCACCCGGGCCGCGACGCGTAAGCTCCCGCTGCCACCTTCACGTCCCTCGGTCAAGTCCGTCTCCGTGCGCGCAACACACAACTTACTTTCGATATATATATATATATAACACACTTAAAAAATCACCAAATCACTCTTCCGGTCCTTCGCTCTCTCGTCTCGTCGTAGACTCTCAACCACCGAATGACAATGTCAACCGCCGTGCAACGGCGGAGCAACAGGAAGCAGATGCGGGCACACTCATTCAGATGATCGAACTGCAAGTTCGGCCAGGCCGACGACGCGCACGCACTAATCGAAACTAATCGAAAATGTGTAACGCACGAGAGAGACGAGCGACGACGACGTGAATCGACTATGCGACGCACGCTGCCAGCACGCGCGAACCCGAATTGCAGATGCGACGCGGTTTTCGAACGAGTTGCGCGAAACACGGGGACCGCGGTGTAATATCCGTCCGACTGGCACAGTGGCTCGCGCTGGTCTGCACTCGGCCGCTCACGAAGCGCCACGACCGGCGCGCGTCGACCTTTTTTAGAGAACGCAGCGTCGCGCGCAACTTCGCGCCGTTTACTTCGAGCCGGCGCGGCGGCGCGGCAAATCGGCGCACGGCCCTGACTTTCGCGGGCCTTTTTCGCGACCGCGTAACTTACCCGACAGTAAGTTATTATTACAATTACGACTTTTTTATTCGATTATCATTGACATCGTGTTACTGCAATCTGATTGTGTAATTATAACTGCGATATATTTAACATGGAACAATTAACAACCTTTTCCTTGTTACCTGTTAATTTCATTAACGAAAATCTTTAGTTATCCATATTTATTTATGACATGACAAGTATAAATAATGCACCATCGAAATTTGCTATGTCGTTTGCGCTTGAGACAATGTTTAATCCATTCGACGAAAAGTTTTGATAAAACTTAATATGATTGCCGAACATTTAACACAGATAGTTAGTTAATTACATTAGCAACTTAATTTCCATATCCTATATTTTAATTAGAAAAATATGAAAGATTCTGACGTAACAGAATTCGATCGTAATGGCAAAGATACATAAAAGAATAAGAATAATGACTATCTAACTGAAAATAATAACTATCAATATTGATAATACAAAGATAATAATTGCAAAATTTAGTTTCGCGATATCAATTGTTAATGCTCTTTCCTATATGTTTAAAATATACTGTCAAAGTTTCATAAATCGTGATATATGTACGAGTATATGCTAGTTGGCTATTATAGCAATATATTCAATAGTGTCGCATAAAGCTTATTTGAATTTCTGCCGATTTTAAATTTAACGGCACTTTCACGGAAAAGTGTAAATGTTAGCTTTAATTATACGGTGAACGAAAACAGGCTCGGCCGACGCGACGTGTGTGCGGGCTGTTTGAATATTTGTTTTCGAGCTGCAAAGCGCAAATATTTTTGCAGTACTTTTAATGGCGCGGACGTAGCGGTGGGACAAACGGATTAAATCCGGGCGATGTTATGTTCGACGAATGCCGAACGCACAAAAATAATCGCGCGCGCAAAATATTTCATGTGCTTTAATGTATTTGTTCGATAAACGTTATTAGAAATTCGTTAACTCGAGCTGCAGTATAATTGAACTATTAAATTAACTTCAATAATATGAGCAAAAACAGTTTACTTACAGCATAATACGCCAATGCATTTATAATATATGCATTCCTTTAATAAAAATTATGGAGTAGAGCGCGAAGAGAAATATGATTTATAGCTTTACACACAATTTTCACTGTTCGCGCCCGAAACCTCTTATCATAGCGGCCTGGTATCAGCAACGAAATGCGCACGCACTATCAATCAAGCCTTGTATTCAGACAAAAAAAAAGGGGCATGTTGCATCTGCGCTCAACGCAAGTCAATAAACCCCTTTTATCATCAATCAAAGCTCGCTTGTACAGAATCTATCGGCCTCGCTCAGTTATGCAGTTTGCGCGTTCGGCTGCGTATGCGATCCTAGGCTTTATCGCGGTGCGATGTCGTCTCGATAAGCGCGACTCGATCGCGGAGTTTTTCGGAGGCCCGAGAATTTACGCATCGCGCTCGCCGCGGGCGAGCGCGCGCGCGCTCGCGCGGGTTTAGCGTCCTTTTAATTACCACTTGTAATTCCGAATAAATGCCAGTCATCGGATTTACGGTCGTTGCTCGCGTCGCCTGTGCCGTAGGCATGCATTCGTTTACCGAATATTGTTACCGAAATCAGATTGAGCAGCGCGCGCGACCAAATATTGTTTTCGGTAACGCTCGGGCGTGCATAATCATATTCGCGGTGTCGCGGAAAACCGCCGCGCGCACGAACGTATACCCGTCAAATGAAATTGGCCTGACTAGGATATACGCCAAAATCGATATTCCGGAGGGAGTCCTCGTTTGTCGTACGCACGTACACTCGGTGTCGCGATTGTCTTCCCTAGGCCTTTTCAGAACAGATCCCGTCCCCGTCGGGACCAGATATACACGCGTTATCTTATTAAAGATAGTATTAGCAAGTTTTAGATTAGAACAATAATTGGCAATTTAATAGTTGTAGTACATTTAGAAACATAGATTTGCACTCTTAACATTTAAGAGAAAACAAACTTTTTAATAAAAAGTAGGTCTATTTAATTTGGATAATAACATTTTATTATCCAGGAATCAATTAATATTTTTTTATATATTATTTTAAAATAACACTTCTATAAAAATATTCAAGAAATCTTCACACAGGTTTAATAAAATTATAAAGACCTTTCTTTACAATTAAGAATTTATTTACAAATGTGTAAATTCTCTTCGTTGTCTTTTGCTTGTTTTAATTGCGGATTTATTAAATAATTTATTCATTTATAATAATAGGATTATAAAATGTAACTGTATATACTGCAGTAATTTTATTTATTAATTCGTGTATTAATTAAACCGATATACACGCACGTATTATTATAATTAACAATATGAATTAATAATCAGCGCATTACGGTTATCTCATATTACCATTACGCCGAATGTTAAATTCTGCTTCAAGATAATGTTATTGTTTTTTTTAAATTACTTATTGAGAAATTAATTATAATGTGAAATAGATTGTTGCAAATATTTAAACACGATATGCATTTGTTTCAAAAATGTCTATCTAAAAAAAGTATTCGCAATGTCGAGTTTATGTGCACATTACGTATGTGTATACACAAAACAGGCGCAATTGTACCACGAGCGCACGAGCGCGGTACACAGTTTATAAATTACCTCGTAAAAGTTGGAAGGGCGCGTTCCGGGATCATTTTTGCAGGCCGCGATTACGCGCGCCGATAGTAATCGACGCGACTTGAATTTTTTATTTCGAGTTTTGAATTCACCCGACAGCGCCGTTGCAATTCAGGACGGGAGAAAAAGAGAGAGAGAGAAACGACCGCTCAACGCGCGGGGAACGGGACGATACATTAATTAACTCGACGAGAACGGTGAATTGCAAAATAATTCAGCTTTTTATTATTACGCGGCACGAACTGAGAGTATAAAATCGTTTACCCTTTTCGATGATCACAATTGCAAAATGCCATCGAGTTAACGAAGTCTCGTTTGCCGTGCGAGGCTGCGCACTGCGTATCGCCGGATGAAAAAGTATCGCGAATTAAAATTAAAGTTGCCCAAGGTAATTTATACCGGGATGGCCGAAACGGCGCGTATAATGTTAATTGAAATTGCGGGAAAGTGAGTTTTTCCATCACTTATATACGTACATTTCGCGGGGTGACTTTTTTGCGCTAATATTTTCCTGACGACCGCCAGAGTGATATACCAATAATTTAAAAATACGAGATAAAATTCCTGCGTACTCGCATTAAATCCTGTCTTGTCTGGTCTTTGTAAACGTTCGAGAAAGCGAGCACAAATAAATATTTTCAGGAAACATCAAACGGTGGCTTTGATATATCGGGGCAGTAAAATAAATTTTATACATACCTATACAAAAGTTTATCTTCTCAAACGGAAGTGCGGGAAATCCATGTTGCATGGAACTTTTCCATTTTATGTATTACGAAGCGAAGGCCTCGAGTTTCCCAGGACAACTTTTTGAAGTAACATGTCAGGAGCTCCGGAGTTCCTTGGAGAAGCGCCAGAGAGAACTTGAGCAATTATATATCGAAATTCTAAAAATGAAATGCTAATTTCACGGCATTCTACCCCTGGCATCTGTTGTTCCAGAGAATGCAACTTGCAAAAGCGTCCGGTATTTCGTAATTGATTATTATATGCCGTAAACATCCACACGCCTGTTCGCGTTTCCCCTCGTGTTATCTTTAGCGGTATGATTCAATATTCCCAACTCGAAGGCAGAATACGCTTCGAGGTGGATTGGCCCGTGCCCCCGTTTGCGGCGCATTATAATTCCGTAAGCTGCTGCACCTGAACGAGCATCATTTTCGTTGATATCACTTTCTGCTCCGATGTGTTGTAGCCACCCGCTTCCCGGTGGCTTATACTACAAAGTCTGACGTGCGCCTCATTCCATAATTCATACCGCAGTGGATGTCATGCAATGATAAAGTGATATTGTGTTGCAAATTTATATGACACTCGCCCGCCATTGGCCGACGCGTTTAGATAATGAGATTCACTAAGAGAGGATATACAATTGACGCGTGGGCGGTGGTGATGTTCCCGTGATAAATATGGGTTTAGAAACTTAACTGACGATATATATAGCCACGTAACTCTTCGCGCGCGCGCGCGGCGTGTATTTCGTTCCCAATTAATGTCTCGATCGTCGTAAAATATTTCGACTGTATAAAATCGAACGTTTTATAGAACGGTGCGCGTTGTATGCGATATAAAACACCCGGCGATTTGGTTACTCTTTTATTTATTTTTCCGATAATATTGGTTTTTTAAGTAATAAAATAAAATTTAATTCTGTCATCATTATACATAATTCTGACAAACCGATTTATATTTGTAGTAATAAGGATCGCGGTAACAAAATAATTCACTACGTAAAATTGATTGCGGTATTAAAGTGGGCAAAGAACAAATTGTTTGCCGTCATTCTTTTCCCCACACACTCCGATGCATTTCTCTATTTTTTTTTTTTTTTTTTAGCCTCCCGTCATTCCACTCTGACGCTACGCGAGCGTGAATCGCGAACAAGACGCAATATGCAGTTTTCATGGTAACGTAAAATCGCGCGTGATGTCTGCGTAATTTATGCCGCAATACGTATGTATGCCAGAGAGCGTGGCGTTGTCTGGTTACACGGAAAATAACAAATACAGTGGGAGGAACTCTTGCCTATTCATCGCGCCGCGTGCATCCTGGAAGGTATCTCGATTTCGAATTCAGTAATTATTACATTTATTAATGCCCGTACGTGTTCGACGTTAATATGCAGAATATGCAAAATAATTATTTTATTTATCCTGTTGACTCGATAAATATTAAACCGCTCTCTGGCTACGCAGTATATAATTATTAGTTAATGTTCACTATTAAACGATATTTATTCCAACATTATTTGGAATCGCACACATTCTTCTTGAAAGAAAGGCAATTTAAATTGATATCACGGATTAAATTCAAATTGCGTTATATAATATCAGCACAGTAGGTACTGCAATATACCTATGCATTATACATCTTTATAATGAATTTTTTAAATAAATTTTCAATTTCAAAGTAAAATAATTAGGCAAATAAATTTAACAGAAAACGTTAGATTTGTTTTTCAGTAAATTTTGCGGGTATTTATATTGCCACTCTGTGATTACGTTTGAGATTACATCGAGATTAATTAAATCGTATTTGAATCTACCGTGACGCTAGAGCATCGGATAATCCGATTTCAACTTAGTCGCCTCGGCAGCGATTGGTTGGACATGAACAAGCGGTTCCTTTGATTCTGGTCAGCGGAATTTTGGTATATCTATCGTATATCGATTGTACGAGCTCGACCGTGCGCAGGTCAGTTTACGTAAGTTCTGCTTTCCCTAATTGTACTTGTTGCACTTCACCGGGTCAGATGCATACGGCTCTGGCTTTGGCGTCTTGCCAAACCCTTGACAAATGACGCCGTAATACGGCATACGTCATCCCTTCCTAATTTCAAGCAGAATTCACCGAAATTGCCGTTTCCACGTCGACCCTTTTTTGTCACAAGAATTTTATTGAAGTTTTTCGGTCCTAGATCCACTAAAAAAACCTTCGCGTTTATTTGCAAAACATTTAAATTTTCTTAATCTAATCGAAACCTGGATACTGATAGAAACCATTTACTTTGATTTTGTTTTATAAAAACTCGCCAAATTTTATTGACATAATTTATGATACGTTATTTATTATAATACACGTTGCTCATTCAAATAACAGATCAAATGCAAGTTATGAACTATTCATATCTGAAATATACATATATCGTACAATGATACATGAATAGATAATGCTTTTAATTAAAGACTAATTTAACGGTCGACCTATTGGTCTCTACGAGCGACAATGCGAATTAGAAAGGGGTTGCGAAGTTTATGCGTGAGGGTACTCGTACACTGACAATTAAGTATCATTAAACCATACCAAATCTCCGTAATTAACGATCATTACACGGAAACGCAAGCTACTCTAATCGTGGTTATACACTAATAAGAGAGCTTCACACATGTAATTCATCATCCATTGTACATGAGCGGCGTTACAAATTGGTCTTGATATACCAGATATTTTTCGCGAAAATTAAATAATGAGATTCTAAGTATCGTGATTGTGAATTATTTAATAAAAGAGTATCATTTTCCATCAAAAATAAAAAAAATCATTTCTACAATAATTAATTTGCGAAATTTGATCAGATATGTTAAATCTCAATTGCTCGTTCCGATATGAAGTTTTTCTAATTATAATTTAGAACAGTAGTGCACAGTACTATGCTGATATTATATATAACGCAAATTTTTTATGCTCACGATCTCTTTTTGGACAGTAATTCGATGCGACATTATTGATGCCTATTATTTTTTTACATATTGTATAAATAAAGAATAATATAAGAATAGTTATGATTTAGAAAATTAGTTGTTTTAATTTATGTATATAAAATTTAATAAATATTTTATATTTTAATACATATATTTTTTATACATTAAATAAAATGCAAATGTAGATTAAGAACAGAAAGAAAACTGAAGTAAAATTTGATACAAACAAACAAGTTTTTAATTTTAATCAATGGAATAAATGAGCTTCCATGGAAACAATAATTTTTTCTGCATTTGGAGCGATATTGGAGATAGCCAGTTGCGATACGTCTTCTCTTATTAATCAATGCCACGGCCAAATCGTCGTACATTTGCGAGGTGAATAATACGCAATGCTGGAGGTCCAAGTTGACAATTGATTCGCGTACGTATATGCAATCTCACGTTGCGAACGCGTGTTCGGGGAATGGGATAGATCTTGTTTGCCCGCGTGTCAACGATACCTATTATTGTCGATCCTTATTTGCATGGTCAATAACGCGAGGAAATCTGCTGCCACCCCTTTCCGCCCAGGAATTGCGGAGAGGATTTGCGCTATATTCGATGCCAAGAGGACCACCCGCGTCGTACCGAGGGAGCTTTTCAGGGATGCATCGATAAATCAGGGGCTCACGACACAACTGTGTATCGCCGTCCCAGTACGTAATAGCGTACGAATCTGCCTTGAGAGAGAGAGACATCGATACAAAATTTCGCGGCACGCAATTCCGTTAACAGCGGAATGCAATTCTCGCGGCTTTCATTTCCTCCTTCATATGATGGCTCGCGCGAAATGTGATAATATGGTCAAGGGCCTTGGTAAATTGAGTTTGAATTAACAATTATAGCCGCAAATACGAGCACAATTATATTGTGGTAAGCTAAACATTTCTTTCAAGATAATAATAGACGCATTTGTACGTTGCGATATAATATATTTTAAGAAGAAAGAATGAAATTTTATTATGTATACATATATACATATATAAATATATTAATTCAATTTGTAATAAAATGTATTTTTTGCTATATTACACATTATATTACACATTTATATTATACTATTATTTTTATTACTTTAAAATTATTTTCTAATGTAAAAAAATAGACATATAATAATTCTTCTAAAAAAATAACTTTTCTTTTTTTAAAAGAATTGTCTCAAATTATTATCTATTTGTGTAAGAACAAGGGATTTTTAATTACAGACATAACGCAAATACGAACCCTTTCCCGAATAAGTCTCTTAATCGTTGTAATTAGATTAGTCGCTCTGCCATCTGGTACTTAATTACACTGCAATTAAATCAACTTCTATTACTGTAGTCTACCATTGAAATTACCTTGATTTCTCCTGACTTGTGACTTCTGCTTTTATTAGCATTAAAACAATGTCGTGCGATTTATTATATTTTATGACAAATTGCAAACTGTTAGAAAAAATTTAAGATCAGATACACAAATAAACTAAACAAGTTATAGCTTTAAAGCTATAGCTTTAATGCTAATGCGAAAAAATTTTCATAACCTTATATGGAAAAGTATTTATAAATAAATTATTCTTTATATATAACTGATACTTAAATATTTTACAAATTTAAATCTGTAAATTTGCATTTAAAATTTATATATATAATGAATTTATTATTATTTGGTAGAGGTAAAACAGTAACGTTACACTTTTCTCGTTTATATTACAGCTTGGCGCTGCAACAAATTTAAATTTACCAAGCAAGTTTTGAGAAGCATAATATTGATAAGCCGTGGTGGCGCTATAGTTTATACGTGTCAACACTCTACGTGACGTTGTATTGTGCGGGTTGCAAGCCATCATAAATAGGTCATAAGATGCACAAGTTTCTAGTGCACTTCAAAGAAAAATTGTTGATAAAAATTGCTGAATTTGCCGATAGTTTTAGAGTTACTTTCTTCTATCTTATAGGACAAATAGTATCTTCAGATATTAATTGTACAATTTAGCATTTATATTTATAATATTTTTATGCCAAGATTACATCGACATATAGCGTATTGCAGTCGCACATATCTGCAGGGATACAACATACAAATCTCGTATTTTGTAATCGTTCGCCGTATTTCATTGTTTCTTATCGTGACGTTCTAACTATGAAATACGTCACCCGGGAGAATCGCTCTTGCTTATCGTTCTCTCTCTTCGAGAACTATATAGATATGCAAGGACGTTAATTACGTTTGTACCGACAAGACATAATTCACTGCGCAGAGACGAAATTTCATCATTCCGTTTAAACAGAAATTTTCATATATTACTATACAACCTCTTAATTATTTATTAGAAAGTATAAAAAACTGATTTTTAATTTCTTTAACAGCACATTAGTGATAGCATATATGTATAGCAAAATTATACAAGGTTTCTATGGTTTTATATAGTACAGAGGATGTAATTAATTTACAATCAGAATCTTCAATTAATCTTTGACATACGCAGCAACGAATTTTATGTCAAGTGTATACCTAACGGTTTAATTATGAATTTCAATCGAGCGAGATAAGGTAATTACGACGAGACAAAAAAGTCGCCTGTATCCGAGCTTAACACCTGGATAATTATAATACACCGATCCAATCGATATGGTAATTATAACGCGGACGGGCAGGAAAATATCAGTTAAGCAGTTTGTATTAGATTAATAGATAAATATTATTACATTATTGTCGATAATAGTAGATTCTTAAATTTTGAGAATACGATACATTATATAACAGATTAATGTATAAGCTTCAAATTTAAATGAATGTATAATTATTTAATTTGTAAAATTTTACATACATAAAAGATGCGTTTTATTCCGTTTAAGCTTGCTTAATTAAAACATCCTTTTCTCCTCCATTTCCTGTAATAATATTGTCGCATTCTTCAACCCTTCGACTGCCTCGCAGACTTCTTACTGATCTCTTGGTGCCACATTATTATTTAGTGCCTAACTTTTGTAAAATAAATGTAAATTGGTACCTAGAATTTACTGTTTTCAATATCTGTGGATGTGTGTGTATTTAAACTGATACTGACACGAGGCGCCTTGGACTCATATAAGTGTGTATCCAATTGGATACGCATGGCAGTCAAAGTGCTGATAATTTTGATGAGTATGAATAAATAAACTCTGAGCGTTTCATCAAATTCAGTTGCGAAAGCAAATTTTGTTCTAAAATTCGATAACTCTTATATCAAAGAAGAAATGATCTGTGTATTTAGTTCTATCTCCTTTCATTATCTCACCGAAATATTTCGCGTATAATAAAACCCACTTCACTAATTCTATGTTACCGGTAATGCAATTTTAGAAGATTACCCAGGAATAAACGATCTGTTTTCTCAATTTTAGCCACATTTATATTACACAATTGCTTATTCTTAGCAAGACATAATAATATCAACATGGTAAATTTTCGTAAAATTAGAGAAAATCTAAGTATTTTAACGAGCAAAATATTTTTCAGAAGTTCTTCAAACAGAAGAATGCCTTGAGATTTACGGAATCATTCTCTTTTAAGCGATTCGGTTGCGTCATACTGCAAAATTCGATGAAATTTCAGGAAAACAATTTGATCAATCGTCAATTATAACAGCATAAACAGACGTATGGAAAAACTAGATAATTATTAATGACTGATCAAATCCAAAGCGAAAGACAAAGGGAAACTATTTGTTTTTGACCGCGACATTTCTTCGCGTCGTTGCACGGGCTATCTGTGCAACTGGAAGAATATGTTGTAATTACGCGAGGGACAAGAGGAACATATCGGGCGAGCCGGAACTGTTGCTAATCGCCGCCGAAATCTCGAATTAATGGCACGAAAGCTGCGCGCGGAATTTGGGATTGGTGGTGCACAACGCCTAACTCGGCAAAAACGTTCGCCGTCTCGTCCAACGTTCGCATACACACCGAAACGATAAATGCTACTGCGCTCTGGTGCATACGCCTCGATACGTTTTATGCAAATATCGCAGCTGCGCTGCTATATGGAGTTATCGGTAAATATTCACGCGTGTCACTGCGCGAATTGCAAATCGGCGTCGAAAGTTCACGCGAGAGTCGCCATTAAATTTTATTGGATACGCATCTTACAAAAAAAAAAAAATTTAACAGGCACGTTTTGGTGCTTGTTAAAATATAAATATTAGTTGTTGCTGAAGAAACTACTGCTGGATATTTATATAAAAAATAATCATTATTAATTAAACTTAAATTACATTTTATAATTTAACAAGAATACTAAATTTACATTTATGTAATTCTATTATTTAACAGAAATAAAGCTTGTTGTAATATATAAATATATTACATAATAATAATATCTTTACAGCACACATGCAATAACTTTATTGCATGTATACCTTTGGTCTTAACAAGACGGATGTGCTGCGTTATACAAAAGAAAAAGAAGCTAATAATAAAAATAAATATACGCGCAAAAGGTAAGATGTGAATAATAATACCGCAAGAGACATAAAATATGGCAAAGACAAAGATAAAATACATATATAACGAGAATTTATGTGAAAAGATAAAATGCCGGATAAAAC
The DNA here is from genome assembly GCA_035220615.1 of Leptothorax acervorum. NCBI lineage: Eukaryota > Metazoa > Arthropoda > Insecta > Hymenoptera > Formicidae > Leptothorax > Leptothorax acervorum. Next base: position 384,640 of record JASTWQ010000049.1, on the reverse strand, counting down.
CGTGAAACTCGATTAATCGAGTGGCAACGAGTTAAAATATTTGATTGCAGTAGAAGAAGACAGCACGGAATTTTATAGATCAACGTAGTGGACAGGATAATAAGATTTGGGGTAACGAGTTTCAGGAAATTAATTAAAAAAGAAATTAAAAAGTTAAATGCGACTTGTAACTGTAACAATGCGCAGAAGAGGAATGTGACATTGTCCCAACGCTAGGAACGCTAACTTATATTTCCTTGATTATCCGACACGTTTGAAAATTACTTAATGAAGTATTCGGCACAAATCAATAGTCAACCCTTACGATTAGGCCTGAAAGTTTCCTATTTTCTACCGGGAAACTCGACAGAGAAACCGTAGCGCCATCCCCGTCTATTGATCGGTCACTGACTCCGCTCAACATGGCGGCGGGGGTGGTTTTCGCGTTCAGCCTGATCCTCGTCGTCGGCCACCTCCAGGAAGGGCCAGGATCCCTCGCCAAGACCTTCACATTCCCGGAGTATCCGTACAAGGAGACCACCAAGAACGTAAGTCGTCCATACAGTTCATCAGGGTCCTCGTTCACGAGTGGTACGTGCTGAACACTGATACAGGTTATGGGGAGCAACCCACATTTAAGGGTGGCAGTTTTACGATAGGGATGGCAGCGTTAACGCTAAGCCGGATTGGTGCACTAATTGTCGAGCTAAACAGTAAGAGCGATCTTCGAACCCGTTTTAGCACGTGGATCACTAATTGGCTATAAAATACCTTTAATCTAGTCCGCTTAATAATTTCATTTTTAATAAAAATAAACAATTATAGGTATTGAAAGAATCCGAATTAATATAAAAAACTATTGTGTTACCGTGTCTGAAAAAGAAATATAAATCATGAAAGCATGAGAAAAACGTTCGATAACTACCACTTACGGCCGAGGAAGTAAAATCGGAACAAGGTAGCAATTTAGTGAACGAACCGAAAGATCGATCTGGACATTAAAATTCTATTATTTAACAGAAAAGCTTCTTGATGTAATATATAAATATATTACATAATAATAATATCTTTACAGCACACATGCAATACATTTATTGCATGTATACCTTTGGTCTTAACAAGACGGATGTGCTGCGTTATACAAAAGCATATACTCGAGAGAAATTTGGCTAAAGGTCAAAGGTGTATAAAAGTACGAATACATTCGTATACACTTGAATGTAGCTACGTGCGAATATTTGCATTTGTAACAACGGCACAAGCTCGCGATTCGGCGTAGCCACCAAAGAATTCTCTTTTGTCAAGCTTGATCAGCAAAGGGTAGACTACAAAAATTACATTTAGAGTCTCTTGTAAAAAGACTAGAGAAAAATTACGCATGTTGCGCGTCGGAAATTTTATATAGTTAAAATTTTATTTAGCTAAAAATAATTCGCTCGCGATATATTTTTAGGGGAAAAAAACGGTTGACAATTTTATGAGAGGATTTCTTGATAAATTTAATTTTACGGGCGATCTATTGTTAGCATCCGAAATACGTAGTTTACCACCAAAAATATACTCTTGCGATCGTATCTTTAGGAAGTGAAATGAAAGAACGTTACGTGTGTTTTCCTGTATTACGATCAGCAAATATTCTCTTTCAAAGATCTCGATCGCCGTAATGCTTTTATTTGCGCGGAGAAAGGCAGACGCGGAATTATTCGCGAAGGATATTAAAGTCGCATACATGTGTCGCGCTGGAGGTCGCATTGGCTCTAATTGGGGTTAATCTTTCGACATGCACAAATCAATTGTCGCATTCCGCTTTATCCCACCGCGGCACGGCGCGGAATGCGAAGCGTCATTTTATCAATACCGCATAATAATTTTCTCGTGTGTACAAAGAAAAAAATAAATATTAATAAATGTTCGTATCTCCGGATTTAATCATAAAATCCATTTGCAATGTTTTATGCTAAATCAACGCGCGCGATTTATTTCAGCGAAATATGAAAGACGGAAAATTCGAAAGCGATTTATTATTGCTATTGAAACCTTTTTGTGTTTAAACATTTATAACAATTAGAGGATAATTGTTAGGCCAATGTTGCAATTAGAATGACCGGTAAATTCTGTCGTAGGAGCTTCTCTTTAGACAATTCGAGCAGGCTTGCGAGGAGAGCGGAGCTTGCAAGATGCTATCGCAGCACAGGAGCGACGGCGTCGCCAAAACACGATGTATCCGGGAATGCGTGTCGCCGTCTTGCTACAAGGAGATCTATTTATTCGATCAGGTACAGGTATATGCGGAATACCAATTCCGTTAATTGCGTTTGGTTACTATGTCGCTTTACATGCTATACATCTAGTATACGCACCCGGTATATACAATTTCATTCGTGCGGACTGCATGGTAATGAACAATGAACACATTTCAGTTGGAGGAGGGCGAGATTGATGTGAGATTAAATTCCTTCAAGGGTTGCTTCATGCAGCGAAACGGTCGACCACGGAAGTAAGAAGAACACTCGCGAGAAGAGACGCAGGAAAAACAAATTTTTAATCATAAGATGGAGCGAGAAGATTAACGGACAAGTCACTCTTTAATGGAATGACTATATAATCGTGCAACAAAGAACGCGCGTTGCGATAATAATCCGCTATTCTCTGAGAAACGCTTCTTGCTTAGACTTTGCCATCCCGGAAGGATTAAATTGATGATATAATGTGACCGTTGCATGATATGCATAACTGAACGTTCGGAAAAGCACAAAAATAAAACGAAGACAAAAATGCATATCATGCACAAGGATAAGTTAAACAATGCATATCGTGCAGTCCCGTATGGAGATGAAGCGAATTTCTCGAGAAATTAAATTTGAGAACAATCTTTTTCTACTTTTTGTACGCACATATTAACTACGACGTTGTTGATGATAATACTGCACAAAGTAAATGAATAAAATTGTTGGCTGCACTAGTGATTTCAATCACCTTATCGCTTTTATATATTGCCATATTAAAAAGAAAGACATTCTTCGAATAATATAAATCAGTATACGATAATATACATATACATATGTTACTCGAATAACGAAATTTTATTAAATAGCGAATGAGGAATAGCATTTAAAACTATTGTACATATTTTATCCTTGAAAGAATGAAACTTAAAGTGACCAAATTTTTATAGAAAGTAAATTACGTTTATTAAGTAGAAAATTTAGTATTTTGAAGATAAAGCATGTTTAACAACTTCTTCCTTAATATAAACTACTTATATACTGTGATATAATGTAACATAATTTACAAAATTGTTATTATTCACTCAATTGTTAGATATAATTAAAATAAAAATATAAAAAATGTAAAAAATATATTGGTAAGAGTATGTATAACTCAAGAAACCATTAGCTTTGACCAAACTGGCAGTTTTATTTTGAATTACAAATTCGACGTTTCGACACTTGTTTTGTGTCCTTATCAAGAATATACTAAAACAACAGATATAACATAAAGAAAATAATCGCACGAGGAACAAGAGAGCAAAAAGAAAAAGATAACATACTTTTGTTAGTCAGATATTAAAAATAATAAAGCCACTCGAGACGTCATTAGTGATAGGGCTTATTGCAGTTTGCACTTTGTCCAGAAATTGTAAAAACCCATCGATAGTCCTAAGGACATAAAGATGTCGACGCGATATAAAAATGAGAGCGTTAACGTGCTCATCTCACCAAGTCGAAAGGCGGCGTCAGACTAGTCCGCGTCTGTGGATACGCGAATTGAGTCAAAAGAAGGATACATAGAAAAACAAACGGAAGGAGGGGGAAACAGCAATTAAGTGGAAATAATAATTCTGTCATATAGAGGATTTAGGTTCTCAGTATCCTTTTGGAGATTGATCGTATTATTATGTTTTTTGATATAGAACATCTCCGCTATCCCCCTCTTCCTCACGTTTCCCTCTCTATGTAAAATCTCAGGAGAGGACCATTTAAAATCGTGCCCGTATGTTAACCGGTGATTACTCACTACTGTGTAATTGCGTGCTCGTTTATTAATGTCGCTCCTATGTTCCTTCACACGAGTTTCCAGATGTCTACCCGTTTGTCCTATACATATAGGACATATTGCAGTCATTGCAATCAATTTTATAGACAACGCCTGTTTTCTTCATGTTGTCGATTTTATCTTTTCCAAGTTTTATAATTGAATCTAGTTTTTTAGGCAGTATGTATAACGTTAATTAATTTTGCAAAATGTGTAATTTGTTCTAGGATTTCCACAGTAATATTTACAATGCCAATCCGATAAGAATCTTTCAAACTTTTATTATTAACGATTACAGAATATTCTTTTAAATAAATCCAAACTATATTAAAAGGTGTCTTACATAGCGATCTAAAGTTCTATGGTACACCAACTTGCCTTGCATTAATGAGAGAGAGAAGCCACGTAGTGACAAAATTGACGAAGTATGCACTTAAAATGCAACCACTTCGCGCGATGAAAAGTGAGACGGTAAAGAACCAAGACCATTGCTTATATCCTGATAACTGGAAACTTTAATTATTTTTTAACCTTAATTATTTTTGTTAAATAAGTTATTAAATATACAAAAAGAATTTTATTTAAAATATTGCTAAAAATACTATTTTAAAAGAAACAAAATTTTTGCTAATTCTTTCTTTCTTTGCCACTCAACATCTAGAGAGCTTCATATTTCTTATTAATTCAAATTACACAATGATACCAAAACTATTTACAATTGTATATTTTGAAAAAATAATATTTTTACAAAGTTCTATTAAAGTGTTTTTCTCTAAAATTCTATAAAATCAAGAATTTTAATGTTCCATTTTTCAATAAAAAGAAATAATAGAGTGGTAAATTTTGGTATTGTTATAAGTGCGAAAATGTGCATTTTTTAATGTAATTTATTTCAAATTATTATAATTTTTCTAAATTGAGATATTGTAATTTAAACGTATGGTGAATAGTGATTTTTACTTTATGTGGAGACAAATTAATTATATTTCTATAATCGATGATATCTCGCAAACTGCTCCAAAATAAATGATTTTATACTCGTTGGAAGCACTAGAAATTTAACTTTCAAACGAAACCAAGAGATCAACTTGCTACGATTTTTCTTTACAAAGATATCAAATATATTGCTATCACGATAAAAAAAAACACAACTAAAACCTACATTAAGGAGCAAAATCAATTTTATTTTCATAAATTAATCGACAATACCTAGATACCTCGAAAACTAATTGTCTGAGCGAAGACAAAATAACAAATGAAGGAAAAAATTGCCAGTTACGTTCGGATTGCTGAGAAAACTGAAGCAGCTAAAATTGCCACCTGTTTTTAACGCTCCTCTCGCAAATGTAAAAAAAACGAAATACACAAAGAGAACAGCCGTTGATATCTCTGTGTCTCCTTGCGGATTTCCTCCTCATACCGTGCATAAGTGATTTGTGAGGACCGAGAGATTAAATGCAACAGCAAACTCGCTGACTCGCAAGAGAAATTTATGGAAATTGGTAAAAGAATTAAAAAACGAAGTATAAGAGAGCATGCAAGAATATATGGTCAACTCGATGAACTTTATTGACAGGAATAAATATTGACATAAATATTGACAGGAATACAAAGTGTGACACTTTTATCAATGTCTGATTTGATATTTGGTAAGTCTGGACCAGTTGTTAGGTTCTTATTAGTCTCATAGCAACTTCTTATGGCACATATTTTCTAAAACGCGTTTTTCCGTATGAAAAATAGCTGATTTTTCAGTTATATGTATACTTGGAGATTGATGAAGAAATTGCCTTAAGAGAGACAACTTTTGTGCGTAATAACGTTTCTATGATATTTCTATGCATAATATACTACATTTATAATCTTTGATATCTTGATATCTAAAATTAGGTTTGTTATCACCGATAAACATTAATCGCTGCTTTTAACAAATAAATATTCTTCCCATCGGTTCCTCCTTCTCTCCACTCGTAGCATTTCACTTCTAAAAAAATCTGTAAAAGAGAAGACAGTCAGTGTTTAAAAATAAGGGTAATTATGCAGTCTAGGGGTTATTATGCAGTACTGCTTTAAATAACTTTCCTTCGTTCATACATGTACTATTTTCACATACCTAAGTATTAGTCGTTTATGCCTTTCAATACTCAAAATAACTGCTACAGATTTTTCAAACTTTGTTTAATTTTAATAGAAAACGAGCGATAACTAAAACCTTTTAAATGTTGTTGAGAATCATGATCTTGACAACATATGTCAAGGTCAAGGTCATCGAAGCTGCATCCCCTACTACATAATTGGCCTTTAAAACGTTCGTTACCCGTTACCATGCTTATTCCTTAACAGCACTGCAAAATCGAATGTGTTACCTGAAGCATTTAAATTTTCTGAAATCTGCTTATCCAATGACTGTACCACGTCTCCTTGTACGATGTTAGTTTGTTCAGGACTAATCTGTCTCTGTAGTTGTTGCAACTCTCTTTCAATTTTTCCTCCAAACGACAGAAGAACTCTTCTCAAGGCATTTATAGCAGAACCCTGCGCAAACAAAAAGTCCCAATCGTTCAGTCAAAATATAAAATACACTGCTTATATTTTCAAATGTCTGACGCATACAATTCTAACGTTAAGTATTGACAAGCCTTTTGTTGGTTCGTCTGTAGTGCTGCAATAACCAACGTCCTCGTGAAAATTTCCATTCTCAAGCTGGACCTTAACGTAACTGACGCAGCCAGCACGCCATACAAAAATAAGAGAATTAGGTCGCTCCAATTCATCTTCATCGATGAAATCTATAAAATCTTCATCAATGAAATCTACAACAAATTTGCGATCTTATTTTTATAGACTTGACTATTCACACATATGAGAATTTATTCAGCTAATAACAGATATAGGTACCTAATATTTGGTCGATAACTGTATAACTCCATTTGCTCTCTCCAAAGACTTTATTGGCTACTGAGATTAAATCAGGAAAATCCACAGCTAAGTCCATCGGCTCTGCGGTTGCGAGCGTGTTGACTGAAACATTTGATTTCTCTGATATCTACTTACTCAATGACAGTGCCACATCTCTTTATATGTTGTTACCTTGTTCAGGACTCATCTGTCTCTGCAGCTGTTGTCTCTGCAGCTCACTTTCAATTTCGCCTCCAAACGACCAAAAGGTCTCCTTGAAAATTCTTTTTAAGGCTGTCACAACAGAACCCTGCGCAAAAAAGTCCCAATCGTTCAGGCAAAATATAAAATACACTGCTTACTCTTTACAAGTGAATAACGCATACATTTCTGGCGTTTTGTATCGCCAAGTCTTTTGTAGATTCCTCTGCTTTGTAATAACCAACGCGCTCGTGAATGGTTCCATTCTCAAGCTGGACCTTAACGGAACTGCTGTAGGCAGCACAGCATCTATACGAAACATCTATCTCATCAGCAGCATTATTTTCACGGTAGGACTCTACAACAAATTCGCGAGCTTATTTTTGTAGACCTGACTATTCACACTTATGAGAATTTCTTCAACTAATTACAAATATACCTTCTCGTATTCTGTCAATAGTATAACTCCATTTGCCCTCTCCAAAAACATTATTGGCCGCTGAGATTAAATCAGGAAGATCTGTTACTAAATCCAACGGTTCTGCGAACGTGTTAACTGAAATTTAAAAAAAATTCTTTTTTTAAAAATTTAATAAAATCGCCAAGTGCACGCGCCAGTATGAACTGTTATGGTATATATTAAAAAACTGTTGTACAAAATTGTTTTAGTACATCGAATAAAAAATATAAAATAATTATGCATTGCAACGTAAATGATGTTAATTTCCGTGTGAAGAATGTTTATAAGTAAATAATAAACGTTCTTCAACATTTCATAATTTTAACAATGTTAAAACCGTTTTTCGAAAAAAGTATTAAAATTAGAACGTTACATCAAATAAAAAGAAGAAATACGATAAACATTTTATAAAAATAAACATTTTAAAAATCCTTCAAGATAATGGCAAATATTTAAATGTAGGGGGACCGGGGCGAAAACGTCTTCAGGGTGAAACCGTCAAATCAAATATCTCGGAACCTGTATATTGTGCGAACTCGCTATTAATATTGTAAACGCTGCTTATGGTACCCATGTGACCAACGGAGTTTCGGCGGGTTACCTGCCGTGTTATGATTTTTACGAGGGCAAACGTGTTTTCGGAAGGTGAAAGTAAAATTTTCTGCGCGTGGAAATTTTGTAATATTTACTCTCCAAATCACGAGGTACGTGATTATAAAGAGTATTACATGCTGGACACGAATCCAGTGTAGTTTTTTCATTATCGTTGATGTCTAATATTTCGTGGGCGATCAAACCTGAAACTTGTGTTTGGGGCTAATTCGTCAGTAAGCACCCGGGGTAGACTTTTATAATATTGGCAAATTTTCTAATTTTATTATATTTTTCAGTCTTTTCTACCCCTATTTCATATATATTTCTTTAATATTTGGTTGATTAGTTTTTGAGTTATAGAATTTGTACACACACACAAAAACACAAAATAATGAAACATTTTAACACTTTAATTAATAAATGTTTAGATTTTTCTATTAACAAATAATTAATAAAATGTATCCTATCAGTTTTCATAATCGGAATTATGTATTTATGGAGTGACGACTCTGCCCCGGCATTTTTGAGATTTAAATTTTTCCACCGTTGTCGTTTTTGCTCTATACCGGTTAAACAAAGCGACGTAGACAAATATTTCCTATATAAATTTTGTAGCTAAAGGTTCACTCTTTACAACGGTATACCACCTTTAACTAAAATTATTTATTTTGTTGTGAAAAATCGGCACCGAAAAAAAACTGTCGATCTTGCCCCGGTCTCCCCTATATAATACTTAATTGTGGGTGGCAGTATGATCTAGTGGTAGAGCGCCAGACTCGTAACCAGGAGGAACCGGGTTCGAGTCCACTTAATCATTGAAATTTTATTTAAATTAAAATTTCAAACTGCACCCCCCGTATGAGAAATAAAGAGGGGATTCTCGTGCGGAGAAACTGGGCTCCGTCATTCGGAAGAGACGTTAAGCTGTTGGTGCGCACATAGCAACTGGCATCTGCTATGTGTATCCCCCCATAAATATAGAATTTAATTAGCGTCAATCAGTGTCGTTACACTCTTCTTGACATTAGCATGTAGCTCTTAAGCATTGTTCTTTTAAATAACTGTATGATTCTTGTGCGGACGACATATAGATATATGTATGTGAATATGTTTTTTGCTTCGATCTCGTTCTCCGGACTATTTGATGTCGATCTTTTGGTTACTCATACTCCGGTATTAGTTTCTTGACTTAGTAATCTGGCGACACACTGGGTATGATGGAAAATTCGAGAATTTTTTAATATTTTGTATCTGCTGAGGATGGCCCAATTTGGAGCCGAAACGTATGGAATATTGATCTTGTATCTTGAAATAAATCAGTTTTGATTAATACGCACCAAGTACCGCGTTTGACTCTCATAGCCAAGTTATATTGAGTTTGAATTTTCGAGAGTCCTAAGGATATTATTTAATGCAGAAAATTTGATTGTTCAGCCGTTATTGAGATTTAATAATCTTAAGGGTCTCTCAACTCGTCGGTTCGCGTATTATAGTTACAAGGTTTGTGTCTCGCTGAGCTTACACTTGACGCGAGACACTACCATGTCTCTTAAAATTTGATTTTTCTAAAGCCTACTCACGCCATGACTGTGCCATATCTCTTTGTATGTGGTTAACTTGTTTAGGAATAATCTGTCTTTGCAGCTGTTGCAGCTGTCTTTCAATGTTGTCTCCAAACGTCAAGAGAACTCTTTTTAAGGCATTTATAGTAGAACCCTGTGCAAACAAAAAGTCTTAATCGTTTAGCCAAAATATAAAATACACTACTTATTTTTTCCAAGTGACTGTTGCATACAATTCTGGCGCTATGTGTCGCCAAGCCTTTTGTACGTTCCTCTGCGTTGTAATAACCAACATCCTCACGAAAGTTTCCATTCTCAAGCTGGACTTTAACGAAACTGAGGCAGGCTGCACGGAAATAGCCTCGAGCACTTTTAGAATAGTCAAGTACGTTGTCGAAATCTGCAACAAATTCGCGAGCTTATTTTTATAGACCTGACTATTCACACTTATGAGAATTTATTCAGCTAATGACAGATATACATAATAATTGATCGACAACAGTATAACTCCATTTGTTCTCTCCAAAAACTTTATTGGCCGCTGAGATTAAATCAGGAAAATCCACTGCTAAATCCATCGACTCTGCGGTTGCGAACATGTTGGCTGAAACATTTGATTTTTCTGAAATCTATAATACTTACCCAATGACTGTGCCACATCTCTTTATAAGTCGTTACCTTGTTCAGAACTCATCTGTCTCTGCAGCTGTTGCAGCTCTCTTTCTCCCAACGACAAAAGAACTTTTTTAAAGGCATGTGCAATAGAATCCTGTAAAAACAAAAAGTCCCAATCGTTCAACCAAAATATAAAATGCACTGCCTAGACAGCACCATGCCCAAAATCAGAACACAATTGTATAAAGACATTAGGGCTTGTTCTACTATACTTGTTATACTATATTCAAGTATTTGCAAAAAAACTTTTCTTTCCGTTGTTATGTAATGTTTAATTTTATATATTAGGTTTTACAGTTTCTTGGAACGAGATTTTGTGAATAAATGCATATTTTAATTATGCAAATTTTCAAATAAAAATTTTATTAAACCAAATAATCGACTAACTTTGTTAGTAATACATAAATTAATAATATCTAATATCGTCTTTTTTGGTAGTTTCAATCAACATCTCTTCATTGCACACGTGAAAGCAATTACAACAAGCGTGGATAGTAAAAAATACAACGTTCTTATTAGGTAACCCAACAGAAATATTAATGAAACAGCCGACTCGAAAATAAGCATAATCTTACTCTTAAGTAGGTACGTCTTCCCCAAGTCGATCTCAGGCCGGTGTTCATAGTTAGTTCTTATATTTAAGACCGTCTTCTTAAGATATCATAAATCAATCACAGAGCCGTATTAGCATCTTAAAACATTACTTAAGACAATCTTGAAATAAGAATGGATTATGAATACAAGCCTCAAATCAAATATTACGACTTATATAACTTCTTCACGAAGATCGTCTTATTTCACGACTATGAAATCTACTAATCTTAAAACAGTCTAGATTGAATAAGACTGACTTGATCAAGCTGGTCTTTATTAAGTGTTGACTTGAGACTCGACTGTGAGTACAGGCCTTAAAGATACGGGCCATAAGATGTCTTTAAAACGTCTTATATGTCCTAGTTTTGGAAATGCGTGCTATCTGGATGCTTATTCTTTCCAAGTGACTGACGCATACATTTCTGGCCTTATACAGCGCCAAATCTTTTGAAGGTCCCTCTGTCGAGCATAGACCACGGCCCTCGTGAAAGTTTCCATTTTCAAGCTGGATTCTAACGTCACTTTCATGGTCGACAATACGGTGACATGGAGGTGTAGTTCTCTCTTCGTAATCTACAACAAATTCGCGTCCTTACTTTTATATAAGGTGTCTCTAAAGTTTGACCCAGCCCCCTGGATCTTGGATACGACTCTATTCATGGAAAAACGTTTCAGACAAAAGTTGTAGGATATTAAGGGAGACAGATGATGAAAATTTGGACTTGATCCTGAGTGATCTTTTCAAGGCCAGGTCAATATAATCGATGTTTTCTTAAATAAACCCTCCATTTTTTTATTGCATATTCTTGTAGCCCTAGACGTTTTTAAAACACTATAATAATTAATAAACCTCTTTTGTTCAAAATTTCCTGAGATATTTCAAACTTTATCATGATATTTTTAATATAAAATGTGAAATATCTCGTAAAGTATTCACTTTTCGATGACTTTACATTGATACTCTTATACGTAAAATAATAAAAATAATCGAATAATAATATTAATTTTTACATTTACAATTTTGTAAAATTAAATGCGTCTAAAAGATGCAATCAAATTTTTTTTTAATAATTTCTTTTTACAGCAATTCGATTTCTTTCATTAATCTACGCATAAAAGTATCAAAGTAAATTAAAGTCATCGAAAAGTGAATATTTTACAAGATAATTCATATTTTGTATTAAAAATATCATGACAAAATTTGAAATATCTCAGGAAATTCTTAGCAACAAAAGAGAGCTTTATTATGGTGTGTTGAAACCGTCTCGACAAGGGCTACAAAAATATGGAATAAAAAATGGGAGGTTTTATTTAAGAAAACATCGATTACATTGACCTAGCCTTCAAAAAGATCACCTAGGATCAAGTCCATATTTTCATTATCTGTCCCCCTTAATATTCTACAACCGTCTGAAACGTTTTTTCATATCTAAAGCCGTTTCCGAAATCCGGGGAGCTGGGTCAGACTTTACCTGGGTCACCCTGTAGACCTTATTCACACTTATAAGAATTTCTTCAACTAATGATAGATACACCTAACCAGGGTCAACGGTAATTATTTAAATTATCGTACCTCTCTCCCCTCCAGTGGCTTTAACCTTGACATAGTTACTCAAGAGAGTAATTTTGACAACATATGTCAAGGTCACGGAGAAATAGAAAGGAGAACAAACTCCTTGCTCTCAAGCCTTGAAAAACTTCTATTCCTCCGTGGTCAAGGTAAAAGTCACTGGAGGGGGGTACGTTAATTTAAATAATTACCGCAGTAGCTATATAGTTAAATAGTTAAAATTTAATAACTTTTAACTTATAGCTTAGTTAATTTATAAAATGTATTAATTTTGAACTTAAACTATAGTTACTTTTAAAACATGTAAACTTAAAACACATCTTATACACTTTTTAACTTCTTTCCTAAGTTAAAGATTTTTTCATCTCGACACGCCGATATTTTTTTCTATAAAATCTTGAACATTGGAAAATTATTTTTAACATATAATTCTGTGTATGCATTATGCATGTAATTCTCATAGACATATGTATATAAACCAGCCCCGTGTAAAAGGCAGCGTGGTAACATCAACGGTGCCTCTTCAGAAGAGCTCATATAGATATATGTATAAGAGTAGCGCAAGCCTTTTATTTCACGAATGCTGACCACTGCGTGTTTCTATTGTTTCAGCTACCATTTTAATGCGGGATCTACAATGCAAGTTGTTGGGTCGTGGGTCGTAGGAAGGTGACTAATCACAGTCGATTATTCTCCTCAAATTCGACTGTGCTGGCTCGTTAAAAGTAACAAAGACAGAATAAGTAAGAACCGCCTGTGAATACCGGTCTAAGGTCCAAAATAAAGATTGTTTACGCGCTATTCTTATTATCTTATACAGCTCTACTCTCCAGTAGATCTATCTTATTTTTCTGATCGCTTAGAAGTGCACGCTGCCTCTTAGGGTATAGGAGCCGATCTATCTATATTATACATAAAAGTCTATGATGCTATTTTGCACAACTTTCATAATTGTGAAAGATAAAAATACATTTCTATATAGAAAACCATTTTTTTGTTATTCTATACAACCTTTCCAAATAACAAATAAAATAAAAAACTTCACAAACTTTACAAATAACATATAAACTTTACAAATTTACAAATAAAACATTAAATATATTTGATGATCCATATTGTAATTGCATTGTGGTAGTAAGAGTAATCTCAAATTTAATAGAAAATTACATTTTAATATAATATAAATAATATTAATTTAACTTTTAATTTAACTTAAGTTAATTTAATCTTAAAAGTACCTTTTAACTTTTGTGAGTTAGTTTTCTTTACATGTAACATTTAACGTAACTACATTAAATTTATAAGCTATTAACTTCAACTTAACTTATTGTTAGTTTAAAAAAAATTAACTTACAAGTAATTCCATACCCTCTGTCGCAAACTGTATAACTCCATTTGCCCTCTCCAAATACTTTATTGGCCACTGTGATTAAATCACAACGATCCGATTTGCCTGTTAAATCAATCAGTTCTCTTTTCTGGAATTTATGAGGATTTTTCGCCATGGCTTGTGTAGCAGCGAGCTGAAAGGCGAAAAATTCATTACGTTCGCATTACCTTTACACGGCCGTGAGAGAGTTTTTCCATTTTACTCTACAAATTAAGCCACAAGAGCCAAGATCTGTGAGATCACTCACAATTTTGATGCATGACAAATATTAATTCGTGTCCATTCCATGTACAGACGGCGTCATTGATGCCTGGACACCAAAATTGAATGTGTTTCGGAAACTCACTCTTCGTCTCTTTCTAACTGTCCCCCTTAGAACACTTACTTCTTTTAGAGAGGGGATCCAGACGAATGGGACCCGATTGACCACGTCGCCAATTGGCTGATTCAATATAAAAATTTCTTATTGGCTGGTCCAGTGGAAGAACTACAGTCACCGAAAAAACAATTAAGTACTTAAAATGTGGATCACAAAAAATGATAAAAATTATTGTAGGGGTTACACGACAATTGTAGGTACAATATATAGGGTAATTCACAAAGATATGCACATACTGTGGGAGGTGGTTCCTTGGATAATTTTAAAGAAAAAAGTTCCTATGAACATGGGTCCGGAAAGGCTTCCCTGCAGAGTTATGGGTCTTCAAAGAAAAATAAAAAAAAAGAGAAAAATAAGTTTTTTTCCTAAGTAATGTCGAAAACTTCAGAAAGTGATTTCTTAGGCAATTTTAGAAAAGAGTTCTTATAAACATAAATCCGGAAATGCTTTCCTGCAGATTTATGGGCCTTTAAAGTTAAAGAAAAATTAAAAAATTTTTCCTAAGTGATGTCGGAAACTGCAGGAAAGCATTTCCGGGTTTATGTTCATACAAAATTTTCTCTTCAAATTGTCTAAGGAATCACTTCCTGGAGTATTCGACATCACTTAGGAAAAAAACTTTTATTTTTCTTTAACTCAGAAAACCCATAACTCTGCAGGAAAGCCTTTCCGGACCCATGTTCATAGGAACTTTTTTCTTCAAAGTCGTTCAAGGGAACCACCTCCCAAAGTATGTGCATATCTTCTTGAATCACCCTGTATGTAATGCGTAATGAAATATATACAAATGTTAAATAGATTTTTTAATGTAAGGCGTACAAATACAAGAGTCTACAACACGTATATTTCTTAAAATTTTATTATAATTCTACAAAAGATTTGGTGTGTATAATATGTGTAAAAATCAGTCATTAGATCACATTCATAATCATTTTATAATATCTACATGGTAATGATGATGATTACATTTTATAAGTAAGAGATATAACAAATATTTATTTTACTAATATATGTATATGAAAATTTAACAGACAGTATTGTAATTCTATTTAATAGAATATAAATTTTTCTTAAATTTTATAGTAGGGGAGCCCAGAAGGCTAAATGGGGATTTACTCGAGCGTCGTAGGAACCTATTGGATTTTGAAGATTAGATGGTAGAAAGAAAAAAATGTTATATAATGTACACCCTTTCACCGGTGGGGGAAGCGTCTACAGGTTTTCAAAAATGTAAAAAAAAATAGTCACATGAAAATACTCGAGCGCGTCAGATATTGATAGTGTATATGCCCCACGTGTCTCTGATATTGGAGGTATGTTAATCTGCCGGTTTGCATGGTGAGGGTGGCTGTACGGAAGGGTTGAAAACGGGAAAAAAAAAATTTATTCGAGCGCGTCAGATATTCAGAGGGGATGTTAAGTGAACCCGAAAGAAGCTCCCATTCAAAAAACTGACGATTCGGACATGACGCAAGCTCATGGCGGCTTCTTGATAATGCAAAAAAAAATCGCCATTTTGAAATACTCGAGCGCGTCAGATTATTATACAGGTGATTCAGCTTGATGTCCTAGTCGTGCTGACCCATTATTTCCTTCAAAATAAAAAAAAATTCGACCGCGCTCGAGAATGTCAAGGTGACGTTTTTTTTTGCAAGTTTGTGACCCTCCCACTCCCTTACGTCACGCTCAAATCGTCAGATTATTGAAATGCACACTTTTCAGCATGTTATTAACCCACCTTACCTTAATCTGACGCGCTCGAGTATTTCTAACGATCGATTTTTTCTTACTATTCTGATCGGCTGCCCTAGACGCGTGATCCTATATTAAGGGCTTATATACATATAGTGGAGGTACTCAACAGGGTGCAAAGTATCCCCCTATATGTTAATCTGTCGCGCTCGAGTAAATCCCAAAATCCCCTATTGGGCTCCCCTACTATTATGAATTTCTAAAGTTTATTATACTAAAGTTTATGGTAAATAAATTATATCATAAATATATTTTATTTACATTGTGATCATGATTAATACATAAAAATACAAAAAACATAATATAAAATTTTTATTAAATTGTACAAGGTTAATATTGTAATTATTTTACTGTGTGTTATTACAGTTTATGAATGGGATGAACAATCTGCCCAATATAATCCAAAATTAGATGATCCAGCTAGAACTTATCGCTGGGAAACATGGAACGTTTACTAACATTTACATCATATATGGTATAAAAAAAGAAATACACAAAGAGAACAGCCGTTGATATCTCTATGTCTCCTTGCGGATTTCCTCCTTATACCGTGCATAAGTGATTTGTGAGGACCAAGAGATTAAATGCAACAGCAAATTCGCTGACTCGCAAGTGAAATTTATGGAAATTAGTAAAAGAATTAAAAAAAGAAGTATAAGAGAGCATGCAAGAATATATGGTCAACTCGATGAACTCTATTTGCGAAATATTGACAGGAGTATAAGGTGTAACACTTTTATCAATGTCTGATTTGATGATATTTGGTAAGTCTGGACCAGTTAGGTTCTTATACGTCTCATAGCAACTTCTTATTGCACGTATTATCTCTGTATATTGTCAATATTTATTATTAAATATTTTTCAAATATCGACGTTTTTCCTCTTTTCTTCCTTCATACCCACACAATTATACAAAAAATCAGGTTTATCGTCGTGTTTAAAGTCTTATTAGAAAGTTGGTTAGATTTGGATTTGATTTTTCGATAAGAAATCCAGACGATGTGTTAAATATCATGCAAACTGTGAAAACATTATCAAAATTAGTTTATGTCACTTAACTGCTTTATGACTCCGACTGGCGAAGTGACACAAGTGACACTACACATGTCGCGCATGTATACAGTTGAGGCGTAAAAAAAAGAACAAAAATTGATATTATATATTTTAAAACGTGTTATTGCATCTCGGCCGTGTGACACGCACGCTTCTTCGTCGATTTCCATGACGCGATTTTCACACGAAAAAAAAAGTGGCGCGATTAATTAGCGCAATTAATTCTCCCATATATTGCGTTTATTAATTCCAGAAGAGTGAAATATATCGTATATCACTTACGGGACTTCGCTCAAGAACTTTGATCGATCTGGATTAATTCAATGCCAATAAAACACTACGGGTGCTACTTCACAAGGTAATCGCTGATTAAATTAATTAGGGTTTGGTCAAAATCACTCTTTAATTTTCCTCTTGTCAAAGTACATTTTTCTAATAATGATTGATAATCGATCATTATTGTAATTTTCGAATGAAAGAAATATTTACTTAAAATATGTAGATATAAACACATTTGATCACTTTCTTAATTAGTCTAAGCTGTAAATATATAAAATGTAATACATTAAAAATGCTTTTCAGCTAGAAACACATCGTCACAAAATACGAAAAACGCGTTTTTTCGTATGCAAAACAGCTGATTTTCCAGTTATATGTATACTTGGAGATTGATGAAGAAATTGCCTTAAGAGAGACAATTTTTGTGCGTAGTAACATTTCTATGATATTTCTATGCATAATATACTACATTTATAATCTTTGATATCTTGATATCTAAAATTAGGTTTGTTATCACCGATAAACATTAATCGCTGTTTTCCAGACTTCCTTTAGCAAATGAGTATTCTTCCCATCGGTTCCTCTTTCTCTCCACTCGTAGCATTTCACTTCTAAAAAAATCTGTAAAAGAGAAGACAGTCAGTGTTTAAAAATAAGGGAAAATATGCAGTCTGGGGGTTATTATGCAGTACTGCTTTAAATAACTTTCCTTCGTTCATACATGTACTATTTTCACATACCTAAGTATTAATCGTTTATGCCTTTCAATACTCAAAATAACTGCTACAGATTTTTCAAACTTTGTTTAATTTTAATAGAAAACGAGCGATGAGACTAAAACCTTTTAAATGTTATTGAAAATCATGATCTTGACAACATATGTCAAGGTCAAGGTCATCGAAGCTGCATCCCCTACTACATAATTGGCCTTTAAAACGTTAGTTACCAGTTACCATGCTTATTCCTTAACAGCACTGCAAAATCGAATGTGTTACCTGAAGCATTTAAATTTTCTGAAATCTGCTTATCCAATGACTGTACCACGTCTCCTTGTACGATGTCAGTTTGTTCAGGACTAATCTGTCTCTGTAGTTGTTGCAACTCTCTTTCAATTCTTTCTCCAAACGACAGAAGAACTCTTCTCAAGGCATTTATAGCAGAACCCTGCGCGAACAAAAAGTCCCAATCGTTTAGTCAAAATATAAAATATACTGCTTATTTTTTCAAGTGACTGACGCATACAATTCTAACGTTAAGTATTGACAAGCCTTTTGTTTGTTCGCCTGTAGTGCTGCAATAACCAACGTCCTCGTGAAAAGTTCCATCTTCAAGCTGGACCTTAACGTAACTGACGCAGCCAGCATGAGATACAAAATTAAAAGGATTAGGTGCCTCAAATAGAGATTCCTCATCTTTATCGACGACATCTACGAAATCTACAAAAAATTTGCGATCCTATTTTTATAGACTTGACTATTCACACATACGAGTATTTATTCAGCTAATAACAGATATAGGTACCTAATATTTGGTCGATAACTGTATAACTCCATTTGCTCTTTCCAAAGACTTTATTGGCTACTGAGATTAAATCAGGAAGATCCACAGCTAAGTCCATCGGCTCTGCGGTTGCGAGCGTGTTGACTGAAACATTTGATTTCTCTGATATCTACTTACTCAATGACTGTGCCACATCTCTTTGTATGTTGTTACCTTGTTCAGGACTCATCTGTCTCTGCAGCTGTTGTCTCAGCAGCTCATTTTCAATTTCGCCTCCAAACGACCAAAAGGTCTCCTTGAAAATTCTTTTTAAGGCTGTCACAACAGAACCCTGCGCAAAAAAGTCCCAATCGTTCAGGCAAAATATAAAATACACTACTTACTCTTTACAAGTGAATAACGCATACATTTCTGGCTTTTTCTATCGCCAAGTCTTTTGTAGATTCCTCTGCTTTATAATAACCAACGCGCTCGTGAATGGTTCCATTCTCAAGCTGGACCTTAACGGAACTGCTGTAGGCAGCACAGCATCTATAAGGAACATCTATCTCATCAGCAGCATTATTTCTACGGTAGGACTCTACAACAAATTCGCGAGCTTATTTTTGTAGACCTGACTATTCACACTTATGAGAATTTCTTCAACTAATGACAAATATACCTTTTCGTATTCTGTCAATAGTATAACTCCATTTGCCATCTCCAAAAACCTTATTGGCCGCTGAGATTAAATCAGGAAGATCTGTTACTAAATCCAACGGTTCTGCAAACGTGTTAACTAAAATTTAAAAAAAAATCTTTTTTTAAAAATGTAAAAAAATCGCCAAGTGCACGCGCCAGTATGAAACTGTTATATATTAAAAAACTGTTGTACAAAATTGTTTTAGTACATTCAATCAAAAATATAAAATAATTATGCATTGCAACATAAATGATGTTGATTTCCGTGTGAAGAATGTTTATAGGTAAATAATAAACGTTCTTCAACATTTTATAATTTTAACAATGTTAAAACCGTTTTTCGAAAAAAGTGTTAAAATTAGAACGTTACATCAAATACAAAGAAGAAATACGATAAACATTTTATAAAAATAAACATTTTGAAAATCCTTCAAGATAATGGAAAATATTTAAATGTACATCATACTTATTTGTATGAAATAAAAAAATATTTAATGCAAAAAAATTAATGCAAAAAATTTGGTTGGTTTAGTTGTTATTGAGATTCGATAATCTATAAGGGTCTCTCAACTCGTCGGATCGCGTATAGTTACAAGGTTTGTGTCTCGCTGAGCTTACACTTGACGCGAGACACTACCATGTCTCTTAAAATTTGATTTTTCTAAAGTCTACTCACGCCATGACTGTTCCATATCTCCTTGTATGTGGTTAACTTGTATAGGAATAATCTGTCTTTGCAGTTGTTGCAGCTCTCTTCCAATGTTGTCTTCAAACGTCAGGAGAACTCTTTTTAAGGCATTTATAGCGGAACCCTGTGCAAACAAAAAGTCTTAATCGTTTAGCAAGAAATATAAAATACACTGCTTATTTTTTCCAAGCGACTGATGCATACAATTCTGGCGCTATGTATCGCCAAGCCTTTTGTACGTTCCTCTGCGTTGTAATAACCAACATCCTCACGAAAGTTTCCATTCTCAAGCTGGACCTTAACGAAACTGAAGCAGGCTGCACGGCAATTTCCTTGAGCACTTTTAGAATAGTCAAGTACGTCGTCGAAATCTGCAACAAATTCGCGAGCTTATTTTTATAGACCTGACTATTCACACTTATGAGAATTTATTCAGCTAATGACAGATATACATGATACTTGATCGACAACAGTATAACTCCATTTGTTCTCTCCAAAAACTTTATTGGCCGCTGAGATTAAATCAGGAAAATCCACTGCTAAATTCATCGGCTCTGCGGTTGCGAACGTGTTGGCTGAAACATTTGATTTTTCTGAAATCTATAATACTTACCCAATGACTGTGCCACATCTCTTTATAAGTCGTTACCTTGTTCAGAAGTCATCTGTCTCTGCAGCTGTTGCAGCTCTCTTCCTCCCAACGACAAAAGAACTTTTTTAAAGGCATGTGCAATAGAACCCTGTAAAAACAAAAAGTCCCAATCGTTCAACCAAAATGTAAAATGCACTGCCTAGACAGCACCATGCCCAAAATCAGATCACAATTGTATAAAGACATTAGGGCTTGTTCTACTATACTTGTTATACTATATTCAAGTATTTGCAAAAAAACTTTTCTTTCCGTTGTTATGTAATGTTTAATTTTATATATTAGGTTTTACAGTTTCTTGGAACGAGATTTTGTGAATAAATGCATATTTTAATTATGCAAATTTTTAAATAAAAATTTTATTAAACCAAATAATCGACTAACTTTGTTAGTAATACATAAATTAATAATATCTAATATCGTCTTTTTTGGTAGTTTCAATCAACATCTCTTCATTGCACACGTGAAAGCAATTACAACAAGCGTGGATAGTAAAAAATACAACGTTCCTATTAGGCAACCTAACAGAAATATTAATGAAACAGCCGACTCGAAAATAAGCATAATCTTACTCTTAAGTAGGTACGTCTTCCCCAAGTCGATCTCAGGCCGGTGTTCATAGTTAGTTCTTATATTTAAGATCGTCTTTTTAAGATATCATAAATCAATCACAGAGCCGTATTAGCATCTTAAAACATTACTTAAGACGATCTTGAAATAAGAATGGATTATGAATACAAGCCTCAAATCAAATATTACGACTTATATAACTTCTTCACGAAGATCGTCTTATTTCACGACTATGAAATCTACTAATCTTAAAACAGTCTAGATTGAATAAGACTGACTTGATCAAGATGGTCTTTATTAAGTGTTGACTTGAGACTCGACTGTGAGTACAGGCCTTAAAGATACGGGCCATAAGATGTCTTTAAAACGTCTTATATGTCCTAGTTTTGGAAATGCGTGCTATCTGGATGCTTATTCTTTCCAAGTGACTGACGCATACATTTCTGGCCTTATACAGCGCCAAATCTTTTGTAGGTCCCTCTGTCGAGCATAGACCACGGTCCTCGTGAAAGTTTCCATTTTCAAGCTGGATTCTAACGTCACTTCTATAGGAGACAATACGGTGACATGAAGGTGTAGTTGCCTCTCTGTAATCTACAACAAATTCGCGTCCTTACTTTTACATAAGGTGTCTCTAAAGTTTGACCCAGCCCCCTGGATCTTGGATACGACTCTAGACATGGAAAAACGTTTCAGACAAAAGTTGTAGGATATTAAGGGGGACAGATGATGAAAATTTGGACTTGATCCTGAGTGATCTTTTCAAGGCCAGGTCAATATAATCGATGTTTTCTTAAATAAACCCTCCATTTTTTATTGCTTGTAGCCCTAAACGTTTTTAAAACACTATAATAATTAATAAACCTCTTTCGTTCAAAATTTCCTGAGATATTTCAAACTTTATCATGATATTTTTAATACAAAATGTGAAATATCTCGTAAAGTATTCACTTTTCGATGACTTTACATTGATACTCTTATACGTAGAATAATAAAAATAATCGAATAATAATATTAATTTTTACATTTACAATTTTGTAAAATTAAATGCGTCTAAAAGATGCAATCAAATTTTTTTAAAATAATTTTTTTTTACAGCAATTCGATTTCTTTCATTAATCTACGTATAAAAGTATCAAAGTAAATTGAAGTCATCGAAAAGTGAATACTTTACAAGATAATTCATATTTTGTATTAAAAATATCATGACAAAATTTGAAATATCTCAGGAAATCCTTAGCAACAAAAGAGAGCTTTATTATGGTGTGTTGAAACCGTCTCGACAAGGGCTACAAGAATATGGAATAAAAAATGGGAGGTTTTATTTAAGAAAACATCAATTACATTGACCTGGCCTTCAAAAAGATCACCTAGGATCAAGTCCATATTTTCATTATCTGTCTCCCTTAATATTCTACAACCGTCTGAAACGTTTTTTCATATCTAAAGCCGTTTCCGAAATCCGGGGGGCTGGGTCAGACTTTACCTGCGGGTCACCCTGTAGACCTTATTCACATTTATAAGAATTTCTTCAACTAATGATAGATACACCTAACCAGGGTCAACGGTAATTATTTAAATTATCGTACCTCTCTCCCCTCCAGTGGCTTTAACCTTGACATAGTTACTCAAGAGAGTAATTTTGACAACATATGTCAAGGTCACGGAGAAATAGAAAGGAGAACAAACTCCTTGCTCTCAAGCCTTGAAAAACTTCTATTCCTCCGTGGTCAAGGTAAAAGTCATTGGAGGGGGGTACGTTAATTTAAATAATTACCGCAGTAGCTATATAGTTAAATAGTTAAAATTTAATAACTTTTAACTTATAGCTTAGTTAATTTATAAAATGTATTAATTTTTAACAAACTATAGTTACTTTTAAAACATGTAAACTTAAAACACATCTTATACACTTTTTAACTTTTTTCCTAAGTTAAAGATTTTTTCATCTCTACACGCCGATATTTTTTTCTATAAAATCTTGAACATTGGAAAATTATTTTTAACATATAATTCTGTGTATGCATTATGCATGTAATTCTCATAGACATATGTATATAAACCAGCCCCGTGTAAAAGGCAGCGTGGTAACATCAACGGTGCCTCTTCAGAAGAGCTCATATAGATATATGCGTATAAGAGTAACGCAAGCCTTTTATTTCACGAATGCTGACCACTGCGTGTTTCTATTGTTTCAGCTACCATTTTAATGCAAGATCTACAATGCAAGTTGTTGGGTCGTGGGTCGTAGGAAGGTGACTAATCACAGTCGATTATTCTCCTCAAATTCGACTGTGCTGGCTCGTTAAAAGTAACAAAGACAGAATAAGTAAGAACCGCCTATGAATACCGGTCTAAGGTCCAAAATAAAGATTGTTTACGCGCTATTCTTATTATCTTATACAGCTCTACTCTCCAGTAGATCTATCTTATTTTTCTGATCGCTTAGACGTACACGCTGCCTCTTAGGGTAGGAGCCGATCTATCTATATTATACATAAAAGTCTATGATGCTATTTTGCACAACTTTCATAATTGTGAAAGATAAAAATACATTCCTATATAGAAAACCATTTTTTTGTTATTCTATACAACCTTTCCAAATAACAAATAAAATAAAAAACTTTACAAACTTTACAAATAACATATAGACTTTACAAATTTACAAATAAAACATTAAATATATTTGATGATCCATATTGTAATTGTATTGTGGTAGTAAGAGTAATCTCAAATTTAATAAAAAATTACATTTTAATATAATATAAATAATATTAATTTAACTTTTAATTTAACTTAAGTTAATTTGATCTTAAAAGTACCTTTTAACTTTTGTGAGTTAGTTTTCTTTACATGTAACTTTTAACGTAACTACATTAAATTTATAAGCTATTAACTTCAACTTAACTTATTATTAGTTTAAAAAAAATTAACTTACAAAAAAAATTATACCCTGTGTCGCAAACTGTATAACTCCATTTGCCCTCTCCAAAAACCTTATTGGCCACTGTGATTAAATCACAACGATCCGATTTGCCTGTTAAATCAATCAGTTCTCTTTTCTGGAATTTATGAGCATTTTTCGCCATGGCTTGTGTAGCAGCGAGCTGAAAGGCGAAAACATTCATTACGTTCGCATTACTTTTACACGGCCGTGAGAGAGTTTTTCCATTTTACTCTACAAATTAAGCCACAAGAGCCAAGATCTGTGAGATCACTCACAATTTTGATGCATGACAAATATTAATTCGTGTCCATTCTATGTACATATCGCGGTCGAAATCGTATCTTTAAATCGCAAATTTTAGCGCATAAAAGCGGCCAGCGATAAGCGACGCGCAAAGAAACGGAGACAAAAATCGAATCAGCCAATCGCAGTCGAAAGATCGCGGTAACGAGAATGGATTTCGATCGCAATTGTTTAGTTATTTCCGCTAAAATGTATACTAAGGACAGTAGACGTTGCTTCAGGAATCGGCCCGAAATGTGCAAGTAAATCCCGGCTGTTTTATTTTTAATAAACATTAAATAAGAATGAAAAAGTTGGTTTCTTTAAAAATTTATATTTTCTATGTAAAAAAAATTTTTTTAAGACAAGAAAAAGAATAGTGCAGATATATATCCTTAATAAAATTGAATTATTCAGGAAGATCAAAATGGTACATTTAATTAGGGAGAATCGTTGATGAGTAAAAAATTAAAGGTAAATTTATATATAAATTTGAATATATGACATTTTTCGATAATTTAGTAAAAACTGACTCATCAACGCCCAACCCAAACCCCTAAACCTAGAAACATGAAATTCAGAGAGTATATTCCTTCCATGACGTAAGCACCCACTAAGAAGAGATTTCTAGAAAATCGACCTCTAATAAGGGGGGTGAAAAGGGGTAAAATGTGTTTCACGGGCAGTTGTGCTAAATTTAAATTGTTCATTGCAATCAAAGGAAAGTTTATTAGTCAAAATGGATTTAAAGTATAAGTTAAATACCGTAGCGTAGCACGGGTATATCAATCAAGCTAGTAACATAATATGTAGAACATGTAGAAAAAAATTTATGAAAAATACTTCCATTTTAAAAAATAATTCTATTTTTTTGCAATAACCAAGTAGAGAAGCAACATTTGTCAGAATCATTTAAAGGGACGTTGCTTTGACCGAAAACAACATTAATCATAAATAATTAGCAAAATTGTTACTTACAGAAAAAGGTTACGTGTAGTAACGAGTGACGACACGTGGGTCTGAGAAATCCGACTTTCGGCATTCGGCAATGTATTGATATCTGGGCCTGGGCCAGGGCTCTTGAGTCCCTTTTTCCACTTACTTCTTTTAGAGAGGGGAGCCAGACGAATAGGACCCGATTGACCACGTCGCCAATTGGCTCATTCAATATAAAAATTTCTGATTGGCTGGTCCAGTGGAAGAACTATACAGTCACCGAAAAACAATTAAGTACTTAAAATGTGGATCACAAAAAATGGTAAAAATTATTATAGGTACAATATATAGGGTAATTCACAAAGATATGCACATACTGTGGGAGGTGGTTCCTTAGATAATTTTAAAGAAAAAAGTGCCTATGAACATGGGTCCGGAAAGGCTTCCCTACAGAGTTATGGGTCTTCAAAGAAAAATAAAAAAAAAGAGAAAAATAAGTTTTTTTCCTAAGTGATGTCGAAAACTTCAGAAAGTGATTCCTTAGGCAATTTTAAAGAAAAGAGTTCTTATAAACATGAATCCGGAAATGCTTTCCTGCAGATTTATGGGCCTTCAAAGTTAAAGAAAAATTAAAAAATTTTTCCTAAGTGATGTCGGAAACTGCAGGGAAGCATTTCCGGGTTTATGTTCATACGAACTTTTCTCTTCAAATTGTCTAAGGAATCACTTCCTGGAGTATTCGACATCACTTAGGAAAAAAACTTTTATTTTTCTTTAACTCAGAAAACCCATAACTCTGCAGGAAAGCCTTTCCGGACCCATGTTCATAGGAACTTTTTTCTTCAAAGTCGTCAAGGGAACCACCTCCCAAAGTATGTGCATATCTTCTTGAATCACCCTGCATGTAATGTGTAATGAAATATATACAAATGTTAGATAGAATTTTTAATGTAAGGCGTACAAATACAAGGGTCTACAACACGTATATTTCTTAAAATTTTATTATAATTTTACAAAAGATGTGGTGTGTATAATATGTGTAAAAATCAGTCATTAGATCATATTCATAATCATTTTATAATATCTACATGGTAATGATGATGATTACATTTTATAAATAAGAAATATAACAAATATTTATTTTACTAATATATATACATGAAAATTTAACAGACAGTATTGTAATTCTATTTAATAGAATATAAATATTTTTTAAATTTTATGAATTTCTAAAGTTTATTATACTAAAGTTTATGGTAAGTAAATTATATCATAGATATATTTTATTTACATTGTGATCATGATTAATACATAAAAATACAAAAAACATAATATAAAATTTTTATTAAATTGTACAAGATTAATATTCTAATTATTTTACTGTGTGTTATTACAGTTTATGAATGGGATGAACAATCTGCCCAATATAATCCAAAATTGGATGATCCAGCTAGAACTTATCGATGGGAAACCTAGAACGTTTACTAACATTTACATCATATATGGTATAAAAAAAGAAATACACAAAGAAAACAGCTAGCCGTTGATATCTCTGTGTCTCCTTGCGGATTTCCTCCTTATACCGTGCATAAGTGATTTGTGAGGACCGAGAGATTAAATGCAACAGCAAACTCGCTGACTCGCAAGAGAAATTTATGGAAATTGGTAAAAGAATTAAAAAAAGAAGTATAAGAGAGCATGCAAGAATACATGGTCAACTCGATGAACTTTATTTGCGAAATATTGACAGGAATATAAGGTGTGACAATTTTATCAATGTCTGATTTGATGATATTTGGTAAGTCTGGACCAGTTGTTAGGTTCTTATTCGTCTCATAGCAACTTCTTACGGCACATATTTTCTCTGTATATTGCCAATATTTATTATTAAATATTTTTCAAATATCGACGTTTTTCCTCTTTTCTTCCTTCATACCCACACAATTATGCAAAAAATCAGGTTTATCGTCGTGTTTAAAGTCTTATTAGAAAGTTGGTTAGATTTGGATTCAATTTTTCGATAAGAAATCCAGACGATGTGTTAAATATCATGCAAACTGTGAAAACATTATCCAAATTAGTTTATGTCACTTAACTGCTTTATGACTCCGACTGGCGAAGTGACACAAGTGACACTACACATGTCGCGCATGTATATAGTTGAGGCGTAAAAAAAAAGGGAAAAAATTAATATTATATTTTAAAACGTGTTATTGCATCTCGGCCGTGTGACATGCTCGCTTCTTCGATTTCCATGACGCGATTTTCACACGAAAAAAAAAGTGGCGCGATTAATTAGCGCAATTAATTCTCCCTTATATTGCGTTTATTAATTCCAGAAGAATGAGATATATCGTATATCACTTACGGGACTTCGCTCAAGAACTTTGATCGATCTGGATTAATTCAATGCTAATAAAACACTACGGGTGCTACTTCACAAGGTAATCGCTGATTAAATTAATTAGGGTTTGGTCAAAGTCACTCTTTAATTTTCCTCTTGTCAAAGTACATTTTTCTAATAATGATTGAAAATCGATCACTTTTGTAATTTTCGAATAAAAGAAATATTTACTTAAAATATGTATAAACACATTTGATCACATTCTTAATTAGTCTAAGCTCTAAATATATAAAATGTAATACATTAAAGATGCTTTTTTCAGCTAGAAACACATCGTCACAAAATACGAAAAACGCATTTTTTCGTATGAAAAACAGCTGATTTTCCAGTTATATGTATACTTGAAGATTGATGAAGAAATTGCCTTAAGAGAGACAACTTTTGTGCGCAGTAACATTTCTATGATATTTCTATGCATAATATACTACATTTATAATCTTTGACATATTGATATCTAAGATTAGGTTTGTTATCACCGATAAACATTAATCGCTGTTTTCCAGACTTCCTTTAGCAAATAAGTGTTCTTCCCATCGGTTCCTCTTTCTCTCCACTCGTAGCATTTCACTTCTTAAAAAATCTGTAAAAGAGAAGACAGTCAGTGTTTAAAAATAAGGGTAATTATGCAGTCTGGGGGTTATTATGCAGTACTGCTTTAAATAACTTTCCTTCGTTCATACATGTACTATTTTCACATACCTAAGTATTAGTTGTTTATGCCTTTCAATACTCAAAATAACTGCTACAGATTTTTCAAACTTTGTTTAGTTTTAATAGAAAGCGAGCGATGACTAAAACCTTTTAAATGTTGTTGAGAATCATGATCTTGACAACTTATGTCAAGGTCAAGGTCATCGAAGCTGCATCCCCTACTACATAATTACCCTTTAAAACGTTCGTTACCAGTTACCATGCTTATTCCTTAACAGCACTGCAAAATCGAATGTGTTACCTGAAGCATTTAAATTTTCTGAAATCTGCTTATCCAATGACTGTGCCACGTCTCCTTGTACGATGTCAGTTTGTTCAGGACTAATCTGTCTCTGTAGTTGTTGCAACTCACTTTCAATTCTTTCTCCAAACGACAGAAGAACTCTTCTCAAGGCATTTATAGCAGAACCCTGCGCGAACAAAAAGTCCCAATCGTTTAGTCAAAATATAAAATATACTGCTTATTCTTTCAAGTGACTGACGCATACAATTCTAACGTTAAGTATTGACAAGCCCTTTGTTTGTTCGCCTGTAGTGCTGCAATAACCAACGTCCTCGTGAAAAGTTCCATCCTCAAGCTGGACCTTAACGTAACTGACGCAGCCAGCATGATATACAAAATTAAAAGGATCAGGTGCCTCAAATTCATATTCCTCATCTTTATCGACGACATCTACGAAATCTACAAAAAATTTGCGATCTTATTTTTATAGACTTGACTATTCACACATACGAGTATTTATTCAGCTAATAACAGATATAGATACCTAATATTTGGTCGATAACTGTATAACTCCATTTGCTCTCTCCAAAGACTTTATTGGCTACTGAGATTAAATCAGGAAGATCCACAGCTAAGTCCATCGGCTCTGCGGTCGCCAGCGTGTTGACTGAAACATTTGATTTCTCTGATATCTACTTACTCAATGACAGTGACACATCTCTTTGTATGTTGTTACCTTGTTCAGGACTCATCTGTCTCTGCAGCTGTTGTCTCAGCAGCTCACTTTCAATTTCGCCTCCAAACGACCAAAAGGTCTCCTTGAAAATTCTTTTTAAGGCTGTCACAACAGAACCCTGCGCAAAAACGTCCCAATCGTTCAGCCAATATATAAAATACACTGCTTACTCTTTACAAGTGAATAACGCATACATTTCTGGCGTTTTGTATCGCCAAGTCTTTTGTAGATTCCTCTGCTTTGTAATAACCAACGCGCGCGTGAATGGTTCCATTCTCAAGCTGGACCTTAACGGAACTGCTGTAGGCAGCACAGCATCTATACGGAACATCTATCTCATCAGCAGCATTATTTGTACAGATATACTCTACAACAAATTCGCGAGCTTATTTTTGTAGACCTGACTATTCACACTTATGAGAATTTCTTCAACTAATGACAAATATACCTTTTCGTATTCTGTCAATAGTATAACTCCATTTGCCATCTCCAAAAACCTTATTGGCCGCTGAGATTAAATCAGGAAGATCTGTTACTAAATCCAACGGTTCTGCAAACGTGTTAACTAAAATTTTTAAAAAAATCTCTTTTTAAAAATGTAAAAAATCGCCAAGTGCACGCGCCAGTATGAAACTGTTATATATTAAAAAACTGTTGTACAAAATTGTTTTAGTACATTCAATCAAAAATATAAAATAATTATGCATTGCAACATAAATGATGTTGATTTCCGTGTGAAGAGTGTTTACAGATAAATAATAAACGTTCTTCAACATTTCATAATTTTAACAATGTTAAAACCGTTTTTCGAAAAAAGTGTTAAAATTAGAACGTTACATCAAATACAAAGAAGAAATACGATAAACATTTTATAAAAATAAACATTTTGAAAATTCTTCAAGATAATGGAAAATATTTAAATGTACATCATACTTATTTGTACGAAATAAAAAATATTTAATGCAAAAAAATTAATGCAAAAAATTGGATTGGTTCAGTTGTTATTGAGATTCGATAATCTATAAGGGTCTCTCAACTCGTCGGCTCGCGTATAGTTACAAGGTTTGTGTCTCGCTGAGCTTACACTTGACGCGAGACACTACCATGTCTCTTAAAATTTGATTTTTCTAAAGTCTACTCACGCCATGACTGTGCCATATCTCTTTGTATGTGGTTAACTTGTTTAGGAATAATCTGTCTTTGCAGTTGTTGCAGCTCTCTTCCAATGTTGTCTTCAAACGTCAGGAGAATTCTTTTTAAGGCATTTATAACGGAACCCTGTGCAAACAAAAAGTCTTAATCGTTTAGCAAAAAATATAAAATACACTGCTTATTTTTTCCAAGCGACTGATGCATACAATTCTGGCGCTATGTATCGCCAAGCCTTTTGTACGTTCCTCTGCGTTGTAATAACCAACATCCTCACGAAAGTTTCCATTCTCAAGCTGGACCTTAACGAAACTGAGGCAGGCTGCACGGCAATTGCCTTGAGCACTTTTAGAATAGTAAAGGTTGTTGTCGAAATCTGCAACAAATTCGCGAGCTTATTTTTATAGACTTGACTATTCACACTTATGAGAATTTATTCAGCTAATGACAGATATACATGGTACTTGATCCACAACAGTATAACTCCATTTGTTCTCTCCAAAAACTTTATTGGCCTCTGAGATTAAATCAGGAAAATCCACTGCTAAATCCATCGGCTCTGCGGTTGCGAACGTGTTGGCTGAAACATTTGATTTTTCTGAAATCTATAATATTTACCCAATGACTATGCCACATCTCTTTATAAGTCGTTACCTTGTTCAGAACTCATCTGTCTCTGCAGCTGTTGCAGCTCTCTTTCTCCCAACGACAAAAGAACTTTTTTAAAGGCATGTGCAATAGAACCCTGTAAAAACAAAAAGTCCCAATCGTTCAACCAAAATATAAAATGCACTGCCCAGACAGCACCATGCCCAAAATCAGAACATAATCGGAATCCTTTAAAGACATTAGGCTTGTTCTACTATACTTGTTATACTATATTCAAGTATTTGCAATAAAACTTTTCTTTCCGTTGTTATGTAATGTTTAATTTTATATATTAGGTTTTACAGTTTCTTGGAACGAGATTTTGTGAATAAATGCATATTTTAATTATGCAAATTTTCAAATAAAAATTTTATTAAACCAAATAATCGACTAACTTTGTTAGTAATACATAAATTAATAATATCTAATATCGTCTTTTTTGGTAGTTTCAATCAACATCTTTTCATTGCACACGTGAAAGCAATTACAACAAGCGCGGATAGTAAAAAAATACAACGTTCCTATTAGGTAATCCAACAGAAATATTAAGCAAACAGCCGACTCGAAAATAAGCATGGTCTTACTCTTAAGTAGGTACGTCTTCCCCAGGTCGATCTCAGGCCGGTGTTCATATATGAACATAGTTCTTATATTTAAGACCGTCTTCTTAAGATGTCATAAATCAATCACAGAACCGAATTAGCATCTTAAAACGTTACTTAAAAGTCTTAAAACGATCTTTAAATAAGAACTAAGACTTATTTGACTTCTTCACAAAGATCGTTTTATATTTCACGACTATAAAATCTACTAATCTTAAGACAGTCTAGATTGAATAAGACTGACTTGATCAAGATGGTCTTAATTAAGTGTTTACTTGAGACTCGACTGTGAGTACAGGCCTTAAAGATACATGCCGCAAGATGTCTTTAAGACGTCTTATATGTCCTAGTTTTGGAAATGCGTGCTATCTGGATGCTTATTCTTTCCAATTGACTGACGCATACAATTCTGGCCTTATACAGCGCCAAATCTTTTGTAGGTCCCTCTGCCGAGCATAGACCACGGTCCTCGTGAAAGTTTCCATTTTCAAGCTGGATTCTAACTTCACTTCTATAGCGGTGAATATGATGACGTGGAGGAGATGTAGGAGATATCTCTTCGTAATCTACAACAAATTTGCGACCTTACTTTTATATAGGGTGTCTCTAAAGTCTGACCCAGCCCCCTGGATCTTGGATACGACTTTAGATATGGAAAAACGTTTCAGACAATAGTTGTAGGATATTAAGGGGGACAAATAATGAAAATTTGCACTTGACCCTGAGTGATCTTTTCAAGGCCAGGTCAATATGATCGATGTTCTCTTAAATAAAACCTCCATTTTTTTATTTAATAATTGTTAGTTTAAAAAAAAAATTAACTCACACATTTCAAACTCTCTGTCGCAAACTGTATAACTCCATTTGCCCTCTCCAAAAACCTTATTGGCCACTGTAATTATATCACAACGATCTGATTTGCCTGTTAAATCAGTCAGTTCTCCTTTCTGGGATTTGTGCGCATTTTTCGCCATAGCTTGTGTTGCAGCGAGCTGAAAGGCGAAAACATCATGGATTCGTGTTCAGCATGCATTACTCTTTATAATCACGTACCTCGATATTTGGAGAGCAAATATTATTGCAGATATTACAAAATTTCCACGTGCAGAAAATTTCACTTTGACCTTCCGAAAACACGTTTGCCCTCGTAAAAATCATAACACGGCAGGTAACTTGCCGAAACTCCGTTGGTCACATGGGTACCATAAGCAGAGCGTTTTCGCACAATATACAGGTTCCGAGATATTTGATTTGACGGAACAATCTGCCCAACATAATCCAAAATTGGATGATCCAGCTAGAACTTATCGCTGGGAAACATAGAACGTTTACTAACATTTACATCATATATGGTATATTATCTTAATTCTAATTGTTTTAATTAATGACAAAACAGACGCGGAAGTTGTGTGCTGGTGCTTGCTTACTTCTCGCAGCAAAATTGAATGACGTGAAAAGCGATATTCTTAAATCTCTCATTGAGGTACCTTCATCATGTATTATGTAATATATAATTATAAAGTTTTTACACAATAATTACTATTACTATTATTTACAGAGAATTGAGAGAGGGTGCATTCCGATTAAATCGCGAGGACTTAATTACGTCTAAGTTTGCCGTGTTGGTAGCTTTAGAATTTTATTTTTATTTGCCAACATGGGAAATATTCCCCCATTATTAGCGATTCATTTATGAATTCTGACATATTCTTTCGTATCATTCTTTTCACGTAATTTCAAAACCTCTTTATGAGAAAATCTCGGAGTGGTAAAGCATATCTGTAATAAATAATCTTAATGTCTGAAAGCTGTATAAATAATCTTCAAAGCAGTACATTTATGTATGACATACTTTTTCTTTTCGTCACTTTGCCTTACAATTAATTCAGTTATATATAGTTTAATGTAAAGGACCATATAAGATACAACTCATGGAAGTCTGCGCAACGTCGAGCTTTTATTCTGCACAACGGAATAGAAATACGTAAGTAAAAAAAACTGGTTTACAGAGAGAGAGGAACATTCTATGTCATATCTCATATTTTATTTAGAAGTTATGAGTCTCTTTTTCCACAATTGCATTTTTTCTCGCCGCACAATATTTGCACTGTAATTTATGTATATGTCGCAGGCTTATTGCAAAATCTGTCTTTTTGCAAAAAGGCTAGCCTTTTTGCAAAATGCCGGAATTTTGCGAGAGCATTTGATCGTTTCTTTAATAAAACTAACATATTTTAGACTTTTTGCAAAGTGCCTAGCCTAGCACCAGCCTATGTGTGCCAAAAAGCCTAAAGTGCGTTCAGTCTTATTGGGAGACGATCAGTGTTTCGCAAAATGCCGGCCTTTCGCAAAGAGGCTAGTCTTTTTGCAAAAGGGCTGATTTTTCAATAAGCCTGCGACATATACATATATTATGATATATATTTTAAGTACACTTTTATTTAAAGAATAATTATTTTATCTATTTTGTACATTATGTATAGACGCGCGCATACAAGAAAGATATTTGAAATAAAATTTGAAATAGAATTAGAGTCACACTACACACAGAAATAGGGTAGTTACTTGCATAAATAAAAATAATTCGCGTTTATTACGATTGTATTCCGATAAAGAGAAGACAAACTCAAGAATCAACAGTTAGCTGAGTTTCGGGCAAAAGTACTTTTTCCCCGGGTTTGAAGGCAGGCATTCCAAGATACGGACAACTGGCACATCTGAATGCGTCTCCTAGATAACACTAAAAATAAAACATTCATAAAAATTTAAGTTTATACAGTTGCATTATTATATCTACATGACACATTGATAAATTTCACACATTCATCACACATTGATAAAAAGAAAGCAATAGTACGAAACGTACACTTCCACAAGAAGATTTAACAGTGCCTTCCGGTGCGGCTTTGCCACTTAATTCTTCTGCGAGTCCGCATGAACAGTCCTTGCACGCTTTTCGCTTGCCCGTTGTCGCACAGACTGAAAGCATTAGACTTGTTTAATTTACACAAATTCAAGAATTCTTTTCTTTTTTTTTTCAATTATACAAAATAGAAATAACATTTCGTTTTTTATATAACGTAATCTCACCTTTTAAGGATGACGCGTCTGGCTTTATAAGGTCTGATTCATCCAAAAGTTCATCTTCATCTATTAAATCTTCTTCTACCGGGTCATCTAATTTCCATACATTAGTTGCCTTTTTTGCAAACAAAAGGGGAATACTGGAACCTACCTAAATTATCACAAAATGCTTTATAAGATTTCTGTTGAATGTTATTACATACAAAAGGAAAAAATCAGAAAATCAGCTTACCTCAAATGGTGGTTTACTCGCCGATATTGTGCGAACTTCTTTTATATTGCTATATACATTTCCCATAAGATTTGTACTGTCCGGATCAAAGTTCTTCGGGTCTGCATCTTTTATTTTGAAACCAGATAATTTCAAACTAGATATTCTGTCGGAATACGTAACTGCATCTGGCTTTTTATCTGCTGGTAGCGGTTCATGAATCACAAGCAAACCGTTGGGTTTAAGAATTCTCAATGCTTCCGTTAAGAAATCCTCGTTCGTGCAGAATCGTTTGAAAATGGCAATGACAACGTCAAAAGTAGATGCACCGTGACTTTCTGAAATCATATACAGAACAAATTAGCAATCTTTTCATTGTTATACATAGAAAAAGTTTCGCAAACGACGTACATATATTTTTCAACGCCACAAAAACCAGGTAAATGAAACGTAACGTGCACTCACCCTTATTTACATCCGATAAACTTGCAGTTTGCAACTTGCCGGAAACTCCGGCACGTTGCTTGATCATGGCAATATAATCTGCCGCATCATTCGAGGGCACGTCGTTTCCTAACACGACGAGAACCTCGTTTCCTTCCTTAATAAACGTCATGTCGCGACAGCGATTGAAATTACGAACGGTACCTTTGTAAAGTATAACGTAAGCTGGAGTATAAACGAAACTAGAAGAATTAACTAGTCTTCGGGAAGACGGAAACCGAACTTACGCAAGACTGTGTAAGCGTATCCCTCAGGTCCGGGTTTGAGCACTTTGAGGAGGTTACCTTCGCTCCTTCGCTGTGAGTTAAATGCCTGTCTGAACACGCCGACACGCGCACGCGTGTATCGCCTCGTTCAGGAGCCGTCAAGGAAACACGAGGCCCGGTTCCCTCGGGTTCTCTATTTTTTTCTTAAATTTTTGTATCTATTATATCTATTATATTTTATATGTTTTTATATCTTGTTTTTAATGCGGAAAATCGCTAGAAAGTGCAAATAAAACGTAGTCAAAGTTATTAATTAAATAAATTTTTCACGAAAGACAAAAGGCAAACTGAATATCTTCCCTGGACGGAACACGTGCACACATGCAGTCGACACGTGAGCATTGAATATACCGGATACGTCCTTAATTTCAAATTTTCATGAAAAGTAGATACCTATAGATTTTATTGTGTATCTTAACCATTATTATTATCGAGATTATCTACGGGATGACGCATGGCTCGGTGCCTACGCGAATAATTAGTAACCGGCCTTCATCCCATAAGTATATGCCTCGCTAGAGGTTTTTTCCCTGTAAGGGAATGAGATTAAATATCCGCGAAGGATTAATAGTCTACCAAGATTAAGAATCCGAAAGGATTCAGGATTTGACTGGGTCAGACTTACATGGTCGCTTTGCTTCTCTGTACAATTTATTCATATAAAATATATGTATGTACATATAAATAAGTAAACGTTGATATTATACCCCGTAGTGTACAGCGTAACTGAATAAAATATATATATTACAGGAATTAACAAAATAATAACAAAATGCTTACCCCATTTCATTATATAGATGCTTTTCAAAATTCTTTCGTGATGTCTTTAAATTTTCGTGGCTTGCTAATATTAAATTAAAACTTTCCATGCAAGTTGTGCATATAGCATGTTTCTCGAATAGTACGTAGTTATTAAAAACGATCATATGCATTAAACGGAGGTGTTTTATATTCCGGAATATATAAAACCTCCATTTAATGCATATGATCGTATAGTTTTTAATAACTGTGTACTATTTGAGAAACATGCTATATGCACAACTTGCATGGAAAGTCTTAATTTAATATTATCAAGCCACGAAAATTTAAAGGCTTTACGAAAGCATTTTGAAAAGCATCTATATAATGAAATGGGGTAAGCATTTTTGTTATTATTTCTATTAACAAGATTGATATTTATAAAAAAGCATTTAAAAATGACAGCCACTAATTTAATCATTTGTAAATATTGAAATTGTTCTATTCACGTCGTCGCGATTATTCCGATTATTTCTACGTTTGTATATTCTATACCGCGACGCATACTTTTCATTATATGTACTTAATATCTTCAACAGTTCACAGGCATATGTAACATCATCGCAGAAATGTAAAATTGTATACACGTAAAACGTACAAAATATCTTCTCTGGCAGTCGTGGTCATGTTGTACTGTGGGATTTATTACAAAATATAGGATTTAAATTCGCGAACAATACAAACGTTCGTATCTCGTACGTGTCTACGAAATAAGCGATGCGCCAAGCAATGATTTACATTGCAATAAAAAACTTAATACCAAAAAATTCTTATAACCAATAGAATTAAACCGCGAGAAGTTGTAACAAAGAGAGCCGAATCTTGTTAGAAAAATATTTTGTATAGACGAATACAATATAAAAATGCCGTTATACTGATGCTATCGCCGCGATTAATACTAATATAGTTAGTTCCGCCTAAAATTAACATTATCTATCTATCACATATTACATATTCATTTTGTGGAACATTTCCTTTTCTCGTCACTCTCAAAGCCAGAGTCTAGATCGTCGCTCTGACACTTTTTCAATGTACAACCCTTGGAGTTTTGTCTGCAAACACCTCGCTCTATCAACAATTTCTTAATACTATCTATTAAATGTTCAAAAAAATTCGGGTAGCCGTCGTATCCAGGAAACACGTTAACATCTATTATCGCATATTTCCCAGTATGATTTTCAATTACAACATCTATCCCAACTAGAATAAGACCAAATATCTCTCGAATATTCTTAACGATTGTTTCGAATATCTGATAATTTGGCTTCACCGTTAAAGGAATGTCTTCTTCGGACAATATAGACCACTTAGATCTACTACAGCTTTTCGATATATCGTGCGAGTTGAAGAATATTGTACTCAACAAATTACAGTCTTCTTGATAAAAGTTTTTAAAGCTGGGGCGCTCGACCACGTGAAAACGATCGCCCACAACGAATATCTTATATAAAATAGCATTATGATTAATAAAATCCTGAGCAACGCAAGGTAATTGACAGTCTTTCAAATCCCTTTCATTGAAGATAATCATCATCTGAAATTAAAAAGTTAAGAACAATTTTTATCAAGCTCCTTACTTGCTTCAGACATTTTCATATCTTGCGCGAAATACTTACCTTGTGCGCGTCGCTCGAACCATATGCCATAAGCGGCTTACAGACAAATGGATATTTAATACCACGCTTTTTTAACGTTGATGCTATCTCATGGACATTTCTGCTTTTGATTTCTACAAAATTAGGAGTAAATATATCTGAAAAAAAAGTAAATCAATGTTAAACATATGGCTCAATTCCTTTGCAGTCGTAAGTATATGTATAACTATACAAATTATAAATACGTACCTTTCAGCCGAAAGCCTTTTTGTATAAATTCGTAAGATTTACATCGATTGCTTAAGTTCCTGATATTGTCCAGAGGATCGATAACAATCAGATCTGGATGCTTGGCAATGTACTCTTGAAGTCGCGAAACGATATCCTCAGCCTGTAAGAGATATGTTATAGACAATCGACAATCCAAACGGAGTAAACGTTTCCCTGAACATACATTTTTATCACCACTTTCCGCATGTGACTGCATATCTGTCAGCTTGTGTAAAAAAACGTGCAATGGTCCCTGCTTCTCGAGGCTTAAATTCACGTCGATCTGAAACACAGATGTAAAGACATTAGAAATGCTCCTCAACATTACATCTGCAGAAATAATACAAAAAAAAATAATCAAACAGGAGGAACGTTAATACATGTATTAAAGAAGAAAGATTTCACAGGGATGACTGATTCGCACAGTCATTTGAGTTTAGCAAACCCACGGATCCAAGCTTAATTCAATGCAGACACATATATATATATATATATATATGCATTTGTGAGTAATAAAGAATGAGAATAAGAAAAGTTGTGACCACGTGCCATTTAATTTCATTCCATCCGTGCTAGAATTAGACACCTTTCTAGAAAAAGAGCGCGCCTTGCAATCAGAATAAGAAAAATATACTAGATATAACTTATATAAAAATCTCTCTTCCCCTTTAATTACAATATAAATTAGAGAAAATTATTTTCGCGTGCAGGCCAGTGTATCAACATCTATTTCTCATAACACTTCTCAAGGCACATATGGAGATTGATGTCGCCGAGAGACACATGACACATCTCGAACGTTCCACCACTTCCACCCCATCGCGGAAACAAGCCACGCCGGCAGGCAATTAGCCTCAACCAACTCACCATTTTCAACCGAAACCCTTCGGACTCGCATATGTTCTCGAAATCGGTCCAGTTGAATTTCTGCCGCTTCCTCTCGGGCACCCAGTAACCGATGACATACTTGTCGCACATCCTTCCCTCCTCGCTCGCGCCAGCCACGTCGTGCTCACACCGTTCACGTGCGGATCGGCGCTCGATCGACGGCGCCCGTCCCTCGCGTTCGCACGTCGTCGTCGTCCCCGGAGCAAGACGGTCAACAGCTCTCATCCTCGCGGCACCGCTCGCACGATCCTCTGCGAGACCAGTCTCATACTTGCGCAGCGTGGGCAGCGGGACGAGGTTAGGTTTCGCCGCGTTTGAGGCTTGCCGTGTCCCCGAGCTCGTTCGATCCGTCTACGGCCGTCGGGAAGACGCTTTCTCGCTTTCTTGCCGAAAAATCGAAACCTCGCCCTCTCGGCCACGGTTTTCCCTCTTTTCGTCGCACGTCGCACGTCGTCGGCGTCGCCAAATCCTATTGTTTACCTTCTGACGTTCTGACGCGCACGGCTGCTACGCTGAACACGCCGCACGCCGCCGCCCGCCGGCCGCACGCCGCCGGAAGTATATCGTTTATCGGACGTGCGTGATCGCCAAGTAAACACGCGCTCCTCCGGCTCCGGCCGAACACGGTTCCCCGAGCCTTCGGAGCGGCGATCGCTGGTTTTACGACCGCGTTATTCGAAGGAACGCGGAAAGACGCATCGTTTCCTTGAATTTTCTTCTTTAGGTCGTTCAAATATAATATGTTGTTGGCTTTTCTGCGCTGCAGCGAATATCGGGGCTTCGCGATCGCTCGAGAATGCCGCAAACAACTTTCCGCGGTTATCGTAAAAAATTAAAGTGTAAAGTGCGATCTATGCAGGGTTGACAGATAACACTTGATCTAATCTATAAATACATATTTTTTATACATATATTGAATATGACTACTACACTGTTTCAATTAATCCTTAATTAAATTACAATTTCAAACATGCTTAACTTATTCTTTATTTTATAATTAAGAGAATATTCTTTTTTGTAATGACCAACCCTTTTTGCAATATTTTATATTTCTATTTTATATCTTCTAATTAAGAGGACGAGTACCGCGTTTTGACTCTCACTGGCAATTTATATTGAATTTGAATTTTCGAGAGTCCTCTTAAGGATTTATATATTAATTGTTTAAGAGAACATTCTTTTGTATTGTATGACTTGACTTCAGCCCTTTTCGTAATAAAAGCCATGCGAAAGCGATGATGAAAAAGGTTCCAGCATGGAATTTTTTTAATAATATCGCAGAAATGTTGCAACGTTTGCTGAAATTTTCTGTACGGATTGATAATACAGTCCGTTATCAGGACACAAGTAAAAATCTTGAAGAGAAGATCGGCGCCATCCACGATAAGTCGAGATGTCACGCGTCGCGCTGGAGAATCCGCGGCTCTAAACGCGTCCGGAGCTTTCCAGGAGAGACTGCAAGAAGAATGAGAGAATAATATATTGAGCCTCTCCTTCTTCTTCTTCCTCGCGTTTCCTTGGCACACTTACCACCGTGGAGTCGTTCAAGGACGTTAACATGCTCCTGGTGACGAGAACCGTCATGCTGCTGTCACGATCCATCGCATTATCCTCGATTAAATCGCGTCTCTTTCTCAGGACGCGCACCTCGCCGAGGGAATACGAGCATGAGCTCGGCATGTACAGCTCACCCTCGGAATGAGACGTCTCGGGGGTAGTCCCGATCTGAAATCGCGAATCGAGTTAATTCACCGATACGACATCCCCTTAATCGAGAATTATTTCTTCACCGCGAAACTTGGATATAATTAATAAAATCCAACTGAATTATTACGACGGAATCATGTCATTGTTTCGCAGAACAATTCGGTGCGATAACGTTTGATCACATTGCTATGCTAATTTATAATATCATTTATATACCATTAACATAAGTAATTTATGGCATTATCATAATGAGAGAAGAGAAGGGAAAGGGAATAGCTGAAATTTCTTCGTACCGATATCTGTTTCGATTTAATATTATTACAACAATTTCTCATTGTATATTTTACGCGTTTCCGTCTCCTTTCAGTTGTCTCATTATTCTATAATAATTAATATATAATAGGTTAAAAAAATTTTTTACTCACTCTCCTTGCGTTTGCACTCGACATGCCATTGATCGACCTACGAAAATAATGATTAAATAATTTTAGAATCATGATTAAATTATATAACATCATTACATTCACCTGCCGTCGTGATCCAGCAGCGTACTGCTGACGCTGGAATTGGAGCTGGATAAGACATCTATTTTATAATTCCGTCGTCTCTTTGTCAAATCAATCAACTGCCGCTCGTTATCGCTTCTCCCAGTTTTCCAAAGTCCCGAGATCTCATTTCGGTCTCTGCGGTTTTCGACGGTCGCGAACGTCATCGATTTGCGAATTTCCTCGTTCCCCATATCCCTCGTCAGATTATCCTCTCCAGCGATGTCAAGAGAGATTCGCTTGTTACGCGACGCGACTTCCTGCAGGGATGACTCGCTGCTTTTCACGCTCGACACAATGCGATCTCGTGGAGGATCGGTCGAGCGATGATCCGCAGGATCGATCTTCTCCTTAACC
Organism: Leptothorax acervorum; assembly: GCA_035220615.1. Classification (NCBI taxonomy): domain Eukaryota; kingdom Metazoa; phylum Arthropoda; class Insecta; order Hymenoptera; family Formicidae; genus Leptothorax; species Leptothorax acervorum. The sequence goes on along the minus strand of JASTWQ010000049.1, from coordinate 342,268 downwards.
ACAGGGTGTCGTGGATCAATTTCTGATTCACGTGAAGATCCGGTGTCTTCCTTCGTTGACGAATATACAAGATTAACATCTGTTTTCGTTGGAGCTTCATCGATAAGCTTCGATCTGACGGGGCTTGCATCCGAGCGAACACGCTCCTTCCTTATCTCCGAAACTTCCGACAATGCGAATAATACCTTCTTGTCCGCCGGCGTGACAATGTCACGCGTTTTCTCGCCTCTAATCTCTTTTACCGCTTCTTCCGGAATATCCGATTGTGCGTCGATCACCTGATCGGTTTGCATAATAATTTGGTTTCTATCTTGATCCTTATTAGCCCGCACAACGTTCGTTTCATCCTCTCCAAGCCTTTCGTTATTTGCGTCATCTTCTTTATTCACGTGTACCGCGGCAACCGAATCGGCAGCTTCCGTTTCACGGTTCTCCCTCGATCTTGCAGACGCAATTTTTGCGGACAAATGTTTGGAATTCTCCCCGAGATTTTCGTCGTCGCTACGAATATCGGGGATCTGCCTCAACGACTCGGCCTCCGAGTTTCCCTTGCTGTTGTTCTCGCTGCTGTTCTTCGAGCCTCGAGCAAGCTCGAAGTGAGCTGCGGAACGAACGCTTTCCTTCGTTTCCGGAAACGCGTGAGAGACGGAGAGATATTTATCAGGGTTCTTGGAATCTTTCGATTTGCCGGCGATCAGCCCGGTGTCGCTCGTATCATTTCTCGCACGCGTTCGCAAAACTGCCCCCTCAATCGCGTCTGACGTCGCGTTCGTCTGAATCAAGGGACCAGCGACGTTCCGAGGAAGCGTCTCCTTCTTCTTCAGATCGTTCCCATCGACGCCTTTGTCCGTTTGATTTTTAGCACCGACCGAAACGGCTTTCGCAACGTCCGCGCTTTCCGTCAAACCCGTGTCTCCCCTGTTATTATTTTCAGAGCAGGGCTTTCGAGCGGACTCGCAACGGGCCGTCGAACGGGCGCTCTCTCTCGTTTCGCGACATTCGGAAAAGTCGAGGAAATGTCCGCCGGGACCTTTGAGCACGCAGGAATCTTCAGCAATCCGTCCCATCTCGCTCGCATCGATTTTCGCTCGCGTTTCTCGCGACGTTAATTCGTCAATCTTGATCGAGGGCACTCTCGTTCGAGCGGAGAAATCGGGAATGTCTCGAGACGACGTTTCCCTGCCGTTCGCGTTTCCCTGATCGGGCTGACTTTTAACGTTAATCAGGATATTTCTCAGAATATCCAAGGTTTCCGTTTGACGCGCGTCGCGGATCGATTCCGCCACGCGCAAGTGATCCAGGAGCTTCTGCACCGCCGCGGGCGTGACCGACGACTCCTTCAAGGCGCCCGCGACCTTCCCTTCGACGCTCCGTTTCTCGTCCTGCAGGATGTAGGTGACGAAACGGTCCGCGGCCTGAAATGTATCCTGCCGGGAAAGCTGCAGCGCGTAAATCCCGCCGTCGGTGCATTCCTTCCCCGCGGAACGACGGATTTCGCGCCCGAAGAGTTCACTCGCAGACGTGACGCGCGACTTCGCGTCCGCGTGACGATCATCCCGAGCGACTTCCTCTTCCCGCGGACGACACAACTGTGTGTCCGTGTGCGTGCTGGATAACGCGGGCACCAGGTTGGAGAACGTCGTGGCGCCCGATCTGTCCATCGACGATTCCGACAGATTCCGCGCCTTGGCCGACCGTCCAGCTTTATCGCGGCTGTCACGCGACGTCCTGGGATCGTCGCTCGCGTCCGACGCGGGGAACACGCTGGATTCGACGGTGTTCTTCGAGTAATCGCTGCGAGAAACCGACGATTTTGTCCCCGCATTTGTTCCGATCGGGTCTCCGTCCGTTCGACGTGTCTCCGAGACCGTCAGATCCTCGTTTCTCAGCTCGATTTCTAAAATTGACGATCGAGCCGCCGGCTCGTTCGAGGAGTACTTGTCATCCTTATCGGCTGACGAGTCCCGACAAAGTTTCCGATCGTGAATCGCGTCTTGCGGCACGCGCTCGTCTTCGTCCAGCCTGTACGTCGCGAATTCAGGGCCTGATAATAATTCCGAGAGATTCCTGGCCACGCGAACAACGCGCTCGATCCTCCTGTCGTTCGAGTGCAAGATCGAATCCAAATCGTCGAGACGCGGCCGATACAGGTCGATCTCGTCCAAATTCAAGTCCTCGATGGCGTCATTGAGCAGCCCATCCTGTCCGTCATGACTATTGAACACGCGCGAAAAGTGTCCGTCGATCGTCTGATAAGGTGCCGGACTTTCCGCCTCTCGACAGAGCGAAGCGATATTTTCGCGCCGCGGTGGAAAACCCGTTTTCCTTGAGGTGTCGCCGGCAGGCGATGGCTCTGATCGATCACCTTGGCTCTCCTCCGCCCGGATCTTATCCACGATGTTTTCGTCGTTCAGCGGACGATCGGCGTCGCTTCTCGCGCAGAATATTCCGCCATCCTCCGCGCAACGGATCTCCGTATCACCGCCGCTGGCAATTCCCGCATGATTCTCGTTTCCCGCTTTGCTCCTCAATTTTTCACTCCTATCAGTTCTCGGAGTCTCGATCACAGCGAACTTGGCCGCTCCTTGACTCGTCACGTTTCTCAGACGTTCCGATAATTCTTCGGCATCCCGCGGATCGCGCTTTTCATCCTTCCTCTCTTGTCTGTAAATTCGGACCTTCGGAGATTCGATTTGTCCATTATCTCGCCCAGAATCGGAACACCTGACCTTATCAAGGTCCTTTTCCGACTTGCTCTCGGGTTTCGTTGGTACCGCTTCGGTCACAGCTTCCATAATCAATTTTCCGATCGGCTTCTCTCGTTGCAACGTGTTCTCTCGGTCCAATCTCACGCGTCGGGTCCTCGGCGTCCCTTCCGTGTCATTGACGCTTTGGATGACATCGTGATGCAGGGTGTAAGTGGCTGTATTTGCGCGGCTACGCGCCCGGGAGGACTCCGGCGAAATGTGCACATCCTCCAGGTCCTGCCTGGTCAGTTCCCGGTCGACGATGTGCACCGACGGCCCTATTTGGATTTCGCACGTGTTCCCTCGCGCTGACAATGTCCGCCGACGTTCACGAGCACGATCGTCGCGTGCCGTCGTCTCGTTCGCGACCTCCTCCTCCTCCTCCTCCGCGATCGAGTCCCCCGAGTCCCTCGACGGCACTCGGGAAGGCGATGCACGTCCACGCGACCGATCGTCGCTTCCGTATCCCAGAGACGACCAGTCGGCACGTCGTCGTCGCGACGCCCGAAATTTCGGCGCCGACAAATCGACCCTGCGAACGGTGACACGAGGAAAATCACGTTTCGCGTTTTTCTCCGAACGCGCGCTCTCCTTGCCGTTCTCCTCCGATGATCTCGAAGAGCACGCATCGTGAAACTTGGAGGCCACCAGCTCGCGAACGTACAGCCGCTCCTCCATCTCGTCGTCCAACGGCGGCTCGTCCGAATATCTAAACGCACACAATAGTATAAATTATATAAAGATATATTATGTAATACATTATATAAAACGAGAAATAAAACATAAATTATTAAAATAAAGAAGGGTGTTATTTTGGTTTTTATTAATTTCTTTTATAATACTGATCGGCAAATTTAGATAGAATCCGATTTAAACATCGTTAAAACTAGACACCGTGTGTATAATTACTGTGTGTATAATTTAAATTGAAGTAGGTATATGTATATGTAATCAGTATAATTTAAATTGAACGAGTAACTTTTGAAATTGCTACTTTTAGAAGTGTGATGGCAATAAATATATATTACAATATAGATTACAGTGCAAATTGTGCGGCGAGAAAAATTGCAATTGTGGAAAAAGAGACTCGTATAACTTCTAAATAAAATATAAGATGAAATGTTCCTCTCTCTGTAAACCAGGCTTTTTTTTCTACTCACGTATTTCTATTCCGTTGTACAGAATCGAAGCTCGACGTTGCGCAGACTTCCATGAGCTGTATCTTTGCATTGTTAATAATCTTCTCGGCGTTTTCGAGCGCGATCGACGTTTCGGGACTTAATTCGAGATTGGGAGGCTGCGCTTCTACCGATCGGTTCGTGTCAAGCTGCAACGGATAACGTTATAGTTGTCGAAAAGTATATTCGGGTGACTAAATACATATGTTGGATAAATAAACTCGTAAATGTTCAATACCGTTCCCTCGTAACGTTCCTTGGTAACGCGTCTTGCTCCTTTGCACGATTTCCTGCCGTCTTCGCAAATTCTATTCGTGACTATCGATCTTTTAGATACGGCAGTCGCGGGACGTCGATTCCCATTGTGTATTGTGATATCATTATCCTTCTTGCGCGCTGCATTCCCCTCGTGTTTGCAATAACACGTGCGAACGGAAGTCATCTCCCCTGGAGACGTCGTAGAACAGACTCCGTTGTTGCACGTTTCCGGAGAACTCGAATTTTCTCTGTAACAAGAAAGAGGTATCCGTCTGGAACAACATTTTCTCCATTCATTATTTTTAATATTTACGTAAAAAAAAAATCTCTTATTGTAAAAGAATGATAAAACGAAAAACAATTGTCAACGAATCAAACAGGAGATGACACATATTTTAATTACTATTATCCGTCATATTAATTATTTAAATGTAGCAAACTGCAGGTGAGCTCAATAACTTTTATCGAAAGTTATTCAGCTCACACCTGCTTAAGAAAGTTTTCGCGCGCGCAAGCGGTGGTAAATAATTGGAGTAATCACCCGTTACATTTCCGACCACGTGTCGCGTTAACAGAGCGTGAAAAAAAAAATAATGCGACTGCTCATTCCCGTGCGGCACATCAATAACGTGTGTCGCATGTCGTACAATGAAGCATTAACAGCTGAATATCCGTACGTAGTGACCTAACAATGTCCATCGTTATACGCTTTAAAATATGCATCAATTGGCAGGCACGATGGGCGGCGTCCTTGGACATGCACGTGGCGTTTAACCCCAATTACAATAGACAAACAACGATGTGAGCATGATTAAAAAGAAAAGAATCGCGAATCATCGTGCGTGGACACGTGCAACTACGGAGAATGCACTATCAACAGCAAAGATGAAACGTTAAACCTTCCAAAGAATACAAAGATTATTGTATAACATTTTCTACCCGCCAATACTTATGTGACATATTAAAATATAATTATATATAATATTCTTTAAAAATAAATAAAAAGTTATTAATTAATTATACTATATCAATGCAATATATTTCTATTTTACTATCAAGACTTACACTTTTGTTTAGTCAAGATTAAGAGATAATCTTATTCAAATAAAGATAACAGCGTGAAATAGATTCGAACGAGTCAAGTGTAGGTATAAGATAAATATAAAAATAACTGTTTTCCTATAGCGAATGGTATACCAATCAAAAACGCTGTTAACTCTGATAGAGAGAGCGGAAGAACGTTGGCGTTACGTTCGAGCCGTAAAGGCGGGTTCAAGGACCGGCGATAATAAAGCTCTGAATCTCTCTCTCTCTCTCTCTCTTTCGCTCTCGCTCTCTCTTTGAAGCGGGGGTGGTCGCCCTCCCGTTCGTTCCAGCTCTTTCCCGCGGACTACGACTGAAAATCAAGCAGTTCCCGCACTATACCGTTCAGCTACGTCGTCGAACCTTCTGCGATCCCGGCCCGGCTGCAACCGACGTACGTTTCTATAGACAACGTTATCGATCCTTAAAGGGGAGGCTTCAAATTTGCGCGTCGGAGTCAACCGCGAAGTACTTTCGTCGCCGCTGGCTGACTGTTTCGATGCCGATTCAATTCTGTCTTTCTATTTGACTACACCCCAGAATTACTCCGGAATTATTCCGACATATTTTCAGGAGAAGCGAATTCCACGAAGAATCGGTCGAAGAATCAGTAAAAAAAAAAAAAAAAAAAAGAAAAAGGGAACGCGATGCGGCGCGGCAATAGGATATTGCCGATACCGCTCGTAGCGTTTTTGACCTGTGAATAACACGCCGACGCTTTTTGCCGCGCGAGTAGCTCGCGCGTGTAAAACACGGTCGTTATACGGATGACCGTTTCTCGCGCGTCCGTCTCGTCCCCGTATTATGCGTCATCGCGCGCGAGATATAAGATGCGCGCCCCGGACCTCCCTCCCGGACGTGGACGCGTCCACCGGGAAAATCGCGTTGGCATTTTTTCAAAGGAAATGTCACGCGGGGCGTGCCGCAACAAAGCTGCAGATGCGTCTGCGGCGCGGCGCAGCGCGGCAAGGACACTAATTTAAGCGCGAAAGGCCGGCGGAGATGACCGGCCGATCTCGGACGTCGGATGACGTCAACGATCCTCTCTCTCTAAGCTATATACCTACTACCACGCGTTTAGCCTCCCGAGAAACCCTCGGCCGCTTTAACGCTTCCTCGCGCGCGTGATCAATAACAGTACGTCAAAGGTACGTAATGCACGACGTCCTTTAAAGACGATGGACCGACGTTCGGCTTCGTGTGTCAACGCGTTCTAAAGATTCGCGCCTTCTCGCGGCTCCGCCGACCGGTCACCGACCGCTGCGGCGAGACATTGATTTGCCCAGAAATACAATTAGTCCTTTATATAATCACAAAATAACCGGGGAACAATTTCGAAATGATAAAATATAAATTTATGACCAAATTAAATTTTTTAATCGACGAATCTGGCACTCCTGACGGTCACAAACTAAGTAGACCGAGAATCCGGTCCTTCTATCAAAACGCTTAAATTTAAGCACCTTAAATAAATCTATGAATGTACATTTATATAAGTTTTAAGTTGATATTAATTCGCTCTTTCGAGAATCTCGATTTAATTGGATTCTATTCTCTTCAGTTTTCAATTTTTTAAAGTATGTATGACTGTTTCATTTTGCATTTTATTCCCTTACAGATATACCTTTTAATTTTGCGACCGGCGTCGTCGCAGAGAACTTTCCAGGTCCATTCATGACCGAAAGTAATAAGAACATTGCGTCAATTGTCACGATACTCTAATACGTGGCCTGAAAATCATTTATTGCTGCATTTCTTGTCAGTGAAACGCATGCGGTACGTAGGTATCTAATCTTCGAAAGTCATATTAACGCGCGCACGGAGCGCGGCTTGTTTTATTTTCAGGGTGAGGTATGGCAAAGAGCTGCTCTCGATATCTCACAATTTTATCTGGCGCGCGATCGCAAAGGCGTGATCGTCGCAGGCTCGCGTTAGTCACCGCGGCTGTAATTTACGCGACGCGCTATCGCGCGCGGCTTTCGTCACCCTGTTACGGCGGAGCTATCAGCATAATAACGGTCTTCGTGCATGGTAACGGTCGGGAATGTTGACCCTTAAAGGCGAAAGATAGCTCGGGCGCGCGAGGAACCGATCCTCCTCTCGTTTTGCGAATTTTGCGTGGAACAGAGGGGAGAGATGTAAAGAGAGAGAAAAGCTTCCTCTTTTGCAAAATTAGACTCATATAAGCGTAATCTTTACATTGCGCGTTTTTTAGCGTTCTCCGCACATTTTTTTTTTTTTTAATACTGCATCCAAGGATACATAATGAAATCTCTGTCGCCGTTAACTTTTGCGCCGCAACACCGCGACATTTCGAGTACATAAAGATCTCTCAAAAATATATGTTCTTTTTTTTTTTTTCATTTTTAATGAACGCGTCTATCGAGGAAAATTTACATTTCCGGTTCCGTCGGATTAATCCAATTTCGCGGAGACGACGCGACGTAATTAGTGCCGCGTCGTAATTAGTCCCATCCGAGGAGGATCGATCTTATTTGCCTGGTCCATTCGTCGCGTGTGTCACGGGCGCTGAATAATTTACGCCTCATCCGCTTTAAGAGCGCGCGTAGTCATCGCGCGCAACGCTATACAGAGCGCGCGGGGAGATGGTGCCTTCCGAGCCGTCTGGAACGTGCACAGATCAATATTCCGCCACGTTGCGTTCCTCGTTCCGCCCTCCTTCCTTCGTCCCACCCAACCACCCCCAGCTGAATATTGGCATTGATTTTCACGGTTCGGGAGGGCTCTCGCCGTCCTCCCCCCTCGACTGCGGACCCCAGGCGGAACGTTCGGGCTTAAGGTCGTTGTATACGTTTTCTGGCGCGTTTATACATATAAGGTAAGTGGGGTAGTTTCTGACACTGTTAAAAAAAAGAGGTAGTTTCCGACACATAAAAAAAAAAGTAGTTTCTGACACATTTAAAAAAAAAGTGTCTGTGCAATAATCAACAGCAAAAAACGCTCTTTAATTTGCCTGTAATTTTTTTTATATTTGACGAAAACTTTATTTATTACAAATATAAATGTACCGTCAGTGTCAGGAACTGCAACAGTGTCATTAACTCCCCCCTTTACCTTACATATATATATTATACTTACACAAATTTTCGCAATGCTCTCATGAACAGGAATCGCTGAAGTCTGGAGGATGATCAAGTATCTAAAGTCACAGTATCATAGTGTGTATCATAGTATCTAAAATCTCGTTTTCCCAAATCGATCGCTTTCATTAGAGCCTTTTAAATTCAGACTGCAAATATCGGGCAAACGACGGGCACGTTGCCGTATCAATCTTAGAGAATGAAAAGTTGAAGCTGTCTAGGATAATAAAAAACGTGACGGAAATTGACACGTCACGGTCGATCCTCGCGCTTGCCGTATTCGACGGCATATATTAATAAAAGCTCGGCGTGCAAAAATAAGGGAATAAATAACAAACGTGGGTATTACGATAACTACTCTATGTAAACTTTCGCTGTCAAACTGTTTCGCTGATGTCATCGGATATTGTTCTCGCAAAATGGATAGATGTGCACACAATTTGACGGCGAAGGTTCGCGCAGCGGAGGTGGGTTGGAATAAAAGAAACGCCATATTCGTTCACATCAACACATATATTTTGTTTTTTGCTTGTTGCATACATACGATAAACAGTACAATGTTACGCGTTCCTCGAGGTATGGTATACTAGAAAATTTTTTTCATTATCCACTACTACAATTGCTATTCGACATATTGTTTCGTCATATCTCTTCGACTTCGTGTATCTGCGATAGCTATACGAGAATCGTTCAAGGAAGGAAGGAAAAAAAAAGGGGGGGGGAAAAGAAAAGCAGAAAGAAGAACGATAGGAGACAAACGGAACGAATTACGATACGAGCGTGCGAGAGTTCCTTCGTTTCTTTCGCTCTCGATCGGGGAAGGACTATCGCGCGTCCCTCCGTGTAAACTGTAATGTATGCCTCGCCTCATCGAAGAGAGAAAAGCCGAAATTTGCGACTTTGGGCGGCTTGATCGTCGTCGACAAATGACAGTCGGATGGAAAGCGAGCGAGCTGCACGAGCCGCGATTTAACGATTACAACATAATCCCGAGGGGCGTCGCGACGCTTATGGCAACCCTCCTTATTCCCTGCGCGCCCCAATTCCGCTCATCCCCGGTCAACCGTTAATAAATGATTACAGCGACGACAGCAACGGAGACAGACGGAGGGTAACGTCAAGCAATCTCGATAATTAGCAATTAATTCGTGTCGCGGAGTTAGTACGATGACGAAGCACCGCCTCGAGAAACGAGCTCCCGAGCGTGCCGTGAAAAACGCGATGTTTCACACGAGATCCCGCTGCGGAATTATTATCCCGGTAGAGAGATATCCGAGAGAAAAGGTAGAAAGAGATACAACGGATACATACACGGAAAGTGATGCGCGATCGGACGCGGAGGATGATACGGCACGCGACGACCAAGCCCCCCTCCGTTGTCGGGAGAGGATCTCTCTCTCCGTTTACTCCGGTACAAGGATTCATTACGGATTTAATACGTTTAAAAGGAGAGCGCGAGCTCGCGGGTCTCGCGCGCGCGAGAAAACAGGTGTCATGAGTGAAAAAGATCGCGAGCCGCCACCGCCGGGTCATGGCCGAGGGTTCGTCTCAACGGGAGAGCTACCCCCTCGGCTGGAACTCGACGGCGAAGGCCGCGTTACAGCTGTAAAAAGTATTGCTGTCGAGCCGCTCCCCTCGACGTCTACGGCCGGTATTCATAGTCGGATCTTATTTGAAGACCGTCTTAAGTAATGTCTTAAGACGCTAATACGGCTCTGTGATTGGTTTATGACATCTTAAGATTGAACTTAAAACGGTCTTAAATATAAGTAATCGACTATGAATACCGGCCTACGTCGTTGCCAGTTTTCGCGCGACGCTAAAGCGCGTCTAAACTTGCAATATTAGCGCGTATGCGTGGGAAACTTAAAAATGCGTACGCACACTTATTGACAAAAGTTAAGAAACAATCATTCTCATACACGCGCATCAGTTGCTCAATATATATTTTATGTCTAATTCGGCACCAGGTGCGAGAAAGGGATAAATAAAAGGATAAAATGTAGAAAGAGGTAAAATATATAATCTATGATATAATAATGAATAATTAATAATGGTAATTAATAATAAAATTGTTTTAACTTTTGCAAATAAATGGACAGGACGCACCCGTGTCACTCTCGATCCTTTAATTCCTTCTTACTTTTTATCTGTCAGTTTTAATGTGAGCAATTGAACGGTGACCGCAAAAGCGATCGTAACATATTATTATTGATGTATCATATCGTACTTGGTAACTTCACAGCGATACGACGTAATAACATTACAAATTTAGACGCACCTTAAGCAGAGACGCCGCTTCGCGCGAGACGTAGCTTCGAAATATCACTCATCGCCGCTAAATCGAGGGAGCGTACCGTCGATGAGGAGGCGGAGGATATCTCGAGCACCTCGGCGGAATCCGTTCGCAATACGGCGAGGCGCAACACACAAAAAAAATGTTCTCTCTCTTTTCCTTTTAATCCTCTATTTTTCCGAGGCGCTTCATTCCCCCGCGACAACTTCCTACAACCGCTCCCCTTCCGCTTATGTATGTGTGTGTGGCTGTACGTGTGTGCCGATCTGTTTTGTACAAATATATACAAAAAGAGCCGCCCGCGCGCGCGTGCCTAAGAAAAAAAAAGGGCACCCCTTCCCGCGAGAGGATTCGCTCGATCGTCGCGCGGGAAAGGGATTCCCCCTCGGGCGCGTCCAGCGAGTGCCTCTGCCTGCCTTTTCTCCTCTTTCACTCTTTTTTTTTTTTATCGTTTAGACATAGCGAGTATGTGGTTCCTATTTTGACGGGCGTGCCTTTTTCATCGGTGAAAATGAAAAACCAAAAGGCCCTCGACTTAAGGTCTAGCGCATAAACTAAAGGCGAAAGTGGACGTTGTACAGTCGGACATTATCATATTACATAATCCGCTTTGCGGATGTGACTGGATGGCGCGATGTGCTTCACGTGTCTCACGTGACTCTTCTACTTTTTTTTTTTTTCTTGTTATTTTTCCCCCGAAGACCAGACGAGCGCGATTGTAAGGAGCGCGAGTAAAACGCAACGTCGTGCGCCTTCGCGAGCGAGAAACTAGATAAGGGAGACGTCGCGTGTCTCTACGCGCCGAAAGAGCGTCTTTCAAGAGACGACATTTAACTTCGCGAGAACAAAAAGAGAGAAAAACAGAGACGAAAGAAAAGAGAGAGAAAAAGAGAGACAGAGGATAATAATAATTTAATAAGACAAAACGCAAAAAACGAATATAGATTTTTGTACACTTAAAAAACGTTAAAAATTCGTTTAGTTATACGCTTTATTAATAATATAGGTATGTACACATATACACAATGTACAGAAAACCCGTGCGCTGGGTCCGAATTTCCGTCATATGTTTATTATATAATACAACGAGCGAAGAGTATAAGTAGAAAGAGTATACAAACGAAAGAATAGAAAAAGGGGCGGCGATAACTGCGGAGACGATACTTGTCTCTCGCATTAGTCATTAATTAAAACCACGAGTTCTCTCCAATCATCTGACTGGACGAAAAAAAAGTACAATGCGATCGCGTGCGTTTCGCGATACCAAGTCAATGTTTCCGTGGTGTGCGTGAAATGTGTTCGTGTATTTTGTGTGTCTGTGTGTTGCGTATGTATTTATGTCTGTAATATCCATGTATGTGTGTAAAAGAACGCAAGCAATCATGCCCGCGATACAAGAGACAATGAAGAAAGGCATCAAGCCTAAGTACAAACCCAACCGGGCAACAAATTATCAGCATCATCAATGCCGTCGCGATTTCAACGTCGCGCACTGCTCCTCTAACCCGCGAAAAATAATGCGCTGCTTCCGTCGTGTTAATTCAACCGTTCTCTACGAAATCCGTTATGTACATATGTATGTAGCAGAACAATCGACCGCCAGTATACAATTTGCCAAAGACTTCTTCTCAAGACCGGTCACAAAAGATAATACATCGTACGATATCGATCACATTATCAAAACGCGTCATTAACCGCCAGCTTCGAACAAAATCAAATCGTCCACTTTCCCTCCCCCAACCCTATTCAACCCTTTCTTTTGCCCTCCCCTTTCGTACTAAACCCCCCCCCCCCCCCCTTATCATTGACGTCAACAACTTCGTGAGAATCCGTATCGCACCAGACAACGTCTTTGGCTCGAGTCGTTCGTTGGCTCTCCCGCGCGTCGCCAACGAGTCTTTTATCACCGTTACCAAAAGCGTTCGGTGAAACCCTTCACGGTTCCAACCATATAACAGCCCCTCTATACAAAGAGGGACAGAAAATTTGAGCCCTGATTCGACATTGAAAGAGGGTTTTTAAGTTTCTCTCTCTTTCTTGACTTTGAGCCCGGTGCCCGTGGTATCCTCGCCCAGGATGGTAGCTATCTCACCCTGCATGAAGGCCCACGGTACCTGGCTGTTCGCCAACGGGCATTTCTCACCGCTCGGACAATAAACCTGAAATGAAGAACAAGAACGAAAACCGATGAGTATCGTCGATGGAATATTTTAGAAGGGCACCAATGCGCGATATCCAGGGTACTCACCTCCGAGCCAGCACCCTGTCTCTTTATGCTGTCCCGACTGCACGGGAAGCAGAACTTGTGGTGCGGTACGCTGGGACACTGTACGAAATGCGTGTCCTCCAGGCGTTCCTGGCATAGCGTGCACTTGAGGGTCGGCGCCGTGACCGGTTCAGCGCCGGCAGCTTGAGCGACCGCACCTTCCGAGGACGTCGTCACGGTTGTCGATGACACCTGCCTTGAACTACTGGACCGTCTGCCCGAGGAGCCTGTAAATTTATAGGATTTTTTGCGACCGTTAATCAACATTCCTAGTTGCGTAATCTTACGAGCTCGATTTTAACATTTTAAAAATTCTTTCTATAATCGTACGATTCGCCAATAAATTTGATAAGACAAAGGTGTATTCCATATAAACATAAATTACCATATCAAGATTAATAGATAAAATGAAGATAAGTATAGATAAATACAGTACTGCTGCAATTACCTGAACTGTTCGGGCTGTGCTGGGAGCCTCTAGAAGCACTGCGTTGCTGAGCGTTCGCGGCCGTGGTCGGCGGACTTCTGCTGGTAGGACTGGGATTGTTCGGTGGCTGTGGCACCGGCTCAGGCGATGTCAGATTGTCAGCGACTGACATTAGGGCGGCCATCGGTGACGGGCCGTTCGCCGTGCCCTGAAAGAGGAAGTGTCACACACCGTCAGCTGGCATTCTAGGATTACAAGCTTATAATGGGGCTCGCTCGCGTAGGCGTTCAGCAGGCCAGAAGGCGCGCAGAAACGTTGATTGCGCGCGGATAAATATGGACCGTCGCCTATGAATCGGCCGGCTGAAGCTGCGCTAGCTGATAATTAACATGTGTCTCGCGCGTACCTGATGATGATTCGATTGCGAATTGTCGTTGGCGCCTTCCTGGCTCGGCGGCGGTGGCGGTGGAGGACTGGTTCTTGGACGAAGAGGTGATCCTCCACCATTAGCCGCGACGTTAGTCGGTGCCAACGGTATGGATGGCCCAACATATGCTCCTGAAAATATATATACCGTCAAGTGCACGCTCTAATATACATATATCCGGATATATAACAGCGTAAACATGCAAAATATTGGAGCCCTGGGAACTTTCCGAGGCGGATATTCAGGAAAGAATATTCACACAACATTCACGAGTTGGCTCGAAAAAAAAAAAAGATACAGTAATTATGCAAATATAGGATAAGTGCAAATTATGCAGTTTCACTTTTTGCCTCCTTACTTTCAACTTATTTACTTTGTTCCGTTTCCGTTTTCTTTTTCTTCGGAGAACATATAAATAATTTTTTTTTTTTCTTTCAAGATGCGACTATGTCATTCAGGCGTCCTATTTTGGAGTGAGTTTCTAAATTATTATTTTCAATGTGCAAAGCAGAGAAAAGTGACATCCCGCAAGTAATAGAATACAGTTATTTAGTGCGGTTTCTTTTGACGTGTTACGTTCGTTTTTTTTTTTTTTAAATTAAAGCACGGGTTTTTGAATCCGCGAAAAAGAATGAATGGACACGGGAGCGAGCTTGTTAGGGGTTTTCCCGAGGGTAAAGTGCAAGCGATCGATACGCGGCGTGGCACAGCGAGGGATCGTAATTTATCGTGAGCCGAGATTGTCCTTGCCCACGTCCACTTTTTGCCATGTGCAATCTGCGCGGAATGTTTCCCCCCTTATAATAATCGCCTTTATAGCACAATGACTTCATTGGCGAGCAGAAATAAATGTCGTTTTTCTTCTCGACGCCGACGCCGATAATGGTAGCGAAACGATTACGAGGAACGAGGAGCGAGAATAGAAGTTAATCGTTATCCGCGCGCACGTTAGATTACGTCAGTAACGGCGTTTCTCGAGCTCGCTCGATGGACCTTGAATCGACATCTCCGCGAGATCCTACGTGGTACTCGCGCCTCGACGATGAGAGTTTCAGTGAGCTAAAATACCTTCTAGTCGTTACGAAGTTAAATATATCTGACCTTTGACTTCTCTAAGTAGAGACGCCTGTTCCTGAAAATATTCTATTATCAATTAACCGATATTAAATTAAATAGAAATCCAAGGTAAGGCGTCTTTATCGCTTTAAGATAAATCTGCATCGTGTATCGAAACTTCACGGAATTGTTACTTGGTTTCGCGATTTTCTATAGTCGTGTGGATTTCTTTCATGCCTCTACAAATTTATTTAAAAAAAGCACTGTTTTTTTATCTTCGTTAATCTTAGCACAGTAATTTGTAATTATAATTTTATTTTGTATTTGTGTACTAAAGGGGTTACTATCCCGTTTACATAATAAATATATTAAATATTAAATATTTTAACCGTGATAAACGTTACAGCTAGAACGCTTGACCATTAATTTCTTAGAAGACACCTTTATCGCGATGATGTAACTAATACGTTTTTATCAGCTCTTATGCAAATAAAAACGTAAATCTTTGGAGATAATAACATCATTGCTCATCGATTTCATCTTCATAAAAGGGCTTATCGCTGTGTACACCGAAAAGTCGGCCTTATCCGCGACAGTTGCAAATCCGCCGCGTTGTCACGAGAGACGGTGACATTTTGACAATGTTTACTCGGCGAGCCACTTAAGAAGTAGCCGAGGCGATTAACACGCAGGTCGCATACGATACGAGGAACGACTATACGATAACGACGACGGCGACGTATCATCACGGCACGGCCACGTTACCGTATTGCGTCGTATATCGTCATTGGCCTTCGACACGCGCCGATCGTTTACCCGATGTTTTATGTATCGCGGACCGATTACTCCTTTTCAGTCACTACGTATCATCGTGTCACATACAACATATATTTTCTGTCAACGTTACAGTTCCCACATTGCATGCCCCCTCGCTGTTCCCGTAATCCGCGAGCTAACAGGAACGTCGCGCAATTGGATGTGACTCTGATAATATTAGATCGCCGCGCAAAATGTTTGTCATATTTGTCTAATGAAGGCGAAAGTAGAATTTTGATAAAAATCGAAGCAAAATCGCCGTCACGAGCAAATTCCCATCCCTTTCTTTCAAGAATTTCGATTTTCTAACTTTATTTAATACAAGGCTCTCTCTCTCGATGGAGAAACGACCAGCCTTTTATATCAATCCGTTCGAAGCTTGTAATTTCCGCTTTTTATACATTCCATTTAGCGTGCATGTTGAGATCAATCTTCTAAGAATTGTCAGCGCGACTCGAAGCGCGATTATATGGAGCGGCTCGTTCCGAGAATACAACGCGCGCATAATAAGCGGGACGAGAGCATCTTTTTCTTTTTAAACGCCGATATGTCGCGCGATTTCTACGTCTCGCTGCACTCGCCTCTGTGCCTCTCTTCTAATCGCATGGCCACGATCCGTCGCGAGCGAGCGGAATACATACTTGCTTCAATTACGCGCGCATTTGGCGCGACGCCTTTTGTACGCGCGACGAGCGACTCCGCGTCTTCGGCCCTCGATCCGCGGGGTTTCCGCTCACGTACTTACGGTCGTTATTCGTCAACGAAATACACTCTCCAGATACTCCCCGTCCCCGACCGTCCGAAACTTTCGAAACTTCGTCCCGCACCACCCCGGAACCCTTATTGCGAGTATTTACGATTTACACTCGAATAATTTGATATAAGCGTGATACGTCGAACTTTGAAACACGCGATAATCCCGCATTTCAATTCTATGTTTAGCATATCGTGGCTGCCGTGATATCGGGTCTTTTTTCGTCCGTCGAAAACGCGAGGACGCGCGGTGCGCGCGATGTTATCGCGGGAACCGAGAGCACTGATTTGTCCACGCTTGTGCGCGGTATCTAACGCAATTAAACGAGATATTCGGGAACAAAGTGGCGATAGTGGTGATATAGCGTTGTTTACGAGGGGTTCTCGGAGTTCGATTCGCGCGTGTACTTTCGAATCGCACGTGGCACGTGGTGCTCACACATTGACCCTGGAATATCGCGCGAAAATAAACTGGATTATCAAAACATCGATTACATCAGCACACAGTCCCAGAAAATTAATATGACTAATGTGAGGTACACCAAGGAACGAGATACCAATATCAATCGTCAACGTTCGACACGCGTATCCATGATGATCGTGAAGTGTGTGGAACAGAATGCTAATCTACAGAGATAAAACAGAGGTCCTATATACAGAAAGAAGTGGCGAGCAAAACAGGAGCGGCGTTCTTAAAATCCATTCTACAACCGCGTCCGCGCGAGTATTGAAATGTCGATAATGATCCACGACCCCGTTAAAGGGATCCCGTGTAGCGCGATTCTCTCCTCTCTCTCTCTCTCTCTCCGCCTCCTGTTTTTGCAAACACGAAACGTCATCCTCGTCCGTCAAGCGCGCTATTTTTAACTGCGGAGCTAAAATACGCGCCGGAGAGCCCCTGTGTATCAACACGCCTTCTGCGTAAGGCGCCTCGGTATACATATGTATATACACACGTCGAATGCATCTCTCATCTCTCCCCAAGGGTTAGAGGTCCGGTGGGGCGACGGCGACGGGAGGCGACGAACGCGAGAGAAACAAGGCTCATATACATAATACAAACGAGCTAGCGGCCGACTTGTTGGCCGCGCGAATGAGCGAGCGAGCGAGGAGAAGGAATCATCATTCGGTCACGGCTGTTCGCGGTGACACGCAATCCCGCGCGCAGAGATATACGCGTCCCCCGCCCGTAGGTAGTATGACGGTGTGTACGCGCGCCGAGTCACCGAGGCCTCGCCTTACGGCATGCATGCTGGGCATACGGGGCGGATAGAGGGAACGGAAGGGTGGGTGGGAGAAGGACAGATAGAGTGCCACCGGGTAGACGTGTGACCGGTACTTTTCCGTGACGGCTCCGATAGAGCGCCGAGGACCGGCGACCGTCTCTCCATTCTCGCGAGATTGCGCGAGAAGGAAGAGGAGCGTTGAAGCGAGCGAAACGTACGGAGGGGGCGAGCGGGAAAACGTACGCACGCGCGCGTTCGTGTCTCTCTCTCTCTCTCTTTCTCTCGCTTGTTTTTTCTTTCCGTATAACCGCGACACATCGCATCACGCACGTAGGCGGCTGCGGCCGCGCGGCTTACAATTAGTCACACTCGATCAGGGCCGTGCCGCGAGCGCGCGCTCGCGATTTATTCGGAGCAGCTCTCGCGTTGCGCGCAACCGCACCGCACTTCGGTTTCCTCGGAACAGCTGCGCGGCATTCTCGGCGATTTCCCGGTAGGTAAACGAACTTGTTTCTGTCGCCGTTTTCGGACGTTCAATTTAGCCGCGCCAAAGCACCGCCGCGGCCGCCGCGCTGAGAGATCAGGGAGGCGGAAACGATAAACGCCGGGAGGAGATCCGGCGAGATCTTTTTCGGTAGAAGAGAGTCGTGGTGCAAGGAAACTTGTGCTCTAGAGTGACATGATTGACGTTTGGTCCCTTCATGACACAGCGAGATAAGTAGATTACATACTCTTATATACATATCGATTTTAGGTCACTCTCCTAGAATTACGTTCGAAATAAAATGTCAGAATTTACACAGAATTCAATCGTCGATTCTCAGATTTCTTTTTCTTTTTATATTTGTCAATCTTCATTTCTCGGATTACTCCTTTTACAACGAAAACACCACACGTGTTGTTCTGCAATCTCGATGCTTAAACAAACATTTCCTTCTTGTCGGCTATAAATGAAACCTCAGTCAGTTCTCGTCGTACCGTTCACTTTATCTGATAACATTAAGTTTGGTCTTTAGGGAGAAAAAAGCAGTAATCTAATCGGACGCTCCGTCAGGTGCATCATTGAGCGTTGCTAGAATTGTAACTGTAGAATATATTTGCGCATCAGCTCTGCGTTTAGTATAATAAAATTGAAAAGATCAACGTCGCACAAACAGATGCAGAAATATATACACATCGTTATCGGTATTTATTTTTATGTACGATAACTAGCGGTTACGCGAATTACACCAATACGCGTATACGGATAGAAAAATGTGTATTTACGACGTTTAATACGCTGACGTTTCTGTCGCTGAAATAAAATTTTATTATTCTCGATGACTCACGGTTTAAAACGCACGCGCCTAGGCATGAGTGATTCAAAAATTCAAATAGACGTCTCGTACGTTTCCTCCTCGAGTATAAAGCAAATAAGTGTCTCTGTAATTAACCGTGCGAAGATTAGAATCTTCATTCCAGAAGAAGTTGAAGAAGTCGAGTAATCTTATCGCTAAACGAAGTTTCATCCCTTAGTCCTCCTTATCTCTCGAGTATGTAAACATTGTTGAATTTCTTTCTACCTGCAACCGAGAATTATCTTGTTACGTGCGCGGGATATCTTAACTTAAAGAATCAGAGACACTTAATTAAAATTACGTTGGAAAATTAAGCTAATCGTAAGCTAAAGCCTTCCCTTCTTCTCTTTCTCAAACTATTCCAAAAAGCTGCATTCCTAGGCCGACGCTTGTACAACAATTTGGCTCCACCCTCGCGGGGAAACACACTGACGAATTCTTATCTGGACGCTCGTGTGTTCAACGGAGATCACGCGACAAATGTTTGATTCGCGTTTGACCGAGATCCTTTCGAAACGCGCGTGTATGCACGTTCGCGCGTAAATTCGCACGTCCCTGGACGGTGTGCGTATCGCTGGCCGTCGTGTGTAGTGGCCTTGTTTCGAAAGTACAGCCCCTTCACAGGCACGTCGGCGTCGTCGTCGTGTACACACGCGCTCTCCGTTCTGCCGGCCATACGTGTACACGTATACATGAAAACTCGTCCCGATGACGTAGGGCAGGAGAGCGAAGTGCCTATCTGTACGCGATCGATCGGCCGCTCACAATACGTAACAACGACAGTTGCGAAACGCGCGACTCGTCGAGCTTGCTGTCTATCTCTCGCCAGTCACTACTTACATCCTACTACACGGAGAGAATTTTCTCTTAAAATTTACCCTGAAAATCTGGTAAGTAAATGTGGGACAACTTGGCACCAATCAAAATATTATCGGTAAGCGATAGGAATTTTTGAAATACACAAAAGACATTTTACACACAATTGTGATAAAAATTACCAAGCAGATGGACAATTTTTATTACAATTGTGTGTAAAATGTCTTTTGTAAAATGTATTTTGTATATTTCAAAAATTCCTATCGTTACCGATAATATTTTGATTGGTGCCAAGTTGTCCCACAATTACTTACCAGATTTTCAGGGTAAATTTTAAGATAAAATTCTCTCCGTGTACGATTCACGCTTTGCAGCAGCATTCTGAAGCTTATTCTCACTTTTCATTCTCTCCTTTTTCTTTAATTTATGTCTAATCAATTATGGGGGTAATCCACTTTTCTCTTCTAAAAGGAAGAAAATATGTCGAGAGAGCGGAGTGATCAACAAGTTTCGTATTACATTTTTTAATATATAAATAGCGACCCGTGGCATGTGACATAGAATAATATATTCACGTGACACAGAATAAATAAATATTGACGGTTCTCGGTCATCGAGCGGGAACTTGTTAATATTTACGTTTATTTTCTGTCAGCGTGATATGTGCGGTTGGAGCGACTTCGACCAAACTTGGCAATTCAACCGGCAGAACTTACAGCAACATTTCTACCTATGCATATAAATTCATTATCCCTAATTCGTAATCTTTCTCTTCAAATAATAAAAAATTTATTACTCAACAAATTAGTACAGATATTGCTTCACAAATTTGTTTGAAGCCGTTTTTACTTGATATATTTAAAACATTTACATTTTCATATTTTTTCTTATCGCACCTGACGAAGCATTCTCTTATTTCGGTTTTAGGTTTATCGAATTCGTTATTTCACACACGATTATATTTGTCCAGGGATAATGTTCTCGATACGCAAAGGATTTGTTTTGGTGAACGCGCACGAATCCTCGAATTTCGTATTCGGATACCTGAATCTACTCGAATCACGGGCGCGTTTATCGTCTCTGATTTCAATCTGTTCGATATAGGGGGTAGACGCGCGGCGTTCCGCGCTACGCCCGGCGCATGCCGCGCATGAATATGAGAACAAAGTCTCTCTCTCTAGTTTGCCCTTCCTCTCCTCCCCCGAACGTTCGCGACTGTCCGCGACTCTCGACTCCGCTCCTTGTCGCACGTACGCGAACGTGAGTGCGCGCGCGGGCGCGGCGCTTTGGCCGCGCGGTCATCAAACAGGGCCAGTCGCCGTATCTGCTGCCGCTCTTGCCGCATGATTGATCGCGACTGACGGTTGCCGCACGGAAACTGACTGACGTAACGTACGTGCTTTAACGTTCGCGAAACGAGATGCTCTCTCGCAAACAACCGACGGATCACGTTCGGTTTAATCCCGAGCGTTTCGAGTCGGTGATGAACAGAGAGTCGGACTGGAGAACCCGATCCTTCTCCTCCATTTACCACCGCTAATCCATTATTGATATATACGAATTCTCGCGTGAGAAGCTGCGCCATTAATATGAAATATAGAGAACGAATCGGAGAGATTTGCTCGCAAATCTTTAATGAGAAGGTCGGTGGAATCCTGGTGGAGTATTAAGAAAATAGTGCTCGTGCTGATGCAATATAACGTACGCGGAATAAACGCGAGATCTCGAATTACATATTTGAAGAGATAAAAATGATTAAGGTTCAGATTATAATTAGTTTATTAAATCGGTACCAGTTTCCCATAAAGCAAAAAGTAAATAATCAAACTTGACGTTGTCAATATTTTAAAAGTTTGAGAATTTTTTGAACAAATACGGCGAGACGTGCCACATAGTATAATAATAAAGAATAAAACTGCCACATGCGGAAACTTGTAGAGCTATACCGTCCATTTGCGAGATTCGGTTTCCATTAAGGAAAACGATACTGTCAGCACGCGCGAGCATCCGTTCGTTGTAAACTGTAAACCCCAATGACGAATAACAGTCGGGAATAACGTAGATGCAAACGCGAGAAATGGTTGATTTCGAGTTTCGAGATAATTTATAACATCATCCAGAGAAATAAAATCTCGACGATAATGGATTGGCTGCGACGACTGATTTGTCGAAATGGAGACTAACAAAAGTACTTTTTATTAAATGATAAAAGTTATAAAAGATAAAATTGATTAAATTGTGACATCATTAAATTAAAAAATTCATATGAAAACAATATCTTTATTACACACGTTATTCTTATTTTTATACGTGAAACCAAACACTTCCCATGGAGTATTAAAAATCGAGCTCGCTGGAAATTTTATTTCAGTTCCTGTTTAAAATACGCAATATTCTCATTCGCGGATTATTGAAATTGTTCTCGCGCGATTTATAAATCACAAATCAGGCAGTACGTTGTCGAGCAGATCTAGCAAGCATTTAGTTAAGAAAGATCAATAATCGATGGCCGAATCAAACAACAAGCGGAATTTCTCCGGATCTCAAAGGCTCTCCTTCTCTCTCTCTAACGATCTCCGCGTTTATTTCCAGACCCCAAACTTTGCCAGCGGTAATCTATTTTTATCGGATACTCGCGTATACGTAAAACGTGAACGCTGTCTTTTGAACGGAAACAGTAACCTCAAGGATAAAAAAAAAGCTCGGCAGGAAAAACAAGCAAATCCCGCTTCTCTGATCGGCTTTTTTTCCTCGGTTACTTCGTTACAATAGTATTTTCACGATGGTAACACACGATGTAACCGCATGCCGGCATCACAGGATAACCGTCAATATATTTCCGAAAGAGAGAGAGATGTAGCAATGAATTTCTTATTCGAAGAAGTGGATATGGAATTAAGATTTTAAAAAATACTTTTAAGCAAGTCTCACTATCAAAAACAGAAATTGTTATACACTCACGCAATCAGAATCGATGACGTTGTTCTATAAAATTTTCCATAGAGACAGATTTCTGTGAATAATAATATAGTGTCTTCTGATACAACAAATCATAAAATGATCAATTGATCAGATATATTTCTAAGATATTTCTGCGATTGTCATTGTGATCGACGCGATATCCTCGAGTCTATTAGGCTAAGCGATTCAAAATATTTTAATTAAGCGCACACAGGCAAGTTCGTACGCATTGAATAACAACGATAACGCGACGTTTCGCGATCGCTGATTATCTTTGCGGGATTGTTATCGGGTGAGATAACGCGACTGATACCAGACGGCGCGACAATATATTATATATTCAGCTGTTTGCGTGGCGTTCCGCGTTCAACGTCACTGCGCACTGGGTGTCTCGAAAACATCGCGCGTGCGTTTCCAATCACTATACCAGGTTATCGTCCTCCGAGATTTATTACTCATGGTCCTCATGGACCCTCGAGAAACGTTTGTTATCCGTACAAACTCCGTTTCAGCGGAGCATTCCGTCATTTCAGTATACGTAACAACAATTGATTAAAAGCGAGAAAATTTACACAAGTTTTATTTTATAATCAAAACAGAGCATCAATGAATGAGAGCATTCTTTAAAGGCATCTTTGAATCAGAATTTATGTGATGGATTCTTGTAAGAGAAACAAAGCAATCCACGGGTTCTGTGTAAGTATTATGGATGAAAGACATAACAGATGATTTTCTTTTTTTAAATAATTCAAATAGCTAATAATTTAAATAACTGTTAACGAATCCACGCTTATTCCACGTAAAAGATCCCGCCGATTTGGAGTGTCGAAATAACGGTCGACGAAGGCAAGGTCACCGTGCCGCCCGCGCGCGTACGTATACGATCAGGTTGGATTAGGTTAGGTTGGGGTAGGATTACGCGACAACGACGTCGCCGTCATCGTCGACCGGCATCGTCAATGGGCCGCGTATCTCCGCCGCCGGCGCGAAAAGCAGCGGAGTCGAGCGGCGCGGCGCGGCGCGGCGCGGCGCGGCGCGAGCAAGAAAAGGGGGGCACGCTCTACAGTTATCCCGGCGAAATGTCACGGCGCGGCGCGCCGCGGCCGCGCGGCAAACGAGGAGGAGACGACCTCAGGACCGGTTTCGTCGCGACGATGCGACGCGACAAGAGAAGGAGACAAGGGAGAAGAAGAGACAGAGAGAAGCGAACGATGAGAGGACAGAACCGAAAACTCGCGACGCGAGAAAAGAGCGGCTCGCCCGTGGCGGAGGCTGAGGCTGCATAACAAAGGGAGGGAGGGAGGGAGAGAGGAGAGACGAAAACGCACGGTGCGAACGCACTCACTTCAGTTATGCAGCGGAATACGATCGAATGTTGCGCGCGCAATCGAGTTTCGTCGTGATTCTCGATATCTCGATTGAAGTATTCCCGGATTTCCGCGGCTTTGTTCTGCTTTAATAAACTGTGGACGAGATCTCCTCAAAAAAAAAAGGAGGCCAACCAGCAGCGTCAGAGCGACGATGAAGTTAACGTCACGGAGAGATTTGAACGGGTAATCGGCAGATTGCTCCAAACCGTTTTCATTCATCTCTCGCGTCCGCGTAGAACGAGAATAAGTCTTTTTATCTATTCTGATAAAAGCCCATATATATTTTTGTCGAAAAACGACGGAGCCAATGTCGGGCCGGAGATAATTACTGCCCGATGTCGTTCGCGCGTGGCGGCCTTCGCTCCGATCTATCTCGTCATTAGTTCAACGCTCGCCGTGGAGTTGGTTTCCGTACTTGCACGGTCAAAATCGGAGCGCGACTAATCGCCGCGCCGTGACGTAAGGGAAGAACGAAGTCACTCCGCGATGGCGAGAGCGTGCCCCAAACAAGACTTATCATGCTTCGCGTGCTTCGCGAAGTGACGGGGTGGGGAAGGAGTGGACCGTGGACCGCCGCTTCGTCGCGATCTTCCCTTATCTTATACGAGCGCGTAATTTACAGAATACAACGCGCGACGTAAGTCTCGGTCTACAATATGTGCTTCAAGTTCTAAGCCGTAAGAAATTGACCAATTACCAATTACTACCAATTAGTTGAATTTGAGGAGAATACTTGATTGTGATCGGTCAATTTCTTACGGCTTAGAGCTTAAATACACTTAAAGCAAGGTTTTAGACCAGATGTAATGTAGATTCGCGACTATCGCGAGACGCGAGCGCAACGTAATGTCGAGTTTAGACCCGAGAGGATGATCTTATAACTTGTGGCTCTATTTTGTGGCGCTAATTTCGTCCGTCTACACTGCACAATTTTAATTGTTCTAGGTTAGTAAGATTGAAAACTAACTTCAGTATGATTTTTACCCTGCATATAGACCACCAGAGAGAAGGATCCTTCTCTCTCTCTCTCTGACACTACTCACTAGGATAAGCCACAAGTAGGATTATCCTCTGGTCTGGACACGGCATAACAGACACGGCATCCAGTTCTGCGAAAATTCGCGCTCGCGAGCGGGATTCGCTCGTTATTGAGCGACCGGCATACAACGGTCTCATTCATCGGGTATAAATACGGCGGCCGTGACGTCACCTGATTGAACACGTCACGACATGGCAACTGAATGTGTGTGTGTGTGTCTGTGTATCTTTTGGTCGTCCCATCACGTGCTCGACGTACGTCTCTTTTGTACGCGTTCGGACGCCGATCGAAGCGAGCTAGATATAGGGGAGAAAGAGAGAGAGAGAGAGAGAAATAGATACATATATGTATGCATATATGCACAGCGGAGGGAAAACGAAGGGGGAAGAAGGAAAGAGAGACAGAGAGAGAGAGAGAGAGAGCGGGGCGAGGACGCGACAGAGGACGTTGCTTCCTTTTAACGCGATCTCCCTGCATCGTCGTCGTCGTCGTCCTCGTCGACGTACATACACGCGTGTGCGTGCGTTGCCTCAATGCCTCCTCGCGCCAGATGGCCACGACGAATGACTGTGCGCCGCACAGCCCTCCTCTTCAACTATTTATAGTAGGGACCGATAAAAACGCCAGAACACCGAGCTCGCTAAAAAATTATGTCGAGCTACCGCGCGCGGCGCGTAAAGGCCGGAATGCCGGTGACACTTTTTGTCCGATATCCGTGTTATTTACTCTTATATGGAAGCGAGGACGGACAGTTACTAATAACGTGAGGCTTCTGTTTTGAGAAATTTCTTGACACCTAATATTATATTTAACTCCAAATATAAAGCACAGGAGTAGATCGATGGTTCTTCCGCGCTAACCAAGTATTTTGACTTTTGACTCAACAACTTATTGTCAAAGAAAACGAGAGGCATCTATATAGCTCTTGGGGCTACAATACAATCTCTAGAGAAATTACGATCACTCGGCAATAATAGAACACTCGACAAAACTCGATTTTATACTTCTGTGTCGAGTGTTCTTCACTCACGTTAATCACGTTAAATTGAAGTCGTAAAATATTGGCTCTGAAGGTGCGATCTTTTAATCACACATAGTCATTTTTGAAAGAACTTAATTAGTGGTCAGATTAATGATTCCATGTTATGAATGAAAAGTCTATGAATGAGTTATGCGTCGCATCTGTGGAATCTTTTAATCACATTGTCATTTTTGAAAGAACTCAATTAGTGGTTAATGATTCCATATGTTATGAATGAAAAGTCTCAATGAGTTATGCATCGTATCCGTGGAATCTAATCGCAGCAACGGGAACCGATTTTCGCAAAGACTTCAACAGATGTTTGGCAATGTATACGACTTTAAAAGCAAAGGTGCGCGAAAGACATTTGTTTGCTCGCAAATGCTCGCATAAATTGGTTACAAAGTGCTGCGTCGTGCGTAGTTTGTTTATCTCGTCTCTACGCGATTGTAAATAATCACAAACCGGAATAGAGTTACCGAAATGGACTTTAACGAAGAGACGCAAACAAATGAAACCGTCGAGTGTGACAATCGCCGTGATCACGTCGTTGGCGATCACAGTGCAAGATTCGATGTTTTCGCCTCGTCAAAGTTCCCAGGGTGTCCCGACAACAAGAACGAGGGGAGAATCCCCTCGTGGACGATCGCGAATTCGGGGGGAGCGAACCCCACCGCCGTCGCCGTCGCCGTCGCGGCGGCGCGATCGATCGATCGCGGCCGCTCGGGGTCGGGGGGGGGCGCGACCCAAAAACAAGAGGGGAAAGACTCACCGTTGGCCTTGAAGGTGGTCGCCGTCTCGAAGCTGGGCGCCCTCACCGGATGCTTCTCCTTGTTCCTGTCCTGCACGTAGCTCACGGCGAGGCTAACCGCCGGCAGGGAGTCGCCGCGCGTTAGCGGCGGCCTCACCGGATGCTGCTCCTCCAGGGAGAGTCGTTTCTCGCTGTGCTCGTCCTCCTCGATCGCCGAGATGCCGCGCTTCAGCTGGGTGATACCGCGATTGTGTAGGGTCATCTGATGCGCGGCAACCGCCGCCAGATGGGCGTTGGACAGACGCGGCGGTGGATTGTTACGGATGCTGTTAGCGATCTCGTGGCTCTCGTCGCCGTGCTGCTGCTGCTGTCGGCTGACCTGCTGCTGCCTGGCGGCGGCGGCCGCCGCCGCCGCCGCCGCCGTGTTCGACGTGAACTCGGTGATCGAGTTACGATGGTGTAGCTGCGAGTAACCGGCGATGTTGTGATGGCGCGTGTGGCTGCCCTGCGGCGGCGTGTTCTGTATCGGCATCACGTCGAGATTCGTGCCGCCGTTGTGCTCGGTGTGGCCGCCGCCGCCGCCGCCGCCACCCGCGCTCGCGCGATACGCCTTGGACGCGGTGGTACGAGCGTCCTGGAAACCGTGAGCCTTCTTCATCTGCTTGGCCGTCTCGAGGACGTGATCGATGCGATCGGCGCCCTCGTAGTTCACGCAGCCACGGCACACCGGCTCCGCGAAGTCCATTATCATCGCCCATGGCATCCTGGGCAGGTCGCACAGATAGCACTGCGTCCGTTTGCCCATCATCCTGCCGGCGTGATACGTGGCTGTCGGCGTCGAGCGACTCCCCGACTCCCGACGCTCGATGACGATACTGACGGGGGGGGGGGGTGTGCGTTTCAGTCGTCCACTGTGTCCACTGTGCCGCTCGGCGACTTAATCACTTCACATCCACTGTTTGTCTCGCGCGCGCCACGTACCTATATCTCCCCCGAGGGCTCTTATCTCGCTAAACGCTATCGCGGGCAATCCACGCGCTTAATCGTCCGCTTTGTCTACTACGTTCTCTCTCTCTCCCCCTTTCTTCTCCCACCCTCACGGGATCACTCGAGAATTGATCCCGAGCCTTCGCCGCTGCGGCCGCACCGCTCCGTCCGAGGGACAACCGCCGCTGCTCGAAATAACGACGTGGACGACGATAACGTAAACCACCACCCGTCACGCGCGCACTCCTTCGCGTTCGCCGTCGCCGTCGCCGCGGCTCGCGGGCACATGAGCCGAGCCGCGAGAGTGGACGGAACGCGTAGCGACGCCCGACGACGCCCGCCCGCCCGCTCCGCTCCGCTCCGCTTCGCCTCGCCTCGCCTGCGCCTCGGGCGCGCGTGGGGACACCCGGAGCGAACGACCCGCGAGCGAGAAAATCCGCCAAAGGGGATCGTGAAACCCCGGCGATGGGCGCCGAACAACCGACAACGGCGGGAATCGGCGGCGTCACTTCACAGTTTACTCTCCGCGGGGCGGGGAAAGCGGTAGGGAAAAAGGGAAAAACTCGATCGCGCGCGCGCCCACCAAGAGGCTCGCCAAGAACGCCCGCGTGCACGATTCTCCGTAACTCTCTGTTAAACTCTCTCTCTGTGTGTGTATATATATATATCTCACTGTCTCGCACGCACCAGGAAAGGAAGCGAGGCACCGAAGCACCGCAAATAAGCGCGCGGGGCGCGAGAGGCACCGGAGCACACGCGATCACCGACAACCGTCGACAACCGTCGTCGCCGTAATACTCTCCCTCCCTTTACTCTCTAACTCCTCGGCAAGCGTACACGAGAGACGAACACGGTAATATATAATCGGCGCAACGAGACGTGCGCTCGCCCGTCCGACTGCCGTACGAAGAAACGAACGCCCGAGAATGCGACGGCGAAGCGAACGCCGCCGTAGAGCTAGACCGTCGCGTTTTCCACCTCCCCACCTAGCAGCGTCTCACTCGCTCCCGCGCGCCCGCCTCTCTCTCGCGCTCCTCACGAGCGCGTCGCTCGCATTTGTTCGGCCACGTTCGGCGCCGCTCGCTCGATCCCCTCTCCCCTCCCGCTATCGGATCTATGTACGCTGTTTCTCTTTTTCTCTCTCTCTCTCTCGCTCTCTTTCTCTCCCTCTTTCTCTCGCTTGCGCGCTCCTCTCGTCTCCCCCCCCCCCGCCCCCCGTGCCAAGAGCATTGCCAAGCCAACCCTCCGCCCGCCCCTCCGCCCCCCACGCGACCCGTAACACCGTCGTCCCTAAAAAAAAAACAGCTACGACGACACGACGACGACGGCGACGACGCGCTCCGCCAATCGGACGTTGTGGCGTCATGGTGCATGACGTCATAATCGCGAGGCTGCGCAGGCGCGCCGCGCAGCAGTGCCCTAGGGGGACACGTAGGCAGCGACCGGGATCCGGCGGAGCGCGAGAGGGTTACGCGGGCGGGCGGGAGAGGGGGAAGGGGGGGGGAGAGCTCGGAGCGTCGGGGATCACGAGGAGGAACGGTGGGAGGCTGCATGCTGTGTGCACGCGCGCGCGAGCGCGTTCCTCTCTCTCTCTTTCTCTTTCTCTCTCTTTCGCATCAACCCGGCGCCCACTCTTCGCAATGAACAGCCGGTTTTACACAGCCGCGAAAGAAAACCGCGAGATCGAACCGTATTCCGTACCATATTGGCGATTGTTCTTATCGAAGTTTCGCAACTATCCAGAATGCGAATAAAGGGCATGGGATCGGGGCTGACGTGACGCTGTACGGAGATCTCACGATTATTTATATTATTTATAATAAAAAAAAAAGTACATAGAGTCACGTAAAAACTCGCACGAGCGGTGTTTTTTCGATAATTTAAACGCCCGGCGAGTATCGGTAACGCGATACGGGATGCCGGCTGTTTTGCGCGGATCAATAACCGCGATGTCGAATTTTGAAGATACCGCGGATGGTTAGAATGCCGCAAATGCGTCTCGAGTATCTCGGCGTCTTTATTTCATTACGCGGCATTACGTGACAATGACTCGATCGTCATCGTATCGAACGAACCGCTCGCGCTGTTACTTGTCGCGAGAAATACCTTTTCTTGAGATTTGCACGTATTATTTGCAATTATTCCGTTAAATTCCTCGAAATAATTTTTAATTCAATTCGCAGGATTCAAGTTGAAAAATAATCATCCTGCGAACTGGAAGTATTACGCGAAAAACCGGCGTGAAACTTGTATTTCTCGGTTCTCTGCTGTTATCCCCTCTAATCTCTGTGGCATAAACAATGATCATTTACCTACTATCGCCGCAGCCGCTGAGTCGGCACGAATGGCGCGTTATTTTATCGCTTCTTTTTAGCGATAGCACGGCCGGTGATAACGGTCGATAAGAACACCGAGGTGTAGGTGCATTATCGCAAGTGTCGTATCAAGACGAAACGACATACTATATGTATGCTGTGCGTCATCCTTTCAGCTCGAATAAATCAGTAGGTATTGAGAATTGCACGTGTAAATTTTTCATCCAAGAAACTGAATATACCAGCCACGTCTCGAGCAACGCCAACGGTACAATTGTACCGCGTTAATTATAGCATATCAAGCGTCGATGATTAATTTACAAATATTTACATGAATAAATCAATTTGTATTAAGTGAGTGAGACATTGAAGTTTAATCAGAAAGGTGAATCGACGCTATACGAAAGTCGAGAAATTCTTAGCTATCGTCACTTTTTCCTCGAATGTTTTCGTCGTCGACGGGATATCTCGTCTGGGCTGGGACCTGATAACGATTTATATAACTCGGGGGCTTTCGTAATCGTTGTTGCCGCCACGCTATGAGGAATCGCGAAAAATCGCGCTGAAATAAGCCGTCTCTCGGGGCCGCGCGGTGGACGCGGAGTGAATGATGCGAGATTTATGTTTATATCACGGCTATTTACATAACACCGCGCCGATAACGCGCGGCAGTTTGCATCATATCTCGAATTATTACACGCTCATTAATGACGCTCGCGCTGGCTCGCGCAACGCCGTGTACGCTCGCTAACGAGACGACGATTGAGGGGCAGCGAAGACGTCGATTATGTCGAGCGGGGCGCGTCGGCGATCTGTCGGCGTGCAGAGAGAACAAAAAAAAAAAAGAGAGAGAGAAGAAGAAAGAAACGAGAGCAGCACTGACGTCACGAGCAATTTGGTGAACCTTAACTATCGCGGCTGTTGCGTGCATATTCTACGCTCTTTCTCTTTCTTTCTTTCTCTCTGGCCGGGTCGGCCAGCGAATGACATCAATCTGACATCATAGCGTACAGCACGAGATCGTAACGTGAACCCTCCTCTCGGAAGAGCGAGGGACGATCTCCCCAGGCAGATCTCCCAACCTCGACCATGGCGGGGGCAAGGAGAGGGTATAATTAGACGAGTCGGCTTATCAGTGCCCATTCGTCGCCATCTCCGCTCTGATCCGGGTAAACAAACGTTTCTTGCCTGCCTATATATATACATATATATACACATAATCTACACACATTCTTTTCGAGAGGGAGATTACTGTAGAATGTAGATTACATCGAGGAAATCAGCGGTCGAGGAAAACCGCGATCGTCTGCGCGATGTAGCGTCTAACACTCTAACAGATAACTGATAACGTAAGCGTTACGTAATATAGGTAACAACAAAAGATAACGCTCGTAAATTACGTGAGGCGATATAAAGATAATAAATTCTTATACTCGTGAAAAAAAAAAAAAAAGTGAGTAATATCCGCGTAAGCGTAAGCATAATAAGTAAACGAGATCTGTCTCCGGTTATCGATCGCGTTACATCCACACGTCGCGATTTTGCCCGTTATCGCGTCTCGTACTTAATCAGGGGGGGTCTCATCTTTCTTTCTCGGGGGACCGATAACGATGAGGCTGCGAAGGCCGGTACCGAATCGAGGGCTCCCGGAGCGGCCGCGCGAACACGCGGCCGCGACGAGCAGATCGAACGGACGCCGAGGCGATTGATAAATTTGGCCTGACCTCTGGATAACTCGGCCACGTGCCGCCTGTATATTACGGTGCAGGGCGTAATGCGCCAAACATTATTTATCGCGACCAAGAATATACACCGCGCTGACGGAGATAACGGGAGACAGTTCTGAGTTCGCCGATTGACCGAGTCGGTCGCGAATCAAACGTTAGCATAATAAAACATCGCCGACTCAGTGAATATTATCAGCGTCTTCTACATAAACCGGACGAGTGCCCTTGCACCCGGATTCTAAAAAATTCACTGTTAACTACAAGCTACGCACGAAGATATATCCTATTTATCGTCACTTGCAAAAATTGCACCAGAAATATCATCGATCGTCATATTTTCCTCTATTTTTAACATGCTTCGAATCAGGTAACTTTCGTGAAAAGGTCACAGGTCTTTTTTAGCTGCAGGAAGAAAAGGAGCAGACGAGAAACAAGAATACCGGGAAAGCAGTTTTGTAGGTTGAGATGAAAATCTACACGTTCTTAGATTAGATAACATGGCACAGGTTCTTCGTAATTTTATATTGTATTTTAATATCATCATTATCATCGTCTATCTAATAAAGTAAATAAAGTAATCCTTCGCTCTTCTTGCACATAAGAAACGACACAAAAGCCTCGGATATTCCTTCTGTCTCGCGTTGCATCGCGTCGCGTAACTACAAAATTTTTCGTATCTTCCCGCATTCATCGTTGGCGAATTATATTCTCTCAAATCGACCGATAGAGCAATTTTAAAACGCCGCGTTGCAAAATAGCTTCCAGCCGAGAACAGCTGATGTGAGAATCACTGCGGCCGCGCTCGACGTTTGACGAGCGCAGCTGTAAATCGAATAAGTCGTCTGGCTTCTAATTTTATTGCGCGACATCAGACATCGTGGGAATGAATCGAGCGCGCGCCGCGCGCCGTATTTCGCGGCGGCGGTATTAAAATTTCGTCAATGAATCTTTCAACGATTCGCGTCGCGCTGTGAGAAACCTGCGACTCACCACCGCGGAACACAGATCTCTCTGTGATGCAACTCCGCTCGGTTGCATCACAGCGAGGGGGAACAAGATATTACTTTCGTAACTTCTTTAATAGAATAATCTGAGCTGCGAATAAGAGATTACGCGTCTAAACCGAGGTCTAAACGATAAAAGACAGATAACAGAGCTCACATGGATATATATACATATATATATATCATTTTTAAACATCACGCTTTCACCGCGACGTTTGGAAATACTCTCTGAATACACGTAATCTGACTGTTTCAACGCGAAACAGCCGTGAAAATAGTATCTCCTGCCCTCGGCCTTATCGGGGTTCGAGGCGTTACTTAAAAAAAAAAAGCACGCGTCAGAGACCGTGATACACGGGCGTATCGTTTTCTTCGCGCTACCGCGTGCGATACGGCAGAACGCAACGTACACCGATTACTTTATCTCGACCCTATTCCCAACGTAAAGGCTGCGTTTCTCTTTCTCTCTCTCTCCTTCGCCACCGTTATCATAGCCCGTAGCCGGCTTCGATAACGATCTGCCAGCGGAAGATTTCACACCGATAAGCGAGACCGCGGGGTCGAGCGAGAGGCAAAACCGGCTGCGACGCGGGCATGGACGAACGTGATCGCGTGTCACCCTCGTTCGATCGATTCGCTTACGCGGGAATCAGACGCGGCGAGAATTTCCGCCGACGGGGCGCGAATCGATTCGACACCTTGAATTCGCGATGCGGCCGCGCATCCGGCCGATCGAAACCCACGCGATTATTACGTAAAATGTAAATCGCACGCTTCGCTCGCCCGCGCTCGTACCGAACTCCAGGGCCTGCGGCCAAAGTTTCGCGCCCCGGCGCATCGATTCATTGAACGCTCTCCGTAATTATAAATCAATTGAACAATTAGACACTTTGCGTGACGTGTCCTGATGTCCTCTAAAATTAACGGTGTTAAGAATTTACCGTTACGCTATACGACTAGAAAAACTTGTCGAATCATTATCGTTATCTTGTATTCCTTGTTTTCTGATACGACAATGGAATTTTTGGTATCAACGAACGATATGGAGAGCGCTAAAATACCGCGATAAACGATGAGGTGTTAGGTTTTAAATAACAAAATCTCTCTTTTCCGACCGATCGCCGCAAAGCAACGGAAGGTGAGATAGGACGACGGATCTTAATCGCGCCCGCGCGCGCCGCGTTGAGAAAACGGCGAACGGGTTATCGACGGCACGTGACGTAAGGGAATATCTCGTATCGGTTATTTGTGACCGAGCTCTTTAAATCGAATGGAAACCCCCCCAGACGGGGTGAGATGCGAACGCGTGTGTCGCATGACCGATAAGGATGTCAGAAAACTGCTACCGCGTTATTTGCAGAAAAGCCAGATAGCGGGGTTAGCGTGTATCCGTCGTTGCGCGAGGCTCAAACGTGCGTGATGGAAATTACGTTATCACTTGGCCAGAAGACGGCACGCAAAACAACCGTGTTTATATCTCGCATCAAAACAAAAAAACATCAATTTTAATAAATTTCTCGCGGACTGTGATTTATACCATATCCTTCATATAAAAAAGAAAAATACATATTCATGAAAAAGAACAACAGAAGGATCTTCTTGATTCTTTCCGCGAAAAAGTGTGCGAAGATTAAAAAATGATAAAATGCGTAAAAAAAAGCTCGATAAATAACAACTGAATATTTTCATTGGAATAAAATAAACTGAAAATATTCAGTTGTTATTTATCGAGCTTTTTTTCACGCATTTTATTCTTTTTTCTTCGCATACTTTTTTATTCCAACTCTGTCGCGCGCATAATTTCGTTGGCGCTTTCGTTACTTATCGCGTCCCGCAACAAAGGGATCGTTGTACTTTCTCGCGTGTAACTCAGGCTTCGGTCAGCTCGCCGCTTTACGTGCTCGCCACAGAGTCGTATGTCTCGTGACGTCATCTCGACCCGGGTCTGGCAACGTCGCGCGCGCGCCGACGGCGACGCGCAACGTTGTCAAGCTTCAGCTCGAGCGAGCGAACGCGCGCGCGCATACGCCGGATCTCTCTTTCTCTCTCTCTCTCTCTCCCTCTCTCTCTCTTTCTCTCTCTCGCCGGAAATTCGGGACGTCTGGTTTCTTCTGGACCCGCCGCGCCGTCGTGATTTCCGCTGGCATTCCTTTCGTCACGCACGCA
This sequence comes from Leptothorax acervorum, assembly GCA_035220615.1. Classification (NCBI taxonomy): domain Eukaryota; kingdom Metazoa; phylum Arthropoda; class Insecta; order Hymenoptera; family Formicidae; genus Leptothorax; species Leptothorax acervorum. The sequence goes on along the minus strand of JASTWQ010000049.1, from coordinate 307,140 downwards.
TGCACGCACGTACGCGGGCATGGCACGCACTCACGCACTCACGCACGCACGCACGCACGCATGATGACGAGCGTGACTCCAAGCGGATTCCACGTACTCGATACAACCGTAACGTATAGGCCGCATAGGATTTAAGTCGCGAGGATTCAGACTGCATCGACGGCGTATTTTTACGGAAACGTTCGCGTCGTCGTCATCATCTGAGAACCGGAGAAATCCGTTTTGGCTGCGACATACGAATTTCGCGTCGCAAGATACACGTCCGAGGGCAGTACCTTGGCCTGTATCCGAATTGTCCCTATGAAGTAAGAGAGTCTGGCCGAATGTGGTTCAACTTTTGATTGGCTTGATACGCAATGGCGGCACCAATCAGTGACGAAATGCAGTACGTCTGTGAAAGAAGATACAGACACACATTCAAACTATTACTACTACACCTACAGTATATACATACGTAATTTTGTATCAAACTAGAACTTCGGCCAGACTCTTACTTCTAGGGACACTATAGTATCCGAGGCCCCCCCGAAGATGTATATATGAATATCAGTTTACTCCAACTCGATTTATCCAGATTCCAGAACATCTTTTGATCCGCACTCGTGTTGCATATTTATTGCTGTGTATATTAACGGTGATGTGTAATTCTAAACACGACATCAAGAGCCAGAGAAGAGACATTGCCACTCTTAGGTCTGAATTATAATATAATAATATATTTATATTGCAATGTATAACATTTCTGAAAACTGCAAGCAGATCAGGACGGTAAATGTAAGAATCAGACAAAGTACATGCAAAAGATAAGGCAACAATATTGCCGTTATGAATCCTACATCCTGCCAATAACAAATAATGAGACAGATGAGATTTTGACCTACAAAGGACCGAGAAAGGACTCAAAGATTAATCGTCGAATTCCGTTTTAATTAAGTAGATCAAAAATTGACGACTGTCGCGTGGAAGACGATATTATCGTCACAGAGTCTCGACAGTCGGAGCAGTCATACCGGACTATAAATAACGATCGTGATACACGAACTCTGAATCGATTCGCGTACTCGAGAGAGTGAGGGAGTAAGAAAATCAGCGGGAGAGAAAAGAAAGGCAAAAAAGATCAGTCTGAATCGGGCTTTACGTTCGCTCGCTCGCGCAAAAAAAAAAAAAGAAAAAAAAAGAAATAGATACGTAAGGACGACGCCAGCAGCCTCTTCCGCCGATTGTGGAAAAGCGGCGGCCGACAGGTATAAGCTGGGAGTGGATAATATCGTTCTGTCACGTCACACGGGTCCCCGCCGGCCGGTCGGTCGGAGAAGAGAGAAAATCAATCCGCGCGGCTCCGCGCCGCGCCGCGCCGCGCCGCGCGCGCGGAACGCTATACTAACTTTCCCGCGGAAAAGCGGGCGACGCGCGGGCGGCTACTAACCGCGCGGAAAACGTCTGACATGCCCCAAGGGTCTGTTACGATATTGACCCGAGGTTGCGTTAGGTTATTTCTGTCGGGGCGAGGGGACGGGGGCGAGGGCGAGGGAAGAATAGGGGGGGGGTCCGCGTACCTTTTCAGGTAGAACGCTCGGGTTTCCGCGAACCCGCTTCTTAATTCCTTTATTTTTTTTTTTCGCTAATCTTCCCTCCCTCTTCCCCCCCGTCTCGCCCACCTGCCTCATTCTTCGTTTCTCTCGCACTTTCGAATCCTCCCCGACTCCCCCCTTCCCCTTTTCTCTCCTCGCCAACCCGCGGGAAAGGGAGCGAGGGAGCGAGAGGGGGGAGGGAGGGCGACGCGCGCTGATCCGCGCCGACGGCGGCGTGTCATTTCATGAATATTGGCCTTCGACCGTGTCCTTGGCCCCGTATCGGTTCGCGAGGGATATCGCGCGCGTATTGTGGCCGCTCGCTCGCTCGTTCATCCGTTCCGTTCGTTCACGCCCGCCTCGGTCGCCCGCTCGCTCGTTCGCTCACGCGTTTGCGAAATCGCCGCGGAGTAACGGCCGGCTCCGAAATAGAAGCCCGCGCGCACCGCGCTTTACGAAGCGTGTCTCTCTTCTCTCTCTCTCTCTCTTTTCTCCTTTTCGTTCCTTTCTTGCGTTTCCCGCTCTGACCACCGCAGATTAGGGCTCGCGCACACCGAGCGCACCTGCGCCTGTATTCCTCTTCCCAATGCTCTAAATTTTCTATTATCATGTTATTGTTATTTCTTATATATTATTTTTACATTAGTATTCTCGTATTCTCGATACTAATCCTTTATCTTCAGACAGTTGCATACCTCTCTGGACTTATTGTTAGTTTAGTTTAGGAATGTCTATTGCCTTGGCATAAGAATCGCTTTATAAATTTCCGGGGATTTTTTCAGGTATAGATATATACATACTTTGGTGCTTTGGTCAACGGTGATTCAATAACTAGCATAACGTAGCGTAAAGTAGTAAAAGACCGCTACAGAAAGAACGGCAAGAAACTCCTCTTAAGATCGATTCCTTCTCCAATGTCGGCCGTCGGTTTTAATTACATTGTCACTCTTAATTGCCGCCGCTGGCTGGTGTACGTAACCGCGGTACTTATATCGAAATTCGTGATTGAAAAGAAATTCTTAATGAACTTGCGCTTTATCACGTAATAATCTAAGTTTAATACTATCAGAAAACTATCAAAGCAGTCTAAATGACTGATTTGTAATTGTTTTTAAAATTACTCAAATTATAACGGTACATTTTTCGAGTTTTTTCGTGATCTTTGTTGCAAATTATTAAATTGATCAATTCACACTTTCCTCTTTATCTCTTTCTTCAAAGATATATATATCGTACACTTGTGTCCATTTCTATACCAATGTAGATTAACATTAATCTCGGTTTAAATTGCCTTTCATCTTTTTCTAATTCTTAAAAAGATAATAAAAGACTAGAAAAAGATGAGAAGCAAGTTAAACCGAGATTAAAGTTAATCTGCATTGGTAGAAATGGACATTAAATAGCAGAAAGTAATCGTCGGTAGTTTTAGTGTTAAAAAAGCAGATAGATCCAAACATCAGGTAATCTTTAAAAAGCCAGCTAGATCATTGGATTTCAAGCGGATAGATAACTGTAGTGTTTCGCATCGTTTCAACTTTTACTACTTCACGCCAGTTGTACGATTAGTAATGGTTCAAGTATGTATACGTATACCTGCTGTTAAGAATACGCAGCCTTAGAAAGCGATCCTCACTAGGCAATGGCATTAGACGCTTTTCAAACGTTGAACCTTCCAGAAACTTTGCTGTCTGACAATGAGAAGAGCCGCAAAATTTACGATTCCTAACAAGTGTTTTCCTGTCGGTCTCCTTTTCAATGATGTCGGCCCACTTTGCCGTAGCGTCACTTGAAAGGAAAACAGAATGATTTTATTGACCTTAAGAAAAAAAGGCAGTAAAGACATATTTTTTCTCGACATATTTTAAATCTTAACTCTTTTTTCGAATAAGCAAGATGAAAAAAAAAATGGAAGAAACGAAAGCGCACGTGTATATGAAATCTTTGCACGATCACGGGTTAAAGATAGTAAATCTTCGTTTTTCAGGTAGCGAGAAAAAAACTCTTCGAAACCTAACTGTTTATGAACTATATTTAAACCATTGTTAAGCAAGAGTCGGTTTCCAAAGCGCAGCTGCTTAATATCTTCACACCATATTGCGAACACTTTCTACCTAAAAAACTATGACAGACTTCCGTAAACTTCGCACAATAGTACGTTACCCTTCAAGGGGGAGGGGGGGGGGGGGGAAGCTTCGATTCGAATACATCCCCCTGAAGGATACTTCTTGAAATTGCGCTTGAAAGAGTGATAATCGAACCTTCTCTCCCGAAGCATCGGCTAATCGCTGTTCCGTAGGCAGCGAAAAACATAAATTGCGTGCTTCGTGGGAGAACACAAGAGTATATTTATCATTACATCTTTATTTCGTGAACAGCGACAATATATACGCGCTGCGTGGCGCAGCGTCTCCCCGCCCACATTGCGCAGCTATTACAAAGGGAAGAGCAATGGGTCGCTAACCGGGATTAATCAAGCCGCAGACTGCCGGCGCGCGATTCGCCCTTTAGCCGTCACCTCGTTAATAGACACGTCCGCGTCGCGGCACAAAGGCCGCTCGCGAATTCGCGACGGCAATTTTCGAATTTGCCCAACGAAAACGGCGCGCCGCTCGCCATTGTGATGGTAATGGCCGGCGTGACGAGCGACTCGTTCTGCACGTCGGGCGTGTGCGTATCCTTTAAAATTTAAATCGACCCGTCGAACGACCCGGCGATCGGGAGGGGAAAAAAAAAAAAAAAAGAGAAAGAAAGAAAGAACCGACAGGCCCGGGCGTTCGACCTAATTCGACCGGCCCGCTGATAACGGTGACGTCACGCAGCGTGCTCTACTCGTTACTAGTCACGGACCGTGATACGTGACGAGCGGCGGTGACGAGCGTGACGATAATAGTACTGCCATCGCGTACTATACGTGTGTTACGCCGTTAATGTTAAACCAGCTCCGCTCGCGCTCTCGTGACACGCTTTCGGCCGGTTCGCGCGCGCCGATTGACATCTTGACGAGGCTCGAGGCTTGGTTGTTGATAGCCACAACCGTGGACCTTATCTTACATTCGTAAATTTGTTACGGCCGCAGTAATATGGGGTCACGCCGATTTGTCCGCCTATCCGCGTGCAACTCGACAATCACTCTGCAATGTCAGAAATAACTTCAACGATATCGGGAGTCACTCTTAACCAGGGGGAACAGGCGCCTGATTTCTTTGGATAAACAGTCACCTGATTTTTACATGCCAGTTAAAAGTCATTGTCATTAATACCTATATATTTTGCACATTTTCTATAATTTATTAGTACTTCAGAACAATACGCAGAAGAAAAGAATAGTCTTGATTTGAAAATATCTTTAGTTTCAACGTGGAAATCTTGAAATAAGATTATTTTACGTTATTATGTTAAATGATTAAATTAAACGGAGAAAACTTGCTTGAATGAAGCATTTACAACATGGTTCAACCAAGAAAAAAATGTTGAAATAAAGAGTTGAAATTCTTATAAGAAGATTATAGTTGTTCGTATATAAGCAAGATTACCAAGTTTTCTTCGTTTATTATAATAACGCAATACAATCTTATTTCTAGATTTCCACATTGAAACTAAAGATATTTTCAAATCAAGAATATTCTTTTTTCTGTATATGTAGGTACTTATATAGATTTACTCTCAACATTTTCTGAAGAAAGTAAAGAGAAATCCAAAAAGTATTTAAAAAACGCAAGAAACATATTAAAATTAGTGTAACGTGAGCTTAATTTTTTTGATATTGAGATGTAAAAATCACCCCAGCCACTCGTTCCCGGGTTAGTTTTATTTCAAGTATTTTCGCGTGTGAAACGCTAGAGTGAAAAACAGCGGATTTCTTCTGACGGTTTTCGCGAAGAGGCGAAAGAGAGCCAACGTGAAGAGACGAAAATTAATGCGCGCGAGTGAAATTATCTCGAGAGGAAACTACGGAATATTTCCGTGCAGCCGGCTGCGATATTTTTATCTCCCGAATTAGGCACTCTATGTTCGTGCATGTCGCGCGCGCGCGCGCGCCGGTCGCGTGTTCATTGGGGAGAAGCGCGAAACGTGAGAAAACGAAAGTACGGTGGCCGGGGTCGCTCTCTCGCAGATCGATAGCGGCCGCGCGAGAGCGGCTCTCTTTCGTCGTCAACCCCGCCGCCGTCGTCGTCGTCGTCGTCGTCGTCGCCGTCGCCCTTCTTCCGGTGCTGCGCGAGCTTGCGCGGTGATGTCATATATTCGGCCGAGTTTACGCGTGTTTGTAAACAGGCCGAGCGAGAGAGATGCGCGATGCAGGAAGAGAAAGAGAGAGGCGAGGGGAACACGAGAAGGTGAACGATAGGGAGGAACCTTTTCTCTTCAGGACATGGGTACCTACAGATGGACCCTTTATTTACCGAGGCGATTTGTACACCTGCCGAAAGGCTATTAATGATAGAGATGGTCGGAATCGATGCTAGATAACGACGAAGCTAACTATTTGTGTTAGTTTTATATATTGTATTGTTTTTGTTTAAGGAAAGGTAAACGACTTTGATGACACTTGATCTACGGAGATAGACCACCGGAGAAAGACGGTCTACTGCTTATCTGTGTCTTTAAAGTAAATTTTCATATGTATACTACAAATATATTGCCGACATTATTCATTAAATATTTTTATAGAGTTAACTCTTTATAAAACCACTAATTGTGGATTATGGAACTAAAGAGGCATTTTTGTTGGCTCTTGGAATATATAATCGTGTTGTATTCTCGATCATGATGGAAGGAAACGAGCGAGAAGAGAAATGTTTACGATTGAACGGCCGGCTCCCACGTGTCTCCAGCACTGAAAGCTGGATGCTGGATCTGCGCAGACGTCTCGCGTGCGTTCCTTCCTCGTGCAACTCGGCTTTGTCGAGTCTCGGTTGGCTCGGTTGCGTCGTTCTCTCGTTTTCTCGTACGCGGTCGTGACGTCACGCGCTGCAAGTTGAGCCACCGAAGAGAGAGAGAGAGAGAGAGAGAGAGAGAGAGAGAGAGAGAGACCACGTTAATACAGGGTGCGAGAGAGGAGAGGTAGTCAGACCACGAGAGGGGAACAGAGGGAGGGCGACGCGCGCTATACCGGGTGTCTTATAGAGTATAGAGTATCGCGTCGATCGACAAATTTCGATCTTCCCTCGATGAGAGATTCGATGAAATAACAATTGTATAAAAAATTATATTGGCGATCGAAAATTTAAGAAAATTAAAAAAATTAACAAGAGGTTTAAGAATTAAAGGCTCCTGATTTAATTCAAGCTCAAAATTGATTGACAAAATCTCGTTTCTCACTCAACTTGTGTATCCGGGATATATTTAAACTGCAGTCTCGCGTCGAATTTTTATCGAGAGTAAACCGACCTTTAAACTCGTCTCCGAATTGCGGTTGAAAGAGCATCCGGCGCCTCTGGGACACCCCATACGCGGAACAGCGCGTCGAGCACGCACGACCGGCACGACTGTTATTTACGCACGCGATGACGCCGTCCGTATGTATATGTGTGCGTGTGCGTGGCCGTTGCCGCCGGTGAATTTTGGAAATATTGGGCAATCTACGTCGGCGTCGGTCCGACAGCGCCTCCGGATTCTACGAACGAAACAATGCATCTGCGTGGCTCACGATACGCGCAGATGCGGATGCCTGATGCGCTCGTGACACGCGTTCAGCGTTAAGTTATGGCTAAACGAATGTGTCTCCTAATTTGACATTAAGCATGGTCGTCACTCTTAATAGATAAGAACAAGCGGCCGCATTTAATAATGCGCAAGTGCGTACAAAATAAGAAATGCACTTATTCCCCTATACATATATATTTCTTCTACTTAATAGTAATTTTTAATTATGTAAAGATATATGCAATCATTAATTTTCATGAACGCCCTAAATGTTTACACATTTTTATATCTGACAATGAGATAACTGTTGTGAAAAAAAATTACTTCCTCATTCGCTGCGTAATAAGATGACTCAGAAACATTTCTGAGTCACGTTTCAATGTTGCATCGCATGTATCATACTCGTATCTATCGCAATAATCGTCTATAACCGTTACTGCTTAACAATTCGTTCGCTATTAGGCCGTTCGTGCTCGGCTTTTACGAAGTCGTGAAGCATTTCGCAAATAAGATCGTGCAGACGATTCGCCGACGTTTCTTACAAACAGTCTTCCATGGTGTATTCAGACTTTGTTTGTTCCCATAATTTTTTTCCCCCTCTTCTTTTCCGCTGCGCGGCCTTTATCTGCACTCCGAGAGGACCGTCGACACTCCTTTGAACTGTTCTGTCATATATTGATCGTATGCCCATGTCACATGCCTATCAAATGCCTCTCTTCTCCGCGCTCGTCTGCGTCTCATCAATTGATGCACTCTCCATGATTCACCAATGTGCTGTCTCTCGATTTCTCCGAGACCAAATTCAGGCCAGCCTTCAAGCTCTCGATCCGTCTCTGTCGGCTAATGTTGGATTTACGATGTCGAGTATGAGATATTAAGTAAATCTCTTCTTCGTGATACACACGTCAAGAGAAATGAATGTCGCTTTTGTGAATTAAGATTTAAACAAAAAGAAACAACAGAATTTTAATTTAATATTTAAGATGCTAAAAAAACCATCAAATTGTCGCTTAATAAAAATCTATCAAAAAACTTTACTACTGACATAATGAAATTATACGCAAAAAAATATTTATTTCGTGTACAAAAAAGTCTTAAAAATTATCGTCAACTTTTTGTTACGTGTTGCTTCATTTCAAGCTAGCGCTACTTATGTGCGAGCTTGAAATGTAGCGATATTCTATTTTCACATTGTTTGCCATTCGAGGTTTATCGTTTGTACATATATAACTATATATATATATATATACGAACAAGGCGAATTGAGACACATTGTTGACTCGCGCCCTTCGATTTTGTCGAAAAACCGCTTCACTGGCGAGTCAGCACGAATGGTAAACAACGAACACGAACTCTCGACGAACCTGCCTATCCATGCTATCCGCGAATCTCATACGAATCGCGAGCTATACAAAAGTCTGATGCCAGCCGCTAGTCCGCGTTCGAGCTCGCCGCGAAATCCGTCGCGATCAATTTGAGTCGCTGATCCGATGGACAAATAGGACAAATAGGCGAGGAGAGTCGTACGACTTACGGCGAAACGGACGGGATGTATGTCGGACTGGACGGCCTGTATTGCGGACTAGTCGGGCTGTACGTCGGGATGTATGTCGGACTGGACATACGTTTCGGACTCTTGCTGGATTCGACCGGGCTGCTGGCCGCCCGCCACTTTCTTGCCTGGTGCCTGGTCGCTTCGTGGATTGGCGGCCGACCTCGTTTGCCGCTTCTGCCGCTTTACGATTTGATTCATTTCTGCCTCCTGCACGATCGAGAATATCTTGGTCTTGGTGATGTTCAGGTAATAGGGGCTGAGTGACTTCAGAGTCGGCGCAATGCCGGCCAGGAAAGCGTCCACGGAGCGGGACCTGAGATCGTTGCTCCCCGCGGGATAATTCGGGCTCGTTGATTCGGGAATAATCCATCCTGTGTCATTCTCGACTTCTCGTCTCGACCTGTTCGTCTCGTCCTCAGTCACCTTCGGATTGGCGGCCGACTTCGTTTGCAAATCGCGTTTGTCGTCGCGCTTCACCGTCACCGGCGACGTCTCTTCCGCCGTCGACGCCTCATCGTCCTCCCTGATAGAACCCGAGTGATTCGGGTCTCTATCCTTTATGAATGGCAGCAGGAAGGTTAACTGGCTCTCATATTTGTATCTCATGTTCGTGGGTTGCCCGGTCAGTCCGCTTTTCGTGACTCGTTTCTTCAGGGATTTCCGGTAGTTGTCCCTGATGTTGTTCCATCGCATCTTGCATGTTGCCGCTGAATCAAGTAAACAATGTATTCACGGATTATTATGTGTAACCACGGTTACTGTCGCGAGGATCTGCCTCTCACAGCAACTTCGCTCTTTAAATTTCTTCTTTAAATGCGCGTTTACGCTTCGCCTCTCTACTCAATTTACATCGGAATGAATCACAGTCCCGACTAATTGCACATAGATGAATAACAGAAAGTTAGCTACTATTAACGTCCAGAATTAAGTGACGCAAAACTTGTTAGCTGTTGGTAAACTAACTAATAGTTATAAATCATACGTCTATCTTTGTCTAATTCGAAGGAAAAACAAAGACATATATATGATTTAACTATTAGTTAGTTTGCCAACGGGTTGGAACAACCGGCCCTCAACGAAACCAACGTTGCTTAAACCACCGTGTAACACGGCGCCCTAAAGTCCTAACGCGAGAGGTGGTACAAAGCGCCGTAAGTCGTAATCGATAATTTACCTGAATGCCCGAGGTATTGCGAGATCTCTTTCCATACGCGTTGCTTGTGAGCCCCGTCGATGTATCTCTTGTCGGAATTGTCGTACAGCTCCACGTGCTGTCGCACGCACTTGATAAGCTTCTCGTCATCCATCGGAGATTAAAACCGATAAATTTACGCGCTGCGTATTTCTTCGATCTCTTCGATGCACATTGATTCCAATGCGAATCGCTCTTCGCGCTAAATACGATTAAACGCAACCCCGGTACGAATCACATCATCCGCGCCGGTTCACGGAACGGACGTTACTGACATCGATACCGCCACTGGTCGGAAAGCCCCACTGCTCTCTGCAGCGCGCAGCGATTCGACGCGGCCTGATACGGACTGGCACGGACGTGCAAAATCCGGCACCGACCGGCACGGACTAACGAATTTAAAGTTTTAAACCTCCCGTCCTCCAACATGGGTCACTGGCGTTCGAGTCAAAACAACATCTGCTCGTAACTGTAAAATTTGCAAGCCCGCCAGAAAATATTAAATAAACGACGTTTATAAAAATGACTATAAAATCGTTATCTACGATATTGACAGATGTTTTATGAATTTTTTTTCAGATTTTTTAAAATATTCCCTAATATTAGGGAATATTTAAAAAAATCTTATTAAAAACCGTAATTTTAATATTAGGGAAAATAACGTCAAAGGGGGGGGGGGGGGGGCGACAGACCCATGTTGTCAATCGAAAGGTGCCCAAAAAAAACACGTCAGACGGAGGGTTAATTATTTAGCACGGGCGATTAACACTTATGACGAGTACCTAGTGCTAATTTATTCAAACAGAATAATACATTTCTTTAGCCAGTAGGAGAGACCGGGGCGAAGACGTCGTCAGGGTGGAATCGCCGAATCAATTATCTCGAAACCTGTATATTTTGCCAACTCGCCATTAATATTGTAAACGCTGCTTATGGTACCCATGTGACCGACGGAATTTCGGGAGGTTACCTGCCGTGTTAGGATTTTTACAAGGGCAAACGTGTTTTCGGAAGGTAAAAGTAAAATTTTCTACGCGTGGAATATCTACAATAATCTTCTAATATCTACATGAATAATATTTGCTCTCCAAATCTCGAGGTACGTGATTCTAAAGAGCAATGCATGCTGAACACGAATCCAGTGGTTTTTTTTATTATTGTTGATGTCTAATATTTCGTGAGCGACCAAACTAATTGAAACTTGTGTTCGGGGCGAAGTGGTCATTAAGCCACAGGGGTGGACTTTTATAATATTGGCAAATTTTCTAATTTTATTATATTTTTCAGTCTTTTCTACCTCTATTTCATATATAATTCTTTAATATTTGATTGATTAGTTCTTGAGTTATAGAATCCGTACACACACACAAAAACACAAAATAATGAAATATTTTAACACTTTAATTAATAAATGTTTACATTTTTCTATTAACAAATAATTAATAAAATGTATCCTATCAGTTTTCATAATCGGAATTATGTATTTATGGAGTGACGACTCTGCCCCGGCATTTTTGACATTTCAATTTTTCCACCTTTGCCGTTTTTACTCTACACCGGTTAAACAAAGTGACGTAGACCAAAATATCCTATATTTTCGTAGCTATGGATTCACTTTTTACAACGGTATACCACATTTAACTGAAATTATTTATTTTGTTGTTAAAAATCGGCACCGAAAATAAACTGTCGACCTCGCCCCGGTCACCCCTAATGATTAACAAATTAAATTATTTAATTTATTCTCTTTTCTTTCAATTAGGAGTTTCACGAAAGATTTTTTATAATACAAAGTATCGAAAAATACAGGTAAAATGAAATATTTTTACGCATTATAATTATAATTATGTATAAATCATATTGTAGATACGCATATAAGATTCTCAATTATCAGCGAAATTATTTTAAGTGTCTGAGTCATCTCTGAAGCTAACGAGTCCGCAAAACGGAACGCAAAACGTACGGTAATAACCAATTCATCGAAATTGATTTAAGGAATAATAAATGTCAAGGATAGCACGTTCGTAGTATGTTTATTTTCCAGCGCTCGTTCAATGTTTCCACGAATTGATTGGCGGCGCGGTCAATGCTTAGACGTACAGTCAACTGTGTTGTAATTCGCGAGAAGACGATAACGATGCGAGAGTTCTATGTCGTCATGTTATTGTTTCTCGAAACGCGATTGCAATGAGCAGCAAGAGAGAACGTGGTCTTCTACGAATATATTTAGCGTTCGTTTTAGATTAATTAAGTCTCAATTAACGATTCATAAGCGAGGCGACAACTTATCGAAGGAGATACTTTGCGCAATCTATTTTTATTTTCAACAAAATAATTCAAGAGGACGGGAATTATAAATTATTGCTCATTTATGGTCGACAATTATTTATATAACGTACCTCTCGAATTCTATTGTACCTCACATTCCGAATTTTTCATCGATTTAAATCTAATTTGCCTTGCATTCTTTATGCAATCGAGTGCGCGCGTGGTGTACACTAGTTACCGATTCGCGTTTCAAATAATGGAAAGCCGGCCGTGGCGAATTCATCAATAATATGTGAATTCCACGAAATTTATTTGTTTGAAATGTATGACGCACGTGCGCGTAATACTGAATTTCGAATAGCCTCTTGCATTTTAATTAGCCGTTAATTTGATTCACTAGTCGCGGAGTATCGCAACGATATCTGGGCAAAACTGCCGACTGCAATTTTCAAATTTTTCGATTATTAACGAAATATCGAGGGTAGGTACAAAACGAATGGATGTCCTAGGGGCGTCAACAAGGCACTAATCAATAAATGCAATCGTAATTAAATAATATTTAAACAATGATTAGGAATTTCTTCGCCAGTAATTAATAACCAAGAATAGATAAATAATTGACCATGACTGGCACAACATTTATTAAAAATGTCGACACACATACACTTCCTTTAGGAGTTTGCTTGCATCATTCATGATTGCATCCTGCCGATGAGCAATTAGATTGTGTACCATAGGAATACTGAAAATAATGCCCACTGGCAGTCTCTCGTTGGACAGAGTACGTTTAAATAGAGTAAATCATCATGCTTCGTCCTGTGATGTTATTGTTTATATACAGCGCCTTATATTATTTTCAGTATTCCTATGGTACACAATATAATTGCTCATTGGCAGGGTGCAATCATGAATGCAAGAAAACTCCTAAAGGAAGTGTATGTGTGTCGACATTTTTAATAAATGTTGTGCCAGTCATGGTCAATTATTTATCTATTCTTGGTTATTAATTACTAGCAAAGAAATTCCTAATCATTGTTTAAATATTATTTAATTACGATTGAATTTATTGATTAGTGCCTTGTTGACGCCCCTAGGACATCCATTCGTTTTGTACCTACCCTCGATATTTCGTTAATAATCGAACTATGGTCTTCTTCTTCGAGTGCCGTAATCGTTAACCGATCGTAGGCGACCCCTCTGCATATATCTGTGATCCAGATATATGAGATCTACAAGTTTAACACCGGTTCCGAACGGCTCTATAGAGGGGTTTTTCCTGGGCAAGATACTCTCGGTGGTTTGCCATTGCCTTCCGAGAGGTGGCGATCGAATAAAAATCGACTACTTATATTTTTTGGTCGGATGGTCGGATTCGAACTCGGATCCTCGGCTTACTAGCCTAGCGCACATCTCTCTGCGCCACGATCGCCACCCTATTCCTATGGTACACAATCTAATTTCGAAGTGTATGAGTGTCGACATTTTTAATAAATGTTGTGCCAGTCATGGTCAATTATTTATCTATTCTTGGTAAATAATATTTCTTAATTGTCAAACTTTAATATTTCTTAATTAGCGAGAAAATATATATGAATTCCGACAACGATTGGCTAGCTAAAGGATGTTAATTAGAATTTAGAATTTATTGCGAAAAATACTTCCCCAGCCAGGGTTTGAACCTGGAACCTCCCGCTCTCCGTGCAGGCGTGTCGTCCCAATTCGACCGCTGAGGCATGTGGCAATATTTATCGCAATAACAAATATACACATATTATTTTTGCCCCAACATTAGATAACTGCGCGCCGACTTGGTTTATCAGACTTTTAACACAGCTCCTGTTGGAATATATCCCCTCCCTTACCCTTAATTAAATCGATTCGATTAACTAATGTTAACATCATTTTTTAGGTCGATGATGTGTAATAAACAGAAAGTAATGGTATATTTCGCCAATAATTGATTAACGAGAAAATATTTCTTAATTAGTCCCTCCATTAATTATTACAAAAATTTCACTAAAATCCAATCGTTCGAAAACTGTAGGTAAGTATTGTCATTTTATAAACGCGCGAGGTTTCAGACCAATCTTATATACATATATTCCATTCGAGAACAGCGTCAGGTAGAATATCCGCGCCTTAAACGGAAGGGAGGCTTGGCCTAATCTAATCGCATTCGTCGACGAGTGCACGTCGCGGTCGGCTTCGTGGCACCGCGCGGCTCAAAAAGCGGCGAAAGCGGCCGCTCGCTAAAGGTGGACGTTGCACCGGCTCGTTTTCTCTTATTTTCGTTTGACTCACGGGTCGAGTCGATCGACCGTCCAAGCTCGCGTCTCGAGACGACCGACGTCCTAAAGTGCATATTGCACCGGTCCGCCTTAATGGCGGGATGGCGTGACGGCTTGCAGGAGCGTGGGGTGGCGAACAGAACGAAACGAAACGAAACGAAACGAAACGAAACGAGATCCGGCGAGAACGCGATGTCGCGTGTCCCGCGCCGTGCGTTTCGCGGTCGCGTGTGTCGCGGATATTACACGCGATCCTTGGACCCCGTCCGAACTAAATGTCTCGCCGCACGAACGGGCCTCTTTGCGAGCTCGCCTCTCACTTGCACTTTTAATTTCTTCGCTCGTTGCGCACTCGACACCGCGAGTCCCGTCCGTCTTTGCTTGTTGTAAGGAGCTTACAATGCAAAATCGTAACGGGAGATCGCAATTTCAATGTCGATTCTTTGATGTGGATCAGTAACGTAACGTCGAAACGTTTGCGATTTATTTAGCACTCCGCTTCGCGAAGTTTCTATTTTTACAGCTCTCTTTCTCTCATCCGATATTTAATTTATTATTGACCTCTAGGTTTTGCTATGTATTTTTATTTTTAATTTCACTATTTTAATGTGACAGCTACGGGAAGAGCTAAATGAAAAAACGTTTCGACCATTTTGGTATCTCTTATAAATAATTTCTGAATGAAAATTTTCAAAGATTAAATTGCCAACGTTGTATACACGTTGGAATAGAAATGTTGCTAGATTATCCGGCTCTGCTATTAGACCTAGAAGAATCGATTCCTTAGTGACCGAAATGGGCTGTCATTAAAGTAATAGCGATAGTTTTCGGAACACCTTGTGATAGATATTATCTCGCGATATCCCGGAGATTTCGACTGTGTACAATTTGCTTTTTAATTTTACGACGTGCAATCTTATCGCTGCCCGAGAAAGCTGTAGGATATTATTAGACCTTCCTGTGCCCCATCTCTCTCCCCAATTCCGCTCGGTGAGGCTAGCATCGTGTAATATATGTCCCAAAGTTAAAAGGCAAAACTTCTTAGGCAAAAAGGGTCGCGAGTTCCCAGCCCGGCGCGCTACCTTGCGCAGTCTCGCGTATCTCCCTTCGGCTGAGAACTTTGATAGCACGGCATACTGTCGACGTGTTCTCCTGTTGCGTGGGAAAGTGCTACATAATGACACGGTCATTCTTTGCACGTCGGGTGAAGCCAATAGCGGATGCGCTGTCGGAAAGTCCATCAAGACAGCGTTGTTCGCCGCTCTAAGATTTTCTCCCGTTTCACTCTTGACGTTTGAATTCCCTCTGGTATTGACTGAAGCGGTGGTAATACGCGTCCCAGTCACTTCGTGTAGAGTTACGTTGCAGAAATATATTATCCACGCTTCGTCAGCGCGGTTGGAAATAATTCGATTATTAAAGCCGAATTCGTCAGTCAGTTTCTTATTTCATTGACTCAGTCTGTTCATCGGCATACAGCTATACCCGACCATGACTTTAAATTCTCCGCGAATTACGCGAATTAGCGATTTTCGGCTTTTGTTAACACATTCGAAATAAGAGACCGCTGTTATCGTGATCGTTAATTCGTTATATCGTACCTATAGTAGGTGAGATTTAGTCATCGCTCGCGTCGAAACTCCCCGAGTATTTTCTGGACTCGGAAAGATGCGGGAATGCCGGATTCTTTGTTCCCGGTGCCGTTAAGCGGCTCGCTGCTGAAACACCTGACGTCGCCAGGCGGTCGTCTGGTCAGGCTGGCAGGCAAGCAGCCAGCCAGCCAGCCAGCCAGCCAGGCAGGCAGCCGCGCGTCGTACGTAAGTACATACCTGTGGCAGGTGAATCGAGTCAGGTGCTCCAACAGATGGGCGCCTTTACTCGAGAAAGCGTTATAAAAGCGGTCTATCATAAATGTGGGTTACTAGCTATGACTAACGCCCGACGATAGAACGAGCTTGTTCTCGCGCGCGCGCGTCTGTAATTCACGAATTACTTTCGCGCGATTTTCACTCAATAACGCGTTGCCTGAAAAAAAAAAGACTCGAGATTTTAATCTTCAGATATCTCGACGTATTTACGACGCGGAAGCTCGTCAGGAGGCACGTTCGCGAACTGGCACAAAACTCTGAAAGAAAACACGCGAGAGACTGCGTTACAGGCGTATAGGGAATGGAGCGGCACGTAACGTATATCGCGCGGAAAAGTTTTTATCCTCTTCCTCGGGCAATTTTTCCCTGCATACTTCAGCAATTGGTATTCAGTAAATTGGTTTAACGTCAGCTTTATTACATTTCGACTACACGGAAGTCGTGGGAGTCGAGGATTTGAATCCTTGGATTGTCAATCTTGTTTTGCCGGAGAAAGAAGATTCTCGCCGCGACGAAAGCCGCGGCGCGGGCGCTCGAACGTCCTTCAACAGCGTTTCCGCGCGTCTCCGAGAGGAAGGAGCGTAACGAGCGTGTCTTCGTTCCTTTTCTTCATTCTTTTCGTTTCACGGACACGTGGCGCGAAGCATGCGGCGTATGCATGCGAACGAGCCCCGTATATATGCGTGTACGTAAGAGCGGAGAGCCGTATGTGCAGTCACGTGTAAGAATGGGACAGCGAAAACGTGACGCGATTATGCATTCTCGCTACGTCGTCATTTCTAGCTTGATGCACGAGTCAGCGACGAGGTAGCGGGTTTCCAGCGTGCGTTATGGTAATTTTATTAAACGTTCCTATTTAAAGAACACGGGCATAATCGCGGAATGAACCGAGCGTCAACGGACGGCGCGTTATTATCATCCGTCGACTGTATCCTCGAACAATATTTGATCACTGCCGGCGAATAACACACGTATGTGGATCTGTCGTTTGGAAAATCGGCGAATCGATCATTTAATCGCGGTTTACGATAGCAAATTAATTTGATCGGCGCCGTTGGCGCGTTTTCAAATAATGGGATAGAATTAGCCCGCAAATGGGTTTATCTCATTTCCAACAATCCGATTTAACTTGATGGAGACTTAAAAAGAAAAAAGTATTTACGACACAAAATACAAGACAAATTAATGCAAATTATGCATATATTAGTCAAAGTGGTGTCCGTATAATAAATATGTAAAAATTCATTTTTTAATAAACAATTACGAGCTAACCTTTAACGCGGCTAAAACCTTTTAAAGGTTTCTCAGAATCATGTACCTATACAGTGTAGATAATATAATATATATCAAGGTTATTGAAATCGGTGAGGTCGAAAGTCGTAACTAATATGCATGATCACCAAATTAATATCTTTTAATACAATTTGCCCAGAATACAGGACCTACAAGTTAGAGAGAGGCAACAATTATTGTATATATATATATTTACGCGATAAGTATATTTTGAACCGTGAATAATAAATTCGTCAACGTAATATAAAGATGCATTTTAAAATCAACAAATTCTCCTGTATAACATCTTTCACAGAACTCTTGCCACACATGCGAGCGTATAAGGGGAGAAATAAAGTTTAGTTTATCACGGTTCACGGACAATAACTTTTCGTCACTTTCGAGAAGTACCTAGGTTGTGATAGTCAGTGCGCGAGCATAAATCGCAACGAATTGGTGCCTCCGAGAATGAATGTCCTCGTGCAGCACGAGCGGAACGTCCGTGCTGATGTTATGAACAGCTGCCGGCACTTCGTCCACGTCTGATTAGACGAAAGTAAAATATGTTTCCAAGTTAAGATGTTATCGTTTCAAAATCATAGCCGCTGCTCATTTCGGCCGGGCCAGCCGTTCCTGTTGCGTCGCGGGCCGATCCAGCTGTTCCGAAGAATCATCAGGCCACCTTTCGACGTTCGCGCACGTGCGAGAGATATGCTGATCAATACCCAAAAACCGGACATACCAGCGATTGTTTCTGCCTATTAAAGATTATTATTTTGGGGATAATTAATTATTTCTATTGTCAGCACTTTTATAAGAAAGATCAATTACAGGAGGAAAGAAAGCACAATTTTATCGTCATCTCGAGAAAACAATGTCTTTAAATAGCATATAGTCGTGCATTTCATAGCGTATGCTTTGCATAATCCAATACGTACCTACTCTGTCATCACGTGAGAAATTCAATTATGTTTCTGAATACAAGGTTACTTTATTTATGGAATGTTTCTTAACGCAAGACACACCAACATTGTGAGATGTAAAAAGGCAGATAGAAATATCACGAGGTGAGGCGGATTCTTGTATTAAACAACACGTGTTTATGTCTAATGAGAGTTATGTAATGCACGCTTATAGTATATAGTAATTTACCATTCTGCTCCACTTAAAACGCAAACGAGATCGAGATAAAAGTACCCTGCACCAGTTCGTCGCGATTTCAATGCGCTAGTTTGTTGCGATTTTATTGCATAAATGATTCATCCTCTATACCGCAACTATGTTAACAGTCTATAAAAGCTGCGGCATATCGCTGCAGTTAAATTTCGTCTGGCTATATATGTATAAAGTGCGGAAAGATATAATTCACTTTTCCGACAATAACATTTGATATAGCGGCAGAGACATTTAAAAAAATAAGTCACTTATTCTAAATAAAATAATAACCCGATATAAAATAATCTATAAAACTAGATATTTCTAACTATAGAAAAGTAACGGCGACATTTTTCATCCGACGACCTCGACAGACAATATCTCGCTCGCTTTGCGAGCTGCTACAATAACATCAATTTAATTCCAACGACATGGCAGTTCTATCCGTGTTGTGTTCCGCGCGTTCCTGCGGACGGACTCTCGTTTTAATACGCGAAGGGAGCTCATTGTGCCCAAGCAAGTCTCTCCCTCTCTCTCTCTTTCTCTGCACCGATTCTTGCCGTTCGTCCTCAGCGGCCACGACGAAAAGGAAGGATTCAAGGTCAGCGTGTTCTTCTGCACCGCTGCAACTTGCGCACTATGCCAGCACCTCGCATTATACGCGTCTTCCCGTGGGCACACGTCGAGAGCGCCTGTCTCTTATTACGCATGTTATTACAGTGCCCTCTTTGAGCGAGCGCATTGTTGACTGAGAATCTCAATGTTTTAACTATTTCCTGCCCTATATATACGTGCACGTTCGTATGAAAGCCTCTCAGATCAAGTGATTCTTGAAATAGTTACTAAGGAAGTTTCCAAGGCTGCATCTGTTTGAATATTTAAAGAACGATTTGTGAGAACGATACGGCCGATCCTTGTAAGTCCAAGGTAAATTCGCACATGAGAATACTTTATATTGTGATGTCAGAAAAGAGTGAGAGAATCACGGCGAGAAAATACACGTGAGTGATCTTCGCAAGGAACTTAGTACTTACGTTCACGCAAATGTCCTTTCGATAAAATAAATCGTTCTTAATTTAAAATTAGATTTTGGAGGCAAAGGCCGGTATTCATAGTCGGATATTAGGTATTTCAAGATCGTCTTAAGTAATGTCTTAAAAATCTTAAGATGCTACGGCTCTGTGATTGGCTCATGACATCTTAAGATTGTACTTAAGACTTAAGACGGTCTTAAATATAAGATCCGACCATGAATATACCGGCCAAAATTATAGATTTTGAACGAATTGCGCGGGCAGAATAGCGCGAGAGACGATTTTCAACTATGTAGTAACGACATTATGAATTATAAAGATACTCGAGCAGTTGTGTAAGGGGTATAAAGTTATTTGCCAATTCGGCGATATAGTATCGCGCTAGTACTACGGTGTACAGTGCGGTGACACATCACCGCGTCGACGTTTTATCGCTGAGAAACGTGATATAGGCGACGACGAATATTTCGTGCGCGAAATCGCAAAAGCTTCTACGTCTACGCCATGCGAATAAATATTTATATCATTGCGGTACATTCGTTCGGGAGATCCTATCGTTTTCTCCCTTTTTACTTTTCACGGAGATGCGCAATCAACAAATGCTTTTCCTGCGTATATGTATGTATTTTGTATTCTATATAAAAAATATCCAGGCTGTCCTGAGTGGATTTATATTTATCTAATATTTATCTTTATTCTCACGAACACAAAAATTTNTAATTTAAGAATGGACAAAAAGCTTCCATGAATATTTAAACATGATTAAGCCGTGTCGATTTCTAAGATTATGAGAAAAATTCACATATCAGTTAATTAAATATTAAATGATAAGTAAATATCTTGATGAGCTTGATAGGTTTATCTTGATAAGCTATAAATTAAGTAATAAAACTATTTTTGTACAATTTTTAAGAGAGATATCAGCAAATCACAAGATTGCGTTCTAATCACTTACAATTAATATCACCATTATAGTTCAGAGATTAAAAACGATATTATTAGTTCTATTATTAATTCGGGCCAGCAAAATGTTACGTCGTAGAAAAAATTTTACTTCTCCATGACGCTTGAAACTCTTTACATAAATATATCTTCCTGCGAAACGCGTTTGTCGAGTTTAAACCTCTGCAATTCAATGTATCCGCGCTGAATATAATTTTAGGAGAGGCGAGAGAAATGCAGAGAACACTCGTGTGTAGCCAGGTAGAGCATTTTTGTCCCGCTACGTCGGACAAATTTCGCACACATTCGCGTGCACACTCGCGGACTGCACGGCGCGGCGGACGGCGGCTCGCGTGAGAGAGCGAGAAGCTCGTACACGCGAAACTTTTCTATCGATCGGCGGCCGTCCGGTCCGGCTCGGCTCGGCTCTGCTCTGCGAGGGACGCGGGGAGAGTCACGTTGTCCTCGCGTGTCGATACCGATACCGCGCCCTCGCCCTCGCCCTCGGCGTCGCCCGAGCGACGTTCTTCCGTTGTAGCCGGTGCGCCGATAAGCCGCTTATCGCCGCGCCAAGATACGCGGCGCGGCGACCCTCGGCTCGCGTAAGGATCGGGCCCCGCGAATAAAGACGGCGACACGGAGGTGTCTCGACTCTCGGGGCCCCGTCGACGCGGACGACGCGACGCGTGCTACCAGTCGCGATGACATAAATCTCGCCGGCTCTTTAAGCCTCGGGCTACCTCGGATCGTGAGGTTGACGAACGTCGGTGATAAAGCCCTTCGATCCTTCGCAGTAGGAGACTTCCCACTCGTTGCTCACGATCGTTAAAGTGTGATCTGAACAAAGCGCAATTTTATGTACCGCGAATGGCATATACCTATGCATATACCTATGTACGGGCGTTCCATTGTTTCGCGATTTTCTTCTAGCAAGTTTCAATCCTTTCTTATAACGAGGATTGAATCGGTGGATTCTATTCCATTCGCAATCATTGACTTTTGTCATTAAATTGTAGTTTTCTTCCCGAAATTTACTGACGTTCGATTGTAAATATGTTTCAATCTTAAATCAATATTTTGCACAATCATACGATAGAACAGGAGATTTGTATTATATATCGAAGAAAATTTATTACTTCATGAAATATATTTTAAGAATGTCACATGATATTTTCTTAAACATAGCGGATTATAAATGTATAAACTTTGAAAAATTCTATGTGATGCAATTTTTATGATCATTTATGATTGACGAACATAAAGAAATTATAAATAAATAAAATTTTACAGTCACACGAATTTGTTTTTAAACGAATTTATACAATGTATAAAATTCTTGGGATTCTTTGTCTTTTCACAACGTCGCTTCGCTCCTTCGTCGAAAGCGTAGCTCACGTAGTCGGAGCAAATAATTTTCAAATCCTATCCTCGCGTCCAAATGAGAAACAGATTAGGTAGATCGCACATTGCTCCGATCGTTCTCCCCGCAAACAGCAACGTTATTTTTAATCACCGCCCCGCTGACGTTCCGTAATTATACGGAATACTTTGCGATTCGTGGATTGTGGAAGGCGGCTCTTTTTTTCGAGAGAGAACCATCGCGACGGTGCTCGATGCCGGTCACGTAGGCCTCGTAGTTCCGAGGGTGCCCTGAGTACGCCGCGGAATACTAGAATACTATAGCAGCGAGAATGCACGGTGCATACCCGCAATGCGAGTGGATAACCGCGCGAATACGACGAATACGACGAGGTGCGCAGCGACGGGCCCGGAATTTTCGGTTTCTCTGTTACAATGTTCCCCTGCACGTTGTGCAGCATGGACGCTTTTTCGACTTAACCGATGTAACTGTTAACGTAACTATTAAGTATTAATAATGTAAATTAACATTGACGTATTGTATTGTCTGATGTCATTCGTATATTTATTTGTACGTTAAATGCAGCGAATCCGCGTCTAACGACACAGGTAGCGGGTTCCTGAGAGATCGAGCGATGGAAGTCATTTTTTCTTAGCGGTTGATGTCGAGCATATCACGATACACCTTCGTGAAAAATATCGCAGTATCTAAAACCGCGATAAACGTGAAATATGATGAACGCAGAACGCGCAGGTATCGCGAGATTGCGGCTTTAAACTCTCCGCGTATGCGGAGAAGAAATGTCCGATGAGATGCGCGCCGCATCATCGGGAACGGTGTGGATTTGCATTTTCTTCGCGAGATAGGTTGGCCTCGGTGAAACGTAAATCTCTCGCGCGACAAGTGCCGAACACAAGACACTGTTATTTGCCGTATGCATATTAACGCGCGCGTGAATCTAAATAAAAAGCGACACGTAACACCGAGAGGAAGAAACGTAAGGAGGAAAGCGGTTACATCAGGCTGCGCGTATGTAAATTCTGGCGTAAGCGAGTCGAGCGACTTCGAACGGTTATTCCAAAAACAGCGAACGTTTCGTCTGGGAGAGAAGTGGTCCTTGATCTTGCGGCTGGAACCCATATAAATTTTCGCTGCCGAATCTGGCTGTGTCTCGCCGATCGAGATCCCCGAGAGATCGCCTTCGCTTTTGCTCGCAACCGAGCTACTTGGACGTTTTCGCCTCACTTCGACGAACCATTACCTCGCCCACACGTCGCGAACACAATCGCCTAAAGTCCTCCGATCGGGTAAAACCGGTTTTGGATCGCGACCAGTGCTGTAACTACCTACTATGCGGCCGGATTTCACGATCCGATCGGAGAGAAGCTCTCTCGCGCCTTTTACGAGATCCGCGCGCGAAAGAAGAGGCCGCGACGATATTCCCCGACGAATTAAACTGGCTACGGAACGTGACGCGAATCGCCGATCGGCCTTTCGCACGTCTTTTCGCGATTGGACGAGGGGACGCGGAATAATTCGTAAATCTTCATCGGATCGCAATATTCCCTCGACGCGCCTCGGAACTATTTGCACAACGTTTGTTTACGCAAAGGAAATCTAAACTTACTTTGATTTAAATTTACTTTCACGTACTGAACTGAAATATTATTAACTATAAGAAAATATAAGACGCGCGCGTGAAAATAGTGCGTTATGAATTTTAAGATGCTAAATAACAGCATCAAATCACGTATATATTAAAAAAATTAATAAAAATAGAAGAAGTAAATGTATCAGTAATTATAATTGTGACCTCGATAAGATTCTTTTTTGCATAACGATAAGTAATTGGATGATAATCAAGTAAAAAATTCAGTGTATTAATTTATGTGACTTTTGTTACTCGACGAGGTAACTCGTTTCTACGTATCACCATCCGTTTTACATTCATTGTCCCAGCAGAAAGCTTTAAAGCCTGAAGTGCGCGCGCGCGCGCGCGCGCGATGGAGAATTTTTTATTCAATAGCCGCTCGCTCTCGCTCGTCGATGAGGCTCCGATATGCTGGCGAATGCACATAGCTGGTGTCATAAGATACGCGAAGCGGAGCGCATAGGGTTAACGACATTCCACGTCGTCGAGAAAGAAAGAGAGAGAGAGAGAGAGAGAGAGAGAGAGAGAGAGAGAGAGTCGTGCTGCGCGCTGTTAACCCTTAACCGCCGTAGCACTCGGTCATGCACCCCCGATGCGCTGTACGCTGTATGCAACCCTCGGCCTCGGCGGAAGTGTCGGTGGCGGTGGCACCGGCCGCGGCGGATCGATCGCGCGCGGCGTTTCTTCGTGTCTCCGACGTAAAAATTAGTATTCCGCTCTCGGCGTCGCGGCGCTGCGAAAACGGGAAGGGCGAAGGGGGTGGAGGGTAGAAGGCAGGATGCCGAGGAGGCGAACGTTCAACCCCCTCTCCTCCCCCGATTCCGCTCGTACAACCCCCGTCGAACCCCCTACGTCTACTTATCCGCGCCTCTCCGATCTCTCTTGCTCTTTTCTTTCTTTCTCTCTCTCTCTCTTCCTTTCTTTCTCTTTCTCGCGGTTTTCTCGCTTTGCGAGCGTTTTACGGAAACGGCACGGCACGCTGTTCGGGGTAACACTCCTGAATATCGAGAACCGGACCGGGTGCCCCCCCTCGGTTGTACGTGAGTCACATTCGTGTCCGAGACCGCGAATGCGGACCGAATGCCGATTCGCTGCCGCCCCCTCCTTCCACCCCGGGCTCTCTGGCTCGCGATTCGTTTTAATTGCCAGAATCTATTTCGTCCTTCGCACCCTGAATCGCTCCTTTATCGCGGACTCAGCCGGATCCGTTCGCTATTCTTCTCGCCCTTTACACTTTAACGAAGATATAACATTCTTCGCCGGAACAGAATGGGTCTTATAATGATTGTTAACAGCTGCTTCATTAAGTCGTAAATAAAGGTTGCAAATTAATTTTTGTCCTTTCATTCAAGCTGCAGTAAATCACATTGAAAATATAACATTGTTGGAATCCAATATCGATATACGTTTCTAATACATTTGCATGACAGACTCTGTGTAGGTACTTTTCATTAAGAATCGCTAATAAAAATTAATAGCTTGCCGAGGCAAAGGCAAGAAAAAAAAATTAAAGACAGCAAGCAGACTGCTCGAAACATTGTATAAAAATTATAGAATGTTCAACAAAAATAATTTGCCTCCTGTGAGGTTTGAACTCACGACCCCTGGTTTACGAGACCAGTGCTCTGCCACTGAGCTAAAGAGGCTGACGTTTTTCACTGTTGCTCGGCAGTTGATACACCACGGATGCTCGTGCTGTTTCGAATTTTGTCTAAATCGAGTCCAAGATTAATGCATATACGCATTACGTATGTTAATTATGCTCTATCGATGTTAATAATCGCAATATACGAGCATTTCGATTTAATTTCATTGTACGTAACGTGTTCGTTCTCCCTTTTCTACATCGCGTCGCGCTTAGACATCTCGGTATCGCACATTTTTAAAGGGCGATCCGGCGGCTGCAGCTACGACGAACCTCGTGGAACCTCCAAAAATAATTCGACCCACAAATCACGCGTGACGCAAAGCAGATGTCAGTTGCCACTTCCCGTTTCGCGCGGGCCGTACACAATGAGCCACGCTTTCGGGCTTCTCGGGGGTAGAAGGGGGCAAGGGGAGAGAGAGACACGTGCGAACTCCCTTTCCCTACTTCGGCCGAAGAGGACAGATGTCGGGGCCGTCTTAAAGATTTCGAAGGGGCGACCCTTTTCGGGGACCGGCGCGAGGCTCTTTGAGACGTAATAAAAGAGACTCAACGGAACGCGTAAGACCATTGTACTATTTAAGCAGATGTTATCCACTGAATGCGCAATGCATAATATGAATCGCGGACAAAGGGCGCGATTTTTCTAGGGTGCCCGAGAAATTTTGCATCTTTACCTCGTACATACGTTACCGCTGATAAAGAGATATCTTATCAATCCGAATCGCGTCCAAAGATGTTTTTTGTTAGCATCGATAAATACTTTATTTATATTACTCTCATGGCTAATTAATAAAATACATTTTCGAATCGTAGGTGTATATCGATTTAATGTAACAAATCATTATTTATCGAAGATTTCATTACCGAGGCATCCGCGTAATTAATAATTTCTAGTACTTTAATCAAGATATAAAATATCAAAGAGATAGAAAATTGAATTTTTAAAATCATAAATTTGATTTTATGAAGTTTATAAAATATTTTGAGATTTTAAGTATTCATGTTTTAAATGTGTTTTTAAATGTTAAAGAATTCAAGGAAAATTGGATTTAAAAAAACAATTTTTCCGGTTTCAATCTACAAAAAAATACTTTTAATTGAATAATATTTGTTATTTAAACTTGTGTTCAGAATAATTTTTCGAATTCAAGGAAAAAAGTTGTTTTTATTTATCTTCGACATAAATCAGATTATAATATGAGAAACGACAATATATAAATAATCTGCAATAAATATATATCATAAATTAGCATTTTTTTTATTTCAATAGATAAATCTTTCAGATAGATTGAGTTATCGTTTCATATTGATCAATTTCATTTTATCATACCTGACTATTATATAAAATATATTATCATAATATATTAATATAAAATATTATGCGTGCTTTGTCTTCGATAGGATCCTTCGCGAATCTGTCGGACGTGCGCGGCGCAATATTCTCGTTGCTTGAAAATTCAGAGAATCCAATTAAAAGACCGGATGCCCCTTTAACCGCAACGAAATGTGTATTGTCTCGTCCGTACTCGTACGACACACGGAAACGTATAGTAGCAACGCGTATCTGTGGCTGAAAATGCGCATGTCTGAAAAGTTACCACACTTTGACTCATCATTTTATTTACATTATTGCAATCGCTCGCCATGACGTGTACATCAGGTGTTAAATCTTTGAAGAGGTTTGATAGCACAATATATTAATTCAAAGATAAAAAACAATTGAGAGATATCGCGTTACGTAGATAAAGAAAGATGAAGTTTGTACAAATCAGTTCTTAACAATGTTCGAAAAATCCTGTTTAAAGACCCCTTTCTTCGATAAGTAATATTCTAACGCGTGTAAAACGTAGAAACGCTCAATAAAATAGATGTTAAAATATTAAAAGACCGAAGAGGGAAAAGAGACACCGGACGCGCGCGCGCATCGATTGACTCATAAAGAATCGCGATATCGAGCGTCTCTCGCCCGAATACGCGATTCCCTTTGTCCCTTACGGCCCGACTACAAAGAACATTCATTTTGCAAAGCGCGGGACGCGCTGTCGCGCATCTTTCGAGGAGTTTCCCGTTGGACGAAGCGGAGTCGCTTGCGCAAAGCAAAGCAACGGCCCAATGTGCTGGTGACTGGT
This sequence comes from Leptothorax acervorum, assembly GCA_035220615.1. Classification (NCBI taxonomy): domain Eukaryota; kingdom Metazoa; phylum Arthropoda; class Insecta; order Hymenoptera; family Formicidae; genus Leptothorax; species Leptothorax acervorum. The sequence continues at coordinate 279,564 of JASTWQ010000049.1, read as the reverse complement.
CGCGGCTGCCGCCGCCGCCGCCACCGACGCGGACGCGGCGACGGGCGACGGGGCGGCGGCGGCGAGACGAAGCCAACCTCCGCACCGTACCCTTGAACCTAACAGACGCTCGCGACGTTGCCGCCTCGTGCAAGTATGCCGTGGCGGCGCAAAGTGAGGCGCGAAGGCGCGGAGGAACACGATGTTCGTTCGTTCGGTCGGTCGCTCGGTCGCCGGCTACGTTCGGTTGCGCTCGGCTATATGCCTGGTGCGTGCTTTCTTCGCAAGAATTCCGAGCGGCCGTGCCGCTCGCTCCCCTTCCTTCTCCCCACCCCCTTCCTCCTGCAACCCTTTCGTCGTCGTCGTCGGCCGCGTTCGGCTGGCGCAACGCCGAACGAGCTGACGTCACGCGCGTCAGCGTTACGCGTAGCGTTACGTAAAAAACGTGCGGCTGGCTGCCTGACTGACTGGCTGGCTGTGGCTGGCTGGTTGGCTGGCTGGCGAACTCTACTCGGTGAAGCGTGTCGCCGCGCGTTGCGTAGCGTTGCGTAGCGTTGCGTCGCGCGGCGACGCGCACACGCGTTCGCATGAACGGCCACGTCGAAGCCGGGCAGCGTGCGCGCTCCTTCGCCGGCGATTATGTCACCCTTTTTTAATAACGGAGCGACGCTCATTGTCAGTACATTCGCTGTCGCTGTCGCTCGCGACATTTCTGCCAATCTTTAAATTCCATTCTCGAGATAAGAAGAGCTGCCATCCCGATATATACCCGCATCTCGTAATTCATTCCGCGTATAAAGCATTAAATGTACCGTCAGATCTCCAAGGTTGACTCGCGCGCTCGGCACGTAGATCACGTACGACGTTATCGCCGACGATCGGATAGCCGCGATTAGCGGTAAACGCGAGACGCGGATGCGCGCTTCACGCGGCGTTAAGCCCGATCTCTTTTCTTTACCGCGCGGTCTTTGTTTAGCGTCGCGTTCAGCGCTCTACGTATACGTACACGTATGCGCCGCTTCTCTCGTGCCGTCCGCCTCTCTTAACTGCGCAGCACGAAAGAAAAAAAAAAAAAGACCGCGTGCAACGTAAACACGCGACTGAGAGAATCGGATAGCCATATTTAGAGCGCTAAATGCGCCGTGCGAACGGCGATCTCTACGACGCGACGCGGCCGAGGAGGCGCGATATTTTTTCTTTTTCTCCCTCCCTTTTTCTCTCCTTTTTCTTCTTTACGCGATGTTGCGCGCACCCGCAACCGTGACGTCAGCCGCCGCGCCGGTCGTTCGGTTTTGTCGACGGACGTGGATTCTCTTCGGCGTCGGAGAGAAAGCATGCATAGACAAACATTACCTACATAGAACGGTCCCTCGAGCGCGGCAGGGTCAATGTACGACGGAACCGGAAATTCGTCGTCTGCCACGAGTGTTCCCATTTCTTCCTCTTTTTCCTCTCTCTTTTTTTTTCCCCACTGTTTTTCTTCCGTTTTCGTTCGACCACGTTTAAAACCACGCGGACCCGCGTTATCTGTCTTACGTCTATTTCTGTCAATGTAGATTAACTTTTCAGACAACACGCGTATGCCCCAAATCGGGAACTTAGGACGTCATTAAGACGTCATATCATAAAACGTTTTATGTCCTAGCGTTGTCTGGGTTTAATCTCAGTTTAACTTACTTTTTATCTTTTTCTAATTCTATACAGAAAAAGAAGAATATTCTTGATTTGAAAATATCTTTAGTTTCAACATGGAAATCTTGATATAAGATTATATTGCGTTATTGTATTAAACGATTTTACGATTATATTAAACGAAGAAAACTTGCTTGAATGAAGCATTTATATAGTTCAACCAAGAAAAAAATGTTCAAATTCTTATAAGAAGATTATAGTTGTTTCGTATATAAGCAAGATTATCTTATATACGAAACAATAGCTATAATCTTCTTATGAGAATTTCAACTCTTTATTTCAACATTTTTTTCTTGGCTGAACTATATAAATGTTTTCATTCAAGCAAGTTTTCTTCGTTTAATATAATAGTTTAATATAATAACGCAATATAATCTTATTTCAAGATTTTCATGTTGAAAAGGATATTTTCAAATCGAGAATATTCTTTCTTTCTGCACAACTAGAAAATAGACAAGATGGATTAATTTTAATATTGATGGTTTAACTTACTTTTTATCTCTTTCCAGTTCTAAAAGTTAGAAAAAGATAAAAAGTAAATTGTAAACCGAGACTGAAGTTAATCTACATTGATAGACGTAGGCCTTATCGGGCTGTGAAACCGGGCTAACAGGACGCGCTCGAACGCGGAGCCGTGTCGAACCACATTGTATATATTGTCGGATTACATACGGGGGTTTTTGCAATAGCGTTCCTCAGAAGGTACAAGAAGAGAAGAGAGAATACTTGTCCCGGTCGATCAAGCCTAAATTCGCGTCCCCCCCCCCCCCCCCGCGAGCAATTAAACGCAAAATAATTGCGCCTCGATATCCCTCTTTTCTCGCAGGCACACACGGGAAGCGTGACAAAGATACGAGATCGGGAAAATCGAGTCTAGATCCGTCGTGGATGTGAGTTAAGTGTATCGGCGCAAACTGGGGCAAATGACAAACCGGTTCCGAATATAAATAGAGTAACGATCCTTTTGCGCGAGTCGCTGAAAGAATCCCGCGCGCGAGCGTCTGAAATCTGCGAAGGCTTCTTGAATTCGCGCCAAGGTTGCGACGAGATTTTTTCGAACGGGACCCGCTCTCCGGCCGCCTGCCCCCTCCCCCCCGCGTTTCGACGTACTCGCAGGAATTAGCGGAGTCAATAAAAATTCTGACGCGCGGCTTCGAGAATCCGACGTGTCTTGCAACGAGAGACGTGTCTAGATTCCCAGATAAACACAACGTCCAAAATCGGGACATAGGACGTCTTGAAGACGTCTAATATCCATTTCCATCAATGTAATATAACTTTAATCTCGGTTTAATTTACTTTTTATCCTTTTTCTGGTTCTAAGAATTAGAAAAAGATGAAAAGTAAGTTAAACCGAGATTAAATTTAATCTACATTGATATAGAAATGGACATTAATGACGTCTTACGTTCAGATTTTAGATATTGTTTCGTCTGGTTTCATCCTCAGAACGGCTACATGAAATAAAAGATTAAGGTTTTTTCAATAGTCGTTTAAACTGAAGTTTAGCTAAACTCACTCTTCATCCATTTCTAAAAGGGATAGTCAGAAAGAGACGAAGAGTGAGTTAAGCTAAGATTTAAAGTTAAGCGACTATTGAAGAACCGGCCCTAAACAAGACCGACGGCGAGCGACGCTTCTCTTTTTCCTCGACCTCGTCGTCGTCTCTCGCGGGGGCCGCGTGATTTACACGCTCGCGGGTAAGTCCGAAACCGCAGAAATCCGAGAAAAGGGAATTGCACAAAGGGGCACCGAGCCATCCTCCGTGCCCGGCGCGGCGTGCTCCTTTATCCGCCGCGCGTTCGCGCGAGCGCGTCCGTGTCTCCCGTTCGCACGCCCGTGTGCCATTTACGAGGCAAACCGGTTTACGCCTTTTTTTGCGAGAGCCTCGCGCGCGGCTCCGCGAAGAATGTTGATTTTTGCGATATATACCGCTTGGGAACCTAACCTACATCATTATCCGGATGAGAGGCTGACTGCGCTCGAACGCAGTCGTGGCGCAAGTTGCACGAAACTGTCTCTTTAGCGCTGACGCAGGACGCAGGGCGAGCGAGCCTCGGAATATTCGAGGAAAGGATGATCGCGCCACGGAAATCACCCGACGATCTAATTTTAAACAGCGCCTGCATTGTTTGCGAATCGCGTTACTTAATTTGTCACCGTCTCGATTTTAAATAGGCGAGCGTGAATATTTATCATGCCGAGAACCGATAAAAACAACTATAAATCGCCTCCCTCCCCCCCTCCCCCCCCCCCCCCCCACGAAACTGTATTTCGTAAGAACATTTACGTTAGCCCGTGAAAACGTATATGCAAATTGAAAGGGGAATCAATATATAGGATTCGTCATACGAAATGGGAGTCCTTCTGATTACCGGGGATTTAATTTTCAGACGTAAGAGGTCGGGACCTCAATTTAATTCCGGAGGAAATCCATATCGAATTAAATCTTTTAATTCTTATCCGACCTTGGACCTTGCCGACCCACCTCAACTAAATTAAATCATTTAAAGTGCCCACGCCGGCTCGATACTTTTGCGTTACCGGCGATACTTCTAGCGAATAAGAATAAGGCTTGGATCGGGCATCGACAAAATTTATTGCGATCATTTAGACTAATTTAATCGCAAGGAGCTCCCGCGCGTTGACTGTCGGCAGTGATCTTGTATTATTAAAGCGGCGGGGGGGTTTCCGAAAAACAATCCAATTTAATTTGAGGACTCGACGAAGGTTAATTCGTCCACGTCTCGTCGGATGGGAACGATCCCACGAGACGCGGCGCGTTTCAAGCGGTTTTTCGTGAAGGCGCGCGAGAGACGAGGCGGCCCCGGCCCGGCCCGGCCCCCGGCTTTTTAACAGTGGCGTCACGAATGAGAGATGATAATGAGACGCACAGTGCTGTAGGTTAGTGAGAACAATAGCCGGTTTGCTTGATGAGCCGGGACGCATGCGACTCGCGTGCTTCGCGGTAGTAAAAATATATTTTCGGCGCCGCGTTTTCGTGCCTCGAATTACGAGCGCGGGAATCGCCGAATTCGTCCTCGACCATGGGAGGCAAAGTCGCTCTTCTCCGTCGCTTCCCCGCGGAATTTCAATTCTGTCGCGCGTCCCGATTCGCGTCCGTCGTTTCTCGCACGTGTCGCGTCGACGGCGATCCTCGTTGTCCGCCGATTTCGCGAACGTCAGTAGTCGCCGACACCTCGAGCTCCTCTTCGCAATCGCGTTACAAATGATATTTACATTGCTATGCGATATATCGGGGATCTGAAACGAATCTCATTTTATTTATGTCTATTTCTACCAATGTAGATTAACTTGAATCTCGGTTTAACTTGCATTTTATATGTTTCTAGTTTTAAGAACTTAGAAAAAGATAAGAGGCAAATTAAATCGAGATTAAAGTTAATATAATGCATTGGCAAAAATAGACATCAGTTAGCGATTCTCACGTTCTATCGGATATGACGAAATGTTGATACCTCGCGTCAATTGTCGCGAAGATTATTTCGCGATTGCGGAAGATTTCTCGGCTCGCGCGCGAGAAACGTCGGGAGATCGCGGTGAACGATGATCGGCTTCCAGCGAACGGTACGCGGTGTGCATCCTACCGCAGCGGGGGCATTATCGGCGTCGAGTCACGAACGGGTCTCGGGAGTCTCGGGTGCCCGCCGATCGGGAACCGGTTGGACGAAACTTTCGAAAATTCCAGAATGACGTAGTCCTGGCTCTCGGCGGGTGTGCGAGCACAGCGGGCGAAGACGCACGGCCGTGCTTCTCTCATTCTTTATTTACAGTTACTTACGTAACGAGACGCGAGGCCCCTCTATATCTCTCTCCTTCTCTCTCTCTCTCTTTCTTTCTCTCGGTTTCTCGATCCGTTCGAGGTTTATTCGGCTCATCACCGGATTCGTGCATATCGGAAAACGTGCATGTATAAAAATAAGTCGCGAAAACGAAGCGCGTCGCATGCATGCATCGCACGTGCACTGCACTGCGAGCGGAAATGTTGCTCACTCACCTCGTTTCTTGAGCCTCGTTTGCTCTACCTAGGACACTGACAAGAAATCACTGGCGGGTAACAACGCGCCGGTGAACCGTACCGGGCAAAGACCGGAGCTTATTGTAAGTCACGGCGAGAAAATAACCCGCGCCGTGATAACTCTCTCGCGCTGTGCGAGCGAGCGGACACAATCCGCTCGGACGGTCGGCGTTGAAAAAGTCGTTTTTGCGCAACTATCGCCAGAGAAATAAATACAGGATGAATCGTCGATTGAATTACGCGTCGACGATACGCGTCGGCAGACGGCTATCAACGCGAATATTTGTCGGGATAAAACCCGATCGTTTCTAAAAAAAAAGTTATCACTCAACCGACAGCAAGTTTTCCGCGATCGTCATCTCCTGTCTCGTGATATATTACAAAATATAATCGCTCGAATCCATCATAAACACGTGTGATTATCTCAACACATAATCCAGGATAATAATTCGTTTCCGCAAAACGCGCGCATGTCTTCACGTGTAAGCGCGTATGTGAAATTTTAATAATTATAAAGATCGCATTCCCGATAAGAAAGTTAAATGTACTCACGTGCGCCGCGTTAAATGATCAATTGCGGTGGACGTGGAACTCGGTAATTCGTGAAGAACACCTGGATCTAGAAGATCTTTCACGACTGCTTGATCACGGTTCTCTGAAAATTATGAAAATTTATCATTAAGCGTGGCTTTCTTTAAAATCGGCGTAAAGTAAAATCTTGAAATTCTTGATGAGAAAACGAGTAATAATAATTTCATCAATTCATTCTTCTATCTAAACCTGTTGCGTTTACAATTTTACATTTATTCCAGAAACAAATGATGAAAAATATTTAATAACTTAGAAATGTATATATTATAACGGTTATTGTTTTAACACGTTGTTACACGTACAGCATTGTTAAATTTCATCGTTATTATTTATTTTTTACCTTGACCGAAACTCTTCTCGGTCTCGTCTTCGGTAAGACGAGAATCGCGCTCAAGTCCGTCGGTTTGCTGCCCGAATATCCGCCAGTCGTGTATTTCCTTCCGTAAAACGTAAATCGGATCATTGTTGCCCGCGCTGGCGACGCTGGCCTCGTCGGACAAGCGAGCCCTGTGTCCCACGTCGTCGCGCACCATTTTATCTTCCCTCCGCGAAAGAGGCAGCCGCCGTTCGCGGAGACCACGCGACTTCGTCGCGCAGCTTTTTACGGCATCCCCGTCCTTCGAGGAGCGCGTCTTTTGCGGCGACATTCCCGCGGACACGGGCTTTTTTCTGTCGAGCACGGACTTCGCGCGTCGCTCGGAGGAAACGTTTCTCGAGGACGCGGACGCGTCGACGGCAGCGATTCTTCCACGATTGTGATATTTAGCTCCCTGAGAAATTACAACAAAATGTAGAAATAGAAATAAATCGGTGCAATAATTACAATTGTATTAGTCTTACGATAATAAACGATTGAAATAATTAAATACTGTGAAAAATCGGTACATTTAATTTTACTTTATTTATCGAGTATAAATCTCGAGACAAAACTTCAAATGTAGAATACTAAACTGTTAATTTAAATAATATATGCTGTACATTACGTTGTAAAAGAAAGCAATCAATTGCGACAAGTTGCAAGTTTTTAAGGGACTCCTTATACATATTCCATGCAGTGCATATAATTAAGATCGTGTTACATATTGTATCGTGTTACACCTCCCAATTTCTCCATATGGTGGCTCTTATTTTTAAAGTTTGAATTTTCTTTGCGCTACCCCCCAGTTTGGTTCCATTTCATGAAAAAATAATCTGTGTAAAATTTCAGTTCAATCGGATAAAGGGAAAGGGTGCCTCCAGGACCTTGAAAATCGAAAAAATCATAAAATCACAGAAAAAATCAATTTTATTTGTTTATCTTGCGAAATATTAATTATATGCAAAAAAGTATTATACAAAAGTTGTAGATCTATTAAAAATGCGCATATTATTATCTATCACTTTTTTTCGTACGACTAACGATTTCCGAGAAAAATGTGAAAATCACTTCTTTTTACTACAAATCTCGACGCTGACATAAAGTCTCTTTTTTATAACCTGGAAACTTTCGGCGATAATCACTTACAATCTGAAGCACATACTGTTTCTGTTGCTCATTTTTCGTAAATAATTTATTATAATCTTCCATAAGCTTGACCCCTCTCTCAGCCGAATCATTTACAACTCTCAATTTATTTACCAGACCTTTTACAAAACTTTCATTTTTATGCCACGTCAACGGTTTTGTCTTAAGGAATTCATCATTCAAGTGAAATCTTTTGAAAAATCCTCTAGTTTCGGTGGAAACAAATTGTTTAATTCCGTTGTTAACAATTTCTGGGATTTTATCGATTTGTACTTTTATTCGCTTCTTATTTTTGTTTGATGATTCTGTTTCGCGATTCAAAGTATTGACCATTTTTATTTTTGATTAAAATGACAAATTTGTATCAAAGAAAGCTAATGCGACAACTTCAGGGCTCAAATACCATGTTTCGTGGTGAATTTGTATTATCACTACAAGAAGAAAATGCGATCTGTGATATTTGTATTTTTCTTGTCAGTGTGTATGTCGAAGCATGGTTTTGTGCGCCTTTTGCTGCCAAAGCACCGTTATCTGGATTTCAGGATTCTTTGGAAACTTTTTGAATATCAAGCTATCGATCGTGGTATCTCTCGTGTTGCTTTACAAAAACTAAGCAATCATTTATTTATGGTATTTGAGCCCTGAAGTTGTCGCATTAGCTTTCTTTGATACAAATTTGTCATTTCAATCGAAAATAAAAATGGCCAATGCTTTGAATCGCGAAACAGAATCATCAAAAAGAAATAAGAAGCGAATAAAAGTACTAATCGATAAAATCTCAGAAATTGTTAACAACGGAATTGAACAATTCGTTTCCACCGAAACTAGAGGATTTTTCAAAAGATTTGACTTGAATGATGAATTCCTTAAGACAGAACCGTTGACGTGGCATAAAAATAAAAGTTTTGTAAAAGGTCTGGTAAATAAATTGAGAGTTGTAAATGATTCGGCTGAGAGAGGGGTCAAGCTTATGGAAGATTATAATAAATTATTTACGAAAAATGAGCAACAGAAACAATATGTGCTTCAGATTGTAAGTGATTATCGCCGAAAGTTTCCAGGTTCTAAAAAAGAGACTTTATGTCAGCGTCGAGATTTGTAGTAAAAAGAAGTGATTTTCACATTTTTCTCGGAAATCGTTAGTCGTACGAAAAAAAGTGATAGATAATAATATGCGCATTTTTAATAGATCTACAACTTTTGTATAATACTTTTTTGCATATAATTAATATTTCGCAAGATAAACAGATAAAATTGATTTTTTCTGTGATTTTATGATTTTTTCGATTTTCAAGGTCCTGGAGGCACCCTTTCCCTTTATCCGATTAAACTGAAATTTTACACAGATTATTTCTTCATAAAATGGAACCAAACTGGGGGGTAGCGCAAAAAAAAATCCCCAAAAAATTTTCACCAAGAGTAAATAAGAGCCACCCTAGTGTTACACCTCCCAATTTCTCCATATGTTGTGACATATATTTGTTGTGATATACCTCTTTAACGAAAAACATATCGAAAAAAAAGAAATTAAGGTTCAAATTGGCGTGAGTCGCCATAACTTACAATCATGTCAGCGACGCAGTCAGCACAACGGGGGGGTTATAAATCTACGGCGGCATCGCGCCGAAAATTAGCGCGCTAAACAATCGCGCGATACATCATCCCCCCCCCCCCCCCGACATTCGGAAAAAAGCAAAGCTCTATTTTTTAATTGTCGCGTGGGATTCCGAGAGAAGCGCGACGGACGGACTGGCGATTTAGCGGGCGGGCGTCTGTCTGAAGTTTGTTACTATACAGGCGCGAGCGACTTGGTACGCACGAACAGCGCGTTTCCAGGTTCGTCGGGCCTCGCGGGACCGGGAAACCCTAGGCTTCGGCTGTCAGCTGTCCCGGGCTCGCGCTACCGTAACGGAGGCGAAACGTTACGGAGATGGTCGTGCGGAACGGACGATACGGGAATCGTCCCAGCTGAACTGACAATGAGCGGCCGCGGCCGCGGCGGTACCCCGCTCTACAGCCGGTATTCATAGTCTTCAAGATTGTCTTAAGTAATGTCTTAAGACGCTAATACGGATCTGTGATTGGTTCATGACATCTTAAGATTGAACTTAAGACGGTCTTAAATAACTATGAATACCGGCCTTAGACTCGATTTTCCACCATGAACCACAGATACGAAATAAGGATCGAGCTGATCGATGGTGTAAAACCTGCCTCTCGATAGTCTCGATCCGTCTATGTTTTTGTATAATTCGTGTCAAAATTCAGCAGTTTTCTACTCATTTTTTTAATAATTTATGTATCTATTTATATAATTTGTGCAATTAATAATTTATATATAATCCACATATAATTTATAATAGAATCTATTTATAGTTTCTACAATTTCGATGCTACGTTTGCCGTGTAATAAGAGAAACACAAGACAAGAGTCCGAATGTAAAATACGCGAATACATCGAGACGTATAAGAAATCGTGAATAAAAACGCATGGTTTTTTTATTTCCTACAATCGACATGCGGATCGTTTAAGTATAAGGTGTGCTTTAAAGAGATAATCGATTATCTTGGAAAATGATCTCCGTCGAGAAAACAGCACTTCTTCCTTCATATTTTTTGTCTTTTCCTTTATATTTATTTTCCGTTTTTATATAAGCAAAACTGCTTTTCTCGTTAAATAATGCGTCACGATAATGACGCGTCGTTTGTCGTCTCGAGGGGCAATAATGGGCAATATGGCGCGCACTTTTCGCGCCTCGATCCGGCGTCGATACGGCAACATCTGCCGTTCGTTCCCTGCCGCGGGGACGTTTATCGATTTCTTGAAGAAACGGCGATCGGACGTACGTACGACCGCTTAATCCGCCCGGCCGGCCGTTTGACTTTCACTGCGCGTTCGGTTTCCGCCCAAAAATTTCTCCGCGGACTTACCTTTTAAATGCAGCTGCGGCTCGGCAGCAGCTGGATCCGAAACTCGTGCTCGAACGAGGAACGAGCTTCCCGTATATAGATTTCGCGTATTTCTTTCTCTCTCTTTCTCTACCGTTCTTTCGAATGGCAGATCCAATCGATAAGGTGCTCAAAAAGTAACGAAACAGCGTACCCGCGTTTAAAAATCCCGAATTCAAGACTCAAGAGTGATATATATACGAATAACGTCGAGAGAATCGCTCTAATTTGGCGGACGATCGTTCTGACGGCGATTTCATTCAAACGATAGAGTTGCCAACCGCAAGAATTGAAACTATCTTCGAGTGAAAACAGTTTAAGAACGCCGATAGAAGCCAAGCCAATACGAAAAAAAAAGAAAAAAGTAAGAAAAAAAAGATACGTTGTTTTTGCCTAATAAAATGCAATGAAGATATATGAAAATGCAAAGGTAATACTAAAGGAGAGCTCACTCCTCACCGATTTCGCTGAACTTAGGCTTAATCGACGCGTTTTTGCACAAAACGACCGAATCTGGCAGAAAAGAGTGTCACTCTGCCCCGCGAAGCGAGATATTAACAGTTTAAGTTGACGACTATCAGGTTATGAAACCTGTCATACCGACGAGATGTAGCGACTATAACCATGCCCCGCGGCCACTTACGCATGCTCTGTTGCCTCTGTTAGCTCTGTGGCCACATGCGCATGCTCAGTGGCCGCACGCGCATGCAAAAGTGCGCGAATTTGAAACGTATGTATACTTTTAATGATAAATAAATATAAGTATTATGTATTAAATAACTGATCACGTTGACCTGGCCTTGGTCAATGTGATCGATGTTTTCTTAAATAAAACCCCCGATTTTTTATTGCATATTGTAGCCCTTGTCAAGATGTTTTCGAAACACTATAATAAAGCTCTCTTTCGTTAAGAATTTCCTGAGATATTTCAAATTTCGTCATATTTTTAATACAAAATATGAAATATCAGGAAATTCTTAACGAAAGAGAGCTTTATTATAGTGTTTCAAAAACATCTTGACAAGGGCTACAAGAATATGCAATAAAAAATAGGGAGTTCTATTTAAGAAAACATCGATCACATTGACCAAGGCCAGGGTCCCTATTCTTGAAAAATATCGCATACAATATCGTATGCGATATTATGGCATTTTTGAATGAACTCATTCAAGAATATCATTTTTATCGTATGCGATATCTAGGGTCCTCGTTTCAAGAATAGGGTCCCAGGGTCCCTATTCTTGAAAAATATCGCATACAATATCGTATGCGATATTATGACATTTTTGAATGAACTCATTCAAGAATACCATTTTTATCGTATGTGATATCTAGGGTCCTCGTTTCAAGAGTAGAGTCCCAGGTCAATGTGATCGGTTATTTAATACATAATACTTATATTCATTTATCATTAAAAGTATACATACGTTTCAAATTCGCGCACTTTTGCATGCGCGTGCGGCCACTGAGCATGCGCATGTGGCCACAGAGCTAACGGAGCACGCGTAAGTGGCCGCGGGGCATGGTTACAGTCGCTACATCTCGTCGGTATGACAGGTTTCATAACCTGATAGTCGTCAACTTAAACTGTTAATATCTCGCTTCGCGGGGCAGAGCGACACTTTTTTTCTGCCAGATTCGGTCGTTTTGTGCAAAAACGCGTCGATTAAGCCTAAGTTCAACGAAATCGGTGAGGAGTGAGCTCTTTTTTAGTATTACCAAGGCAAATAAAAAGCAGCTTAGATGACAGCGAAGCTATTTTTAAATTTATTTTCTTCCTTATATATTTCGGCATTCCTGAAACATCTTATTCGTAACTATATACATATATAGTGCGCACGTGCTCGTTTCTAACCTCAAAACCGCTCCGTCAGAGTCCGATGTGATATTTACAGGAATACGGGAACGTGGTAGAAGCTGTGGTAGAAGCTATCAAAGATATTTTGCGCAATTATTGAGCTCTGACAATGGCGATGCAAGTTCCGAGTGACGTGGACGCCGATCAAATTAAATCTGTATGTATTAACACTTAAACAATACTTTTGCTGCACTGTAAGCATTTGTGAAATTCTATAAAAGTATTATACGAACGTTGCGCGAGTTATTTTTATGCGCGTCTTCAACGAGACGATGTAAATGAACCACTACGTACGTAAATGCAATCTGAACACTATTTATGTTTCACAGTTTCGAGACTTCTTAACCTCGTACAATAAACTCTCCGAGATTTGCTTCGTCGACTGCATAACCGACTTCACGACGCGAGAAGTCAGAGCCAAGGAGGAGAAATGCGCCCTTAACTGCATGGAAAAGTACCTGAAAATGAATCAGAGAGTGTCTCAACGTTTCCAGGAGTTTCAAATAACTGCCAATGAAAATGTCTTGGCAGCCAAAAGACAAGGTCAGGCAAATTAGTTTTGTCAATAAAATTGTAGATAAACTGATTTTATCATGAGCTGCTATCCGAATCTTCTTATAGTAACATCAAAAGATGGCAATAAACATTTGTAAGTTTCTTGAATACCTCTCTATATGACAGCCTAATCCATTCAATGTCTAATAGATACTTTTGTGTGTTCAAGATTTAAAAATGTTATCTTGAAATTAAACATTGATTGTACAATAAGTTATGTACTATAATATATTGTAATATAAAATGTTAAACATGTAAATTATGGAAGCGACGGTGTTGATGTACGTTATATGAGTAAGCTTGTTCTATCTTTTTAATACGAACATGATAGTGAATTTGACTCTGAATCACATTAGCCTTAGAAACTGTGATGTACTATAATCTATTGCAGTTTAATAACATTCGCATATAAATATTAAAATTTTTACAATATTCAATTTGTGTAATAATAAGAATAACTATAGATTTATTTGTCAATTATAAGCTACAGTAAAATACTCATTTATACACTTTTCGTAGAATCTCCTTGCGTTATATGATCACTATGAATATTAACATTTCTAATAAGAATTTATACAAAAAACTTGCGTATACATGCACATACGTACAACCTATATACATTAGTCAGAACAACAATAAATATATATATATATATACGTATATATTTAACTAGATTTGGAATGTCCAAAATCAGAAAACTTTGGTTTTCCTGGTACTTCTATGTCCATACTTTCGCTTTCCCATTCGAAAGAAGAAAATGTTTGTACGTTTGCTTGTATGGAGCTCAGATTACCTTGCGCTTGATTTATGATTTGTGGGCTGAAGCTCGTGCTGGAAATCTGAGGCTCCTCGGTTTGCATAGAGTCTGAGTTCGGTGAATTCGGTGGTGTTTTACGCAGTCTCTTGTAGTCTGAAAATCTGTTCAATGATACCTGGTCTACGCACACAGCTTGAGTAGTATGCCGCGTTTTGTATAATATCGGGCAGCCTTGATCGCCCTTCATGCTTAAACTGTACAAATTGGCGAGTCGACGTAGCTTCTCTCGCTCGGGTTGTCGCATAGGATGGAGTTTTAGCTCGCTCTGAGTGGGATCTTGCAGGAATCGCGAGACCTTCTCGTTGGCCGACGTTATGATGGAGTAACCGGGCTTGTTGTCGACGTGGCGTCGCCCGGCACGGATCTCTCTACCGCTCAGGCCCTCGCGAATGCGTTGTATTCTTTGTCTGTAGTTTTTCTTGGCCTCCGCAACCGAGTGTTCGCCGTGTAACATCATTTGGAAGGTCGAATCCGTCGTGGCTTTGTCGTCGCTGGTCTCTCCGTCGTCCCGCCAACTCGACTCTCCGATCCAATCCGACTGTTCGTCATCTCCTGCAAGAATTAGATATATAATTTGTGTAATATGTTGCGTGTTATATCTTTGTATATTCAGTACTATCTTCGAATTTGACATACCTTCTCTATCCTCGTCATTTGTAATGAGACCTGCCTCCGAATCGCTGGACGAAATACTGGAACTAGATATACGAGAACAATCTACGGTGTCTTCGCCTTGCATTTTATCCCGGTTTTTCGGCTTTGCATTTTTGGTTGGTTTAGACACTCTCATCTCGCAATCTATCGAACGTTCCCTACACGATCTCTTACGTTTTCCACACCTGGAACGCGAAAATTAAGCAAAAATATAATTCATTGCTTCTTGTACAGAAAAAAATAAATAATTGTATTTTGTTTCTCTTACCATATAGCGCCGTATCTGTTTTTACAATCGCGAAAGATGCGTTTCTTTCCGCCGAATGTTGAAGTCGACATAATTGCCACTGCTTGAGAAGTGGATGCGTTAGAGTCGGAATCGATTGCCATTCTTTTGAACTTCCTCTTGCGTCTGGTGTTCGCTCTTGGCACAAAATTTTCATTTACCGAATCGCTCTCGATGTTACTGACGTTATTTAAGTTTGGAAAATGCGCGAAACGTTTCGTCTGATTAGTGTCGTCGCTGTCGGACTGATATTTCGAAACGTTGGCAGTTTTCGAAATGCGAATTTCGCAAATGGAAGATGAGCTGTCGTCCGAATGTTTGTTTATGCTTAACGCCGCTGCAAAGACATTTATACATTAATTATTCAATGAAATATTTGGATAATGGCGTCACCATTTTTATTCTCGAACGGGATCGTTACTTTAATTCTCGAAGACTACATGCAATTAATATTTGACTTCTTTGTGTGCTGCAGAAATTTGTTTCTACAAAGATAATCTTGACAATAATTCCGACTGGGTGCTTCGCAGAGGTAAACTGTAATTAACCATTGCAATTAGATGCAATTAGTGCACGCTTAAGGTATCCTCTGTCATTTTTGCTTTAATCCAATGCTCTTGAACGTTTCTGATGTTGCATCGAATTGTTCTCCGTTACACTTACGAATATTCCCCGTGGAGCGGGCTCTCCTCCTGATGCCCCATCTGCGCCTGAGATTCGCACTATTGCTGCTCTCCTCCAGTGCCAAAGTCAAATCGTGCACAAGAGCCTCCATTTTTACTCTTAAATCCGCCGGTACAGCTTTCAGAACACGCTCCATTTGAAGGATGCGTTTTTTGCTGCAAAAACCATCAGACGAACTTTACTCGGCCGGATCCCATCAATTAATAATCGCGTAATCAACACGAATATCAACACGAATATACGAATTTACATGGCGACTGGTTCGTTCTACAATCTCGCAATATCTCATCTCTTGATACATTTAACAATTAAATTCTCAAAATTACAGCTCTACGATCCACATTTAATGCTTAATGAGCGACACGCGTACATTTTTTCAATTACGACAATAAATTCGCGAGGTCGATTCGAGAGACTGGCGTACGAGATATACGCAGGTTTGCTTATTCACATCTGAATCGGGTATCGTTTCTACGGCGCAGATCTGTGTTGGACGAGCGACGCGATTGATTCGCGATCCATTCTTCGGGATAGGAACCGACGGGCCGGATCTTCGTTGACGTCTCTCGTGCGGGCGACGGGGGAACGCGCGGACGACGCGATTGCGACGCGACGCCGAAAAGTGGTGTCTCCATCGGGGAGTACACGTATCCGCGATACGTCAATCGCCGAGGAGGGGGTCAAAACAAATCGCGTTTGCGTCGGGCTTTTAACTCTCCCGTCGCTCGGCGTTGTGTATGACAAATACGTAACATCCTGCCGCTCTCTCTCTCACCTCTTACAAGTAATGTCCATGAGTCTCGCCTCAAAACTGTCTCATTGTCAAGACGCGGTTCGCCCTGTCGACCGACAATGAAATGACAATGGGAGGCTCGCGGGCGTCAAAGATCAATTTGTACGAGGACTGTCCAGGTCGCCGAACTATTTTCCACTGTGTAACGTATATGCCTGCACCCTGCACGTCGCACGTCGCAGAAAGGTAAACGAACGGTGTACGCCGTACGCTCGTTCGCGATCGTGCGTGCGATTGTACGACGCGTCGCGGTCGCTTCATGAGGACTCGACCTCGATCGGAGCAAACTATCCGTATTCGTCGTGATAGAAATTCTTTAAACATATAGAAAGTGGAAAAGTATCATGAGAAAAAGTTAAGATTGAAAACAATAGTGCAGAAACAAAGAAAAGCAATAAAGAACAAAATGACAAGAGAGAGGAAGGACGAGAGTCGTCGATGACTAATATAATAGTTTCACTTCGACCAAACTTGGATTAAAATACACTGTAGTTTATTAACAATTTTTGTTTCATTTGAAAGAAAGAGAGATTAGATTAGAGTCAACGAATTGTATAATTAAGTTAGAAATTTTGCATTATGTCCATTATTATCTTTTTCTAATTAGAAATTGGTAAAAGATAAAAGTTAAACCGAGTTAATTGGAGCTTGGTTTCTCCATTTTTTCGCAGCATTTGCAGTTGTAAAATAAAAAAAAGAGATGCTACAATTTTCTGTTCGCGACAAATGGTTCTTTATATTTTATTTTATTTATGCAAGGGCATACAAGAAAATGTTGAACAGCGTATTAATTTTTTAGATGTCAGTCGTGAATATAAATTCCAGGATGATTAGATGCGTTCCGAAAGTTACCGCAACGAACTGCGCGTGCGCGCGCGGCGTTTAGAACGCGGCATGAACCTGGTATCACGGCCATTTCCGGTACTCTGTCGCGCAGGACAGACGCTCCGCGAGTGTTTCCGAGGCCTCTGCTCCGACTTTTCGCACGGAATTCTCGTGTCAGCCGCGAGCGTAGTGGCGACGACCCGGTGGTTCTCGTCGCGCGAGCAGCGCGAACGGACCAGGGCGACGGCGTGATGCGCGTTCGCTCGCGGACGTGCCCGACGAGCGCCGTTGTGTAAATAGCGCGTAGTGGTCGTTTGCGCACGCCCGGTGCGCATCCGCGGCCAGATGAGCGCGCGATCGCGATCGTGGCAACCAGACGCGAGGGCCGCGAGGGGACTGTGAGCCTCGCGCGTGAGAGAAAGAGAGAGGAAGGAAGGAAAAGTGGTGCAAAACGGGCCGAGTGCCGAACTGTCGAGTAGCTGTTGCTCGCGATAATCGCCGATCTGTTTGACGGTGATCACCGAGTGGAGGTACGAAGACTGCGAAGCGATAACGTTTAGTTTTTGACTGGCGTCGATCGGCACAGCGGACAGCGTTGCTCGGAGGCCGCTCTCGGCTCCGTAATGGACGTCGCGAACGTGAATGGCGGGAACGCCGCGGTACCGCGCGAGGATTCTAACCTCGAAAGTGGCGGCGGCGGCGGCGGCGGTGGTGCTAGTGGACCTAGTGGTGGTACGGCGGTCGTATCAATGGTGGAGACGCAGAACTCGAGCGACAAGGCACAACTGACGGCAGGCGGTAATGCGGACGCGCAGGAGGTTAACGGCGAGCTGAGAGGCACGCCCAGGAAACACGGCACGTCGCTCCCCCGCAGGAGGCTTAGAAAGTTCAAGGCCAACTCCATGGGCACGATGGAGATCGACACGGCGGATGCGCCTGGGACGAGGGGACGCAAGCGCAAGCTCTCAGAGTACGAAGACGCCAGCTCCGAGGACTCCGAGGAGTTCAACGGCTTCGACTCCCAAGGGCTCGAACTCCAACCAGGCAGTCACGTTCTGAGCAAACTCATTGGTAGGTTTCGTTGTGGTCATGACACTTTATTGTCAACAGCACACACAAGGCTGATTGCATTATAAAAGTATTTTTATTCCTTATACATTTTTTTTGAAACTGTTAAATAAGTTGAGAAAAAGGGATTAAGGTTCTCGATGAAGAATAATTTATCTAAAGATTTCTTTGTTTACTTTTAATACTTTAGGGAAAGAAAGATATAATGATAATTGAGATGTGATATTAAGTATTGTCACTTTTTTATAAGATAATAGACAGCAGTTTTATTTATCAGAGTAGTCTAATGTCTGTATATACAAATTTATGAATTTTATATGGCATAATTACGAGAATATACTTTTCAGTATATTGCATAATAATTATCTTTAATTCTTTGTAAATAATTATCTTTGTAATAATTACCTTTAATTCTTTGTAAATAGTAATTGTTAAATTATATAATATCATGTTAGAGTAATGAGCAAAAGAAATAGATGTAATCATCATATTATAGTAAGAATATACTAAAGAATTGAATTTCGAAAGATTTATTTTGAGTTTTACGCATTACTGTGATAATTATATTGTTTAATTTATTAAAATAATTTTTATTTCTATTAGGAGCTTAGATAATTATGAATTTAACGTACTTTATTGCAGCTGAAGCAGAAATAGCAGAAGCACAAGTCACAAAACGCGTGAAATATTCTACGAGGTCTTTCGACGCTAGAGAAAGAATAGATGACAATCAAGATTTTGATCACATGAGAACGTACGTTTACGAAACGGATAGTTTCGAGCATTTGGATATGACAAATATTAAAAAAGAAAAAGAGTCCGATAAATCGGAAACAGATTCTATTGATATACCAAATAGCATAGATTCCGAAGTCGAGCCAAACAAAATTGATATAACTTCCATTAGATCGGCATATTCATCGTCGGCGGCGAGTAGTCCCTCGGCAACATCGCAAAAATCAAAAGGTAGCCTCATTTCTGGCGGCGCAAGTCCAGGGGGGAAGCATAAAACTCCTGTTGATATGTCAAACCCTTTATACAAAGAGCCATTTAAATATGGGTGGAAGCGAGAATTAGTATTTAGAGCTAGTCATGACTCTTCCTTCAAAAAAATGGCTGACATATATTACTACACACCAAAGGGGAAAAAGGTCAGGAGTTTTAGAGAAGTTGCAGAATCTCGTAAGTATGCAGAAAAAAATATTTAAATTAATTATAGATATATAAATATATTGTGATCTTTTTTTTACAGTTAATTCAAAGGAGCTGAGTATGGATAATTTCACATTCTTTAAAGAACCTATTGGGCTTAATGATCCAGAAAAGGAGATTATTCGAGATGCTAAAAGATCACGAGTACGTTTTCAGCTTTTATATTTTTAAGTTTTATTGTTACAAAATGTCATGTAAATAACGTATTAACTTAATTGTCTTTTAAGTCTTAAGCTTTTTTTAAAAATAATTGGATATCTGTTGGACATTGCAGGGTGGATCTATGGGTGGATCTTCAATAAAGAAATATAATAGAAAATCTGTAGCAATAAAAAAGACAGTACAGGAACCTGTAACCAAAAAATCAGAACCTGCAACGAGAAAATCGTTAAATGAACCTAGTACTTCAAAAAAGCAGCCGGTACAAGAACCTCCTACTGCTGCACCTGCAACTGCACCTGCAGAAGCTTCAAAATTTGTCCCTGCGTCTGTGTCAGCACCTACAAAGGCAGCTAAATCGGCAAAAGCATCTCCAGCATATAAAAGAACAACAACAAAGAAAACTCCTCAAATAAGTACGTTCATATACTGGAGGGTTATATTTACATGTATTATGCTATCTTTTATATTATATTTGATTACACAGCTTCTTATAACTTAATATATAATTTGGAGAGTTTCTATATTAGATTTTTGTACTTTTTTTCTTTATCTTAAAATTTTACGTAAATACAATTATATAAAAAAAAATTTTTCTCTGTTATTTTTTTATTACAAAACCGTTATTCTTATGAGTCTATTCTGAAATTTGCATAGCAGAAATAAAATCACCAGCCGAAGAAAACGAAATGCTCCCACCTCAGCGGAGTACAGCAAATACGAGAAGAGGTCAACCACCCGTTGAGAAGGTTATACCAGTCAAAACCAAAAGATTGTTAACGTGAGTATTTTAATTATTTATTTCACTTTTATTATATGGGGATTTAATGCATTACATTCGATATTACTAATTTAATCAGGAAAATAAAATCTGTAAAAAAGATATAAGGAGAATATCGAACAAATTCATGAAATAAAACAAGAATTTTAGGCATTTAGTATATTATATTTTTTAATTTGAAACAAAAAATAATATTTTAATTATATATAAAAGAAAAAATATAATAAAAATCTTTTTGAACTAACACATTAAGCAATCAGAAATTTATATATAATTATGGTCAATATGTGTAAAACAATTTTATAATCAGTAGATATAATTTAATTATAAATAAGTTAAAAACAATCTTATCATGACATAGCATTTCATAAATTATTTTATATTTTGTTGTGTTTTATTGAGAAGATATTTTAAAATTATTATATTTTATAAATTTCTTAGATAATTTCTTTTTACTATATCAGAATTTTACATTCTGCTTTGCACGATTAGAAAATATAATAATATCAATTAAATTTTACATAAAGCGCAAAATTTGTGCATATTCATAGATTTTATTGCATACACAAATAATACATAATTTTTAAATACGCGGATAATTATATGGGATATAATTTTAAAACACATGCAATATATATAATATGTATGTACAAAAGTTGCCGACTTTGGATGAGAGAGGTTTATTGTGTATATAATTTTCATAACTATTTTTTCCTTTGATCCTGATTCATACATCCTTAATGGGACTCTTGTGTTTTTTTCCTTAATTCCTTTCCCCGTCAACGCACATCTTACAGGCGTCCCAAAGTTCAAGAACCATGCAGCATAAGATGTTCGACAAGTATGGGATTAATACCAAGTTTACAATGTCGAGTTTGTCTCTGTTTATATCATCCTGAATGTGTCGACGGCATGGAATTTACAGGCAATGATGAATATGTTTGCAAGGTAGGTTTACTGTGCAGTTTAAGAAATTTTAATAATTTTAATCCTTTGACTGCTATCGGCGCCTATAGACTTTTTTGGAGATAATTTTGGCAATACACAACCTCAGCAAAATATTGTTGATCTAGAGATTTAACTGATTTTATACAAACCTAAAAGAACTAAACGCGCAAAAGTGCTCCGTGCATAGTGGCTGCTATAGCTTGCTGCTTGGCCGTGCACGAGTATCTTGCTCTCAAGTGGTTTGCAGTCAAAGGATTAATCATATGTTGAATTTAAATTGTAAGTTTAAAGTGTAAAAATTTACTGATGAATGAAGAACTGAAAGTAAATGCACATGTTTATCCATTTATATGTTTATTTTCCATTTATGTATTTGTTTCTATAGAACATTGGAAAGTTTACATAAAAGATATGATTAACTGAAGAATTGTCTTTTAAATATATAAAATGTAAAATATAAAATTGATTACGGTACATACATACATTTGAATAATTTTAATATTAAAATGATTTGAATTTTTATAGTGGTATTTATATAAGTATAAATCTGTTGTAGAATTGTCAACCGGATACTAAAGAATCTCACATGCCAAACAATCCGTCTTTAACACCACCTCCGTTGATTCCAATTAGTATGTTAGGTGCACAAAATGCGAAATCAAGACATCAGACTAATTCATCTCCACCGAAATTGCAAAGAATTCCAAAGTCCGAGGGTGCCGAAGCGCAAATAAGAAATTCTTCCAAAACTACCAAAATACCATCTTCAGTATCGAATTTGCCCTCAACTGTGGATAAAAAGGAAAGTACTTGGTTTCCTCAGACGGAGAATGAATTTCTACAAAGTCACGATGGCACTATGCCGAAACCGGCTCAAAATATCGCTGTAATGGGCGGCAAAAGATACATTGTAGTACCAAAAAATAACGCAATGGCAGTTCAACCGGCTATAACAGTAAAACCAGATAAAATTGGCGATAAACCGCCAATGCTTCAAGACGGTTTACTTACCGACATTTCGAATACTACAGATAATTCTGTAGCAAACTTATGTGCACCTCCACCTTTAAATACTGATTTACCTGAAAAAATAGATGTTACACCTGATAAAGAAATTTTAAAAGATACGATTCATCAGACGGATTTTACATCTTCTATTACTACTGAAATGACTGAAACATTTATGTATGATAATAAAGATAAGGATAGCAACAATACTACTAAAGGAGATCCTGTTGAAGATAATCTTATTGAAAATACATCAGAAAACGAATCTTTTACTGCCAATATAGATTATGTCTCAGAAAGAGAAAAAACAGATACAAGTTGTAAATCACCTGAAAGTAAATCTGCATGTATATCAGTACATACGGCAAATATTACAAATACTCTTGAAGCAAGTGTGGAAACTGAAGCAATTAAAATAGATCAGCAACAATCATTACCAAGTAAAGTGGGTACAGTAAAAAAAATGAAAAATAGCAAGTAAGTGTATATATATATGCTTGAAACACATAGGCATTCTTGTTTTATTTCTTATTTAGAATTTTTTTTTTTCAAATAATTTAAGTTACGGCAACTCTCTTTTGAGGTTTTGGCAGTTGCTTTGTCTACATATTGTATTTACAAAGTTTAATAAAAGAGATACTCTTTTTATAATAATCCACGCTTTATCTAATCGTATAGAAAACGTTATATTCTTTTATTTTTTATATATTGTAAAAGCTTGACTACATTAGATTTTACATTGTAAAATATCTTAGGTTGTATATTAGAGTCTTACTTTATAATCTTTATATGACAACACATATGGCAACAGACATTTTAGTACCAACTTTATGTTGTAAATAAAGTGTGGTATAAAATTGTAAATGCAATATACATACTGATGCTTATTATATTTGGAAATATAAAAATCCAACCATTAAAAATGAATTTGATTTTATCTTATGACCGAAGCACACTGCCTGAGCTTCTTAGAAATGCGGCCAAATTTACAACAAATGTAAGAAATAAATAAGAGGTGCACTCGTTGGTTGTCACGGTATTTTATGTAATTGTAGTATCAAGGTAAATTAATTTTTACAAGTATTAGTTTTACTCGATGTTAAAATGCACATTTATGTATAAATATAAATGTTTACATTCATGCTGCAATTACAAAGTTACTGATAAGTGCTTCAATGGGAAAAATCTAATTCATTTTTACTTTTTATATTTGCAGATATAAAGACATGTGTGCGAGCTGAAACAAAAACTCTTAGTGCGTTTTCCTATAAATTCTCACAATCCTTTTCTCCAATCCCATGTCCTTTTTATTTTTATATTTATTTCTTTGTTTTGAATCTTTATTACTTTCTTGATAGGAACATATAAATTCTCGATCAGAGATTATTTTTATCAGAGGCTTTTTATACCAAAAATCACAGTATATGACAAATAATTTTTAACCTTAACATCGCGCTTTTAAAAGCCTCTTTAAAAAAATAAACTCTTCTTTATTTCACAAATTTTAACAGATAAATTGCTTTTCGATATGCGACACGATAAGCGTTTCCACAGACATAATTGATGTCTGTTTCTTAAAATGCGTTCTTTCAATATTTTCAGGAGGAAGCAAAATCAACAGGAATTAGAGCAACAGCAAAATTTCATGAACTCAGTTTGCGCCGGTTATCATGCCCTGCTGCGTATTTTCCAATATCTTAAAGTCCAAGAATTATTGCGAGCCGCGCGAGTTTGTAAAATGTGGCGTGATCTCGCTGCACATCCATCTCTATGGAAGACTGTACGAATGAAGAACAGTCAAGTAACTGACTGGGATGGTTTGGCGGATACGTTGCAAAGACGTGGCACGCAGCATCTAGATCTCAGGAAAATGCTGGTTGCTGGCGAGTCCGACAACATCTGGAGGAAATTTCTGACTGTCATACCACGAGTAACCAGTCTCGTAAAGCTTGAACTATGCAGATGTCCCGTTATGGTTGTGGAAGAAGTTATTAAGAGTTGCCCACAGTTGGAGGTATTCAGTGCAATGTCGATCAAGTGCGACTCTCTCACATTAGAGTCGATCGGGAACTTGAGTCGATGTCAAGAACTCAGACTCAAAGCAATAACAGGAATGTCATTACAGCAAGATCTTACGCCTTTACAGGACTTAAAGCACTTGACACAGTTGGTAAGGATCTACGTCTCTCTAACACAATTTTTATTGTGATTTATATACATATATTTGTGTTTGATTATTTAATATTCGAAAATTGATATATTATTTCTCTTTTATATACAGAGTTTAACATCGGTTAAAGAACTTGGGAAGAAAAAAATTGACGTTATACAAGCGTTGACAAACTTGGAGACGTTAGAATTGGGCGAATGCTCCGACTTTCCTGACAAATTTGGAACTACCGTTTTAATCAACTTAAATAAATTGGAACGTCTTAGACTTGAAAAAGGTCAAGGATCTTGTTGTACATTTGATATCCTCGAAGGTGTATCAAAGTTGGAGAACTTGAGTCAGATGGAATTGGTTAATTTTGATGTGAAGAATGGCTTTGACAAATGTCTTGCTAATTGCAAAAACATCAAAAGGTTATTGATCATACCGACTTATATATCACAATCGGCGACATCCAATAACATGGTGCTCGGAGGTGTCACAGAATTGTCAGACAATTTGACGCATTTCATATGGGGCGTTACGCTCGAGTTACTCAGGGTCACAGAACTGTTCGTTGATCAGTGCAACCTTATGAGTAAACAGGTTACTGGGGATTCTATACCAGTTTTAAAACCTGTTCCCTGCTTAAGATTAATCGAGGATGTTGAGGATGAGAACGAGAACCAAAAAGGTACATGTCAAGCTAGTTTCAGTATTAGCCAATTGATTAGCGTTATTATTTCCACGAATAATTTCTATGATTAAATATATTATGTGTGAAACGTTATTTAATAATTTTACAGGTGACGACAAGCAACAGCCTCATCTAACAAGCCCGCAAGTCGACATTTTACCGTTGCCACAATTGCAAAAGCTTCTTTTAACTGCGTTGCCCAAGACACGAGTTAAGATCTTAAAAATCCCTTTTCACGCCACGTGGCGGCAGAGCATTTCCGATACCACTACGCAGTAGAAACGAACGAAATGATACTGGTACGAAGTCGGATGAGGCAAACGGAATTAAAGTAATTCTAATAAAGATTTTTGTAAAGTTGACTCTATACAGTATCCGTGCTCCTATATCTGCTATTTTTCGGATGGAGAATAACTTATATATATATTTATGTACTATGAGTTTTATAATCTTCCACGATTAACAATCCTTGGCAACGTATCGGTACACACTGCGGTATATTTAATATTTTTGTGATAAATACGTGGGACCATGTATCATGCACCATCTTTGCCACAGGCAAAATGATACGATAAGCTGGTACCCTTGTATGGGTTAATTTAATGAAATAAAATTCTGACTTTTATATATCACGATTTTACTTTTTCAAAGGGAGTGAAAATGTTATAGATTCGTACTATTGGAGTTGCTGTGATGTGTACCTGCGTTGAAAGTAATCGATCATGATTACTTACAAATATGGATGTTTTGGATTCTTATGGTAAAAGGTTAATGTTCATAAAATTACATACATTCATTACGAAAAGAAGCGGAAAGAATCGTTTTATTCAATGCTCTAACGCTGGAAGCATAGAAGCACCGGTTTTTTTTTATGATACCTACCAGATGATATATCCAGTAAAATAGTTAAATTTATAATTTTACCTTACATAAAATCAAGTATCTAATGGAGTAACAGAAAGTATGATCGCACGATCTGTATGGCTCTATCTAGAGATTAGACTGTATAAAATAATGCTATATATATATAATAATAATATGACTGTATCTGTATCTTTTAATGTTTAGGATACGAGTTTTCCGCTGCAAAGAAACTACGACAAAATTTGGGGTAGTGTAGAATGTGTAATATACTTATTTCATGGCACAATACATAATCAAATATAATGTTACGAAAACATTCATTGATTGATATATACTGAGTACAAAATGTGTATAACTAATATAAGTTTTCAATAATGACTTCTATACTCTTAATGAGACGCAACTTATTTCCTTGTTTTGTTGACCCTGGCATTATCTTCTCTAAGAATTAAATGTATTAAGAGAAGGAGGAGGAAGAGATTTATATTTTATATGACGAGGAAATAGCGTATTACGCAAAATTTGCGTTTTAAGTAATATAAATTGGACATATATTAAAATTATATTGTAAGTAATACCACCGTAATTTATTTTGCGTACGAACCCTACACGCATATATATTCATAAACTTTCCTATTTTAGTATTTTTTCTTAGATTCCAAAATAAACCTCAATTATAAAAATAACATTTTAGAATTTAAAATTTTAAAACTAATGTTTTAAAATAACATACAAAGTATGCACTTTGTTGTATCATGTATGATTTTATTTATGTCTTAAATATCTTATAAGTTTTCAGTTTTTGCTTTGCAGCGCGAAAATTCAGGTATTCACTATGCTTTATTGTATTATGTTTTGTTATATTTACAATTTATCCATATTAAGTGGATTTTATGTTTGCGGTTAACAAATTACATGTGTACAAAAAGATGGTTCTTACATTAATATGATTTGTGAACGTTGGATGTTTAAGAAAATTTAAGGAAAATTTGTTCTTTTCTTTTCAATATATATACAATATATATGTATGTAATTATATATGAATATACATATACATACATACATATATATATACATATTTATATATTAATGTATAGAATATTACATATTTAAATATATATACTTTTTATAAAGACGAGGTAAAAATATATAAAAATTATATATAAAATTTAATACACACAATGAATAAATTTAAGTACACAAATGCTCCGTTTATCTATATAACATTTATGTATATATATATATATATATATAATTCACGAACACAAGATATATTACGAAACGCAGATTGCATATATGTGTATATGAAAAGAAAATTGATTCTGTAATACACCGTTCCATTTGTATTTATAAATCGAGATATATTTATATTAATAATCTAATCTTGTTTGACAAATATATCAAAGTCGCGAAGCGTAGGAAACATGTTTAGAAATTGTATAATCAAATTAATTTTTCGCATACACGTCGATTAAGGATTAAGTTAATCATGAATTTTCGCGCGTCGATTAATCGATTTGCATCAGCGATAAGGCATCAAAATTCAAAATTGATATCGTCCCGATGGCATTCCGAGATGATCGAGGTCGATCCTGAGCCGGGAAGTAGTCGCGAAAGTAGGTGACCCCTGACAGAAATTGGAAAATCAATAGACGCGGCGTGGCGAGCCGACGGGAATACGGGAGCCGCGGTACACGGGGATCGCGTTTGGAGGTTATGTCGCGCGTTGTATTACGAAATCCGCGTTGCACGCAGACCGCCGCCCGTACGTGCTATTTTCGTTGCGGCGAAAACTGTTTATTCTCGCTGGTGGTCGTAGGCGCCGCGCGTTAACGCACTATAATGCATCTGAGTGCGAAGGGGAGCCACGAGAGCGCCGTGAGATAGTAGACAAAAATGGGCAGGAAGAAGGCTCATACATCGTCCAGGGGTAAACAACCGGGCCCGTCACCGCAACAGAGGCACATATCCGCGGCGAAGAGGAACGAGCTCAATGTCCTGTGCGAGAAACTCTTTCATCGTGAGTATTCCCGCATCAAGTTCTCTCTCGACATATGACTCGACTCACCCAGCACGTCAGAGAAAGATCCTTGCATTTCCCACGAAAAAGATTTCACGCTGCTTTAATTATGACGTTTGTGGTAATAAATAAACGAATGGAGAGTCTAAAATTAGAAGATATAGAATAAATATGTGTTAAGGGTCTTTTTATTATATATATTTTATGATATCAAACTCTAGTTCAATATATCTGACTGTTGGAATGTATTCCATAGTTATCGTTGGGAGAATTGTTTGTTTTTACATTCTATTTTCGTGCGTTTGCAGTGAGCAGCAATCCAGCGTACGTAACGCAGTCATGGAACAACTACTTGGATATATCAGAAGTTCTGCTGAAGGTTAAACGCCTGGAGGAGATGAAGACGGAATCATCCCAGCGATCCCAGGGGATTGGACAATTCATAAATTGGCTGACGGAGAATGGGGCGAGGGTGGATGGCATGAGCATCGCCGATTTTCCGGGATACGATCTGGGATTGAAGGCGGAGACCGACTTCGCCGAGAACCAATTGATCCTGGAGATACCCAGAGCAGTCATCTTCAGCACGTATACCGCAGCGTCGGAATTGACCGTTCTGCAAAACGATCCGCTGGTGCAGCATATGCCGCAAGTGGCATTGGCCATAGCGCTACTCATAGAGAGACACAAGGAGAACTCCAAGTGGAAGCCTTATCTAGATATGCTTCCGAGCAGTTACAATACAGTTTTGTACATGAAGACTAACGATATGATTGAGCTGAAAGGCAGTCCTACGTTAGGTACGTAAAAATTTGTTTTTAGAAACCTTATTTCACATTGTTTTATCCAAATTCGAGTTTATATTCGTTTGTGTATTGTTCATACTAGATAGATATATAAAAGATAATAGTATTAATCTCATGTCAATAGTAGATTTATATTGCACTCTTTAGTATAATCTGTAGTTTGCAATTTATAGTCTTTATTTTTCATTCTTACACTTATTCTTTATTTTTATATAGAGGCTGCATTGAAGCAATGTCGAAACATCGCGAGGCAGTATTCCTACTTTAACAAAGTGTTTCAAAATACCAACAATGCCGTCTCAGCGATACTTAGAGATGTTTTCACTTACGAAAGATATTGGTAAGTAATTAGAGCGATTAAATTATAATTGATTTTAAATAAGGATGGGTGATCACAAATCGATCAAAACTTGAATAAAATTTACAATTTTATATATAAAATTTAACTCTTACAATATACATAGATATATATAAACCTATAAATAAATACATCTTATATTCTATGCGTGAAAGTTCAGCAAAATGGTTCAGAAATTTTATAATAAAAATTCTCGGTTGTGTTTAAAAAATCTTATTTAGAGAATAATTTAACTACATATTTTAATTGCATTTTTTTTTTTTTTTTTGTTATTTTGTATCGGTTGATTGTAATTTAGAGAAGTACATATATACATACTATGGAACTGGTTTACCTTCTTCTCATTGTCAGTAAAATAACGCGACGAGTAACTTAATGATCAAAGTAGCTCTCTAAAGACATTCAGTCAGCCTTCGAAGTATAACTCATTCTTGATAAGTATATTATGCGAAAATACTGGCAGTTTTCTACTAGATTGGCGCAAAAGGTTTACACGTGTCTCTATTAATCTTTTATTTTAAATAATAAATGTTACGAAAATAAGATTAAAAAATTTTTTTAAATAGAAAAACGATATAAAAGAACTCAGGGTAATAATTTCGTTTAAAGTAAATATTACTAGGAAATTAAAACGATTAAAAATTAACGTAATTTTGTGTTTTAAGTTATATTTAATAAATAAGGCTGATGTACGAATCTTCTACACCAAACTAATAGACTAATCGTGCAACTGTGCCGGCAACGAGTTACTTCGCGTAATCGGGTATCGTCTCCCAACTATCGTTTGCGTCTAACGAGTCGTTGTCCATGTCGCTCTTGTCGAAATCCTCCATGGCCTCCTGCGTCTCGGTTCTTTCGGGCCTCTTGGTCGTCGACGTGGCGACGACGTTCACCATCACGGCGCTCAAGCTGCTGGAATTCGACAGCTTCCTCGCCGCCATAACCGGGCCCTGGAACACCGCGCGGGAGAACGTGTTTCTGTACGTGTATCTCTGCTTCTGCCGAATCCGGCACACGATGAAGATCGCCAGGAACACGACGATCGTCACGCCCAGTATCGCGCCGCTCGCTATTATGCTCGGCTTCACCTTCGACAGAGTTTTCTTTTCTTCCCCGCCGTTCGTGCTGCTCACCGTTTCGCCATACACCGCCGTTTTTATATCGATAACGTTCGGTTCCTTTTTCACGATCTCTTCGACGAATCCGGCGTGGAATTCGCTGGAGTTGTCCGATCGTAGAGTCTTCTTCTCCTCGTCGATCACCACTACACTCGCGTTATCGTTGTCTGCCGGGAGCTTCACTTTTAGTTCGTGTTCGTTATTATCGACTTCAGTTTCGAACTGCCGCTGCACGTCCTTTGCGAAAGGCAGAGAGCCGAATGTTGTCAGTAAGTCGACGATCTGCACCGTACGACGGGGAGTCTTCTGCTCATCGGCACTCTCGTCGGCATTCAGCGTATCGTTTTCTGGGTACGTCGTTTCTCCTGGCACGTTTCTGTCCCGCTCGACGAGATCCAACAATCTCGACATCGACATGTTCTCCACGTCTTTGTCGAAGAACGGATCGTGTAAGTAGCTCATGATGTCCTTGAATTGATTCATCGTTTCTTCCGCCTCTTGTTTCGCGTCTTCTTTCTCAGAGATCTTGTCCTCGCTGAAATGTTTGTCAGAGTTTGTGGGTGAAAATGGTACGATCTCTCTGTTGTTCATGTTGGAGGTTTCCGAAGTTTGATGGCTCTTCGGCTCTAGCATCCTCAGTCGCGACACTTCCGTCAAGTGGACCTTGCTCGAACCCCTTTGACGTAGAGCGATCAGCTCCTCCACGCTCATGTTCCGCGACTTGAGAAGACGTTCCAGTCGCTTGCCGGCCGAACCGGACGCGAACAGCTCGAAGATCTCCGCTCGCGCCTCCGGCTCGATCTCGGAGATGACCTCCTCGTAGCGTCCCGTGTCCCGATGGTTCTCCAACGCGCGATCCCGAGTTCTCTCCCCCGGCGATCGGGTCACCTGATGATACTCGGTCGAATGATTCCTGTCACTCGGCTCCTTTCCGTCATCAGCCGGATTCGCGGTTTGTTTCTGCTCAACCTGACCCACAACAGTGCCAATTTCACTCGAGTAATCCTTTATTTCACTTTGTTTCCCGTCGTCTTGATGGGTCTTCGGAGGGTCATTCTGATACTCGGCCTCCATGAACGTGTTGTAATCCACCGCGGTGGGCACGCCGATAGGAACTGATTGACCGTTATCCCGAGTCGTTTTTCTATCATTATTACTGCCGATGTCGTCATCCTGATTGTTCTCACGACCTTCCGCCGGCTTGGCCCGCTCCGTGGGATTGAGAATCTGCTCGATGCTCAAAGTGGACTCGGTGTCGCGAGGCGCCTGCTGCGAGACGATCCTCTCGCCCGGCGGGCTCGACCAAACCGGCGCGGGCGCCGCCTGGCTCTTTCCCTTCTTGAAATCCGTGAAGTCCGAGAACTCCATGATCTCGTCCTCGTCGAGGCTCTCGAGCCTGGTCGCGCGATCGCTCGTCGACTCCGCGTTGCCGTCGTCGTTCAGGAAGTACTCCGCGGAGTTCACCGCGACCGGCGGCGGCGATGTCGACGTGGTGATCGTCGAGAGCGTCAGGGGGGTCGTGGGAGCTCTCAGCCACGAGGAATCGTGCGCGGATTGCGTCATCTTCTCGGCGTTGTCTCCCGATTCCTCGCGACTCTTGTCGTTCGCCGAGATCTCGAGACTTCTCGTTTCATCGGTGACGGCCGTCATCTGGGACACCGAGCTCTCCGGGATCGTGTCCGAAGTCGTGATTTTTATCGTGGTGCTTTCGAGGGTCGCGGACGATTGCGTGGACCCCCAGGGTGGTGTTACCGTCGCGGCGAGCTTCATCAGCGAGTCTGACATCACCCTCGACATCTCCTCGATGTATTCGTCGGATTCGTCGGCGATTCTCGATTTCAGGGCGTTGATCACGTCGGCTTTTCCTTTCAGGAGGTCGCTCAGGGTCAGATTTTTGCGCTGCAATATCTCCGACAGGCTCGAGCCCTCCTCCTGCTGCATCTTTAGAAGGGACTTCAACTCGTGCGCTTTCTCTCGCTCTTTGTCGGACGATTCCGTCGGGAGGTTCTCGTCGGCCTTCGGCGAATTTCGAGAGAAATTTCTCGACTCCTCGTCCCCGTCGTTGGAGGATGCCTCGTTCGCCAGTGCGAACTCGTAATTCTGCGGTGGTCGCCTCTTCCTCGGGCGAGGCCTCAGGTACTCCTCGTCGCTGAACTCCTGCTCGTACTCGTTGGGACGAGCCTGGAAGGCCTCGCGATACCTCCAGGTGACTTCCCGGTCGTTCAACGAACCGTCGACGATGTTACGACCGCGTTTCCCGTCGTTGCTCGCCGCGCTATCGATCGTCACGTCGTAGACGCCCGGGCTCTGCAGATTCTTCAACGGACCGCGACGTCTCTTGCGCGGATAAGCTCCATCGGGATTCTCGTAGTCCCGACCTCGGTGCGAGGCTTCGTGGTCGTAGTTGTCCGGAGGCGGAAATCGCCTGCCCAAACTCCCCCGAGGACGATCCGGTTGATCGATCGCGTAATGATACTTGAACGGTCGGCGACTCGTCCCCGGTACGTCCTCCTGCTCAGCATCCTCGACCTCGTCCCTCGTGTAGGACCGGTAATGAGAGAACGGTAGCAGAGGCACGGAGTCGCCGTCCCGCCACTTTGGCTCGAGAGCCTCGCCGTTGCTTCTCCATTTGCCTACAGGAGACTCGCTCGATCGCTCGCGATCTTCCGCGGAACCCTGCGGCACTACCGCGTCGTCGAATTGGCCACGCGGTTCCGTCTGAAAGATATAAAAAATTCCTTAAAATCTAATAATAAATAAGTTTTTAATTAATCTTATTTATTAATGTTTTAATATTGGAAAATGTTTTAATATTGAAATACATTTTTATGATGCAGGATATCATCTAGCGTAATTATGATACATCAGGTATATGATACTATCAAGATTATTATTTTTTTATTTCTTTATCTAAGTAATTGTAAATAATTTTAGGTATTCAGCAAATATCGTTTCCTACTTCAGAACAAGTTTCCTGATAATAATATTTCCGTTTAATAATGTTTAACGATCACGTTCGAGAAATCAATTTGTTTCTTCGTGAATTTTATGGGAACAAATTAGCTGCGATATTTACCACTTATTGAAATTGCACGCAAGGATAAAATTTAAACTTCGGCAAATTGCGATTCGTCATAAGTCACGCGGGAAATTGTTGTTAAACGAGGCATACGATTGTGAGCGACGGTAAAGGCCAACGACCATAACGGATAGAAAGTATTGAGGTGTTTGTAACGCATTACAAATATCTACACGGAACGTTTACATAAATGGCGAACCGATTTTCCACCGGAAAGATTATGTTTTTCAATAAAAGCATAACGCTCGCAGTTTGTACTGAAATTTAGAGTCCACTCGGAGATCACGAGGAAGAGCAAACTTTCATGGTTTACTCGCGTCCTCGATGTGCCGTTCGCGAAAGTTTCTAGATTGAAAGGACATCCACCGACCGTTGGTTTCGGGAAACTTTTTACGTTTGCCATTATTTCGTTGAAAAAAAAAAAAACCGTGTTTCGCGAGCTGAAGCGCCGCGGAAGCACGCGTCGCGAGCACTGGATCTTGCGCACGTATCTCTCGATTATTCGTCAGGATCTTCTTCACGCTGAAAAGAGATTTGGCGATTTCTCGCTTTTACTTTCGCAAGCCGGACGCGCGCGCGTGAGAATGTGCGAAATAGAGAGCCGCGCGCGCGATTCTTCGCTCGAAGATGCTTTTCCGTCCTCGTTTCGCAGAGACAATCTTGTTGCAGCCAAATTAATTCGCCATTAAAATTGTTGTACAGTAAATTCCTTATTATTTGCTTACAATGGATAAAATAATTGACGTATGAATTGCAGCCGTCGCATTTGCCCATTAATTTATATCTTTTACATTAAATTTAATTCATTTTTATTTAATATTTATAATTATATTAGAGATCTAGTATAAATTAAGATTATTTTGCACAATGGCATCTCCATCTCCTCATTATCGAAATGCTTCATTACGCTATTAAAAGTATCCGATGCATTAGACGAAAACGGATCGAATACAGGCGAACCATTGTGGCGTTTCATAAGCGGGCGTTAGCTCAATCGGCTCATTAGCGTTATATTAAAACATTTCGTAACTTCATTAATATAAAAGTTCCGTGCTTTCGCGGATGATTTTCACTTCGCTTTCTCGCCGCAAAAGAAAAAAAAGATCGCGCGTTCCCATTTTCCACGGTCCATTCTCGTATATTCGCGAACCACGTGGGAAATTATTCGCAATTACTCTCTCGCGAGTGACGGGACTCGTGGCGGAGTAATTTAACGCGACTCCGTTGCATTTCGCTCACGAGCCGACGATCGCAGAAGCTATACGCTTGGGATTTTCGGATTCGTCACAAACTTTTTTTTTAGCGCTGGCGTACCGTCGCTCATAATCGTGTATCACGCGAATCTATTCTTTTACCTTCCACAATGTGAGCTGTTAAATTTGTAATTGCACGTTTTCTCCAGATCTAAAGAGAGAACTTGCCCTGAGCAAGCGCTTTTTACTATTAAACGACCATTTTCCGTTTCTCTCTTTCTCTCTCGAAGGCCGCGGATTACATGCTGGATTTGGTTCTTCATGTTCGCGCCTTTGGCTCCGAGATCAGGGATACCTACGGCGAAATACGCGACAAAACGCTCGTAAAGTCTCGAACTTTCCGCGCGCGGAAACCAGCTTTCTCTTTCTCTCACGGTTTTACGCGCGAGTTTTCTCGTCGCAGCGCATCGATCTCGCGGCCAGGCGCATCGACGAAAAATTCCGGGAGGAAAAGCGCACCGGCAGAAAATGATCTCGGGGCCGATTTCGCGGAATACAACGGCAGTTAGGAGAGATACAGGTACATATACGAGGCTGCTCGGAAATCGCGCACTTTCCCTGAAGTTATAAACATAAACGGTAAGAAGAATGTTTCGATGTTGAGGTGTCGGTAATTTTCGTACTCACGATGGATCAGAAACTAGTTTCAGCGATTTACGCTTCAGTGAATCTTACTTGCAAAGATCTTAATGTTTAAGTTTAAAGTGAAAGATACATGATATAAAAGATGGAAAATTAAGCCCGCTTTAAACTCGCCAATTCGTACTGTTGAAAGATCAAACAAAAGAATAAATGAATTAATTTAGAACCTCGTTTAGAACTGTATAATCTATGAAATAGTAGCTTATTAGCAAAAGCTTTGTAAAAAATAAAGGTATGGCAAATAATATCTAATATAGTCTATGAAGTACAATGAAATTAATTTCGTTAAAATTTTCCTAATTATTTATAAAAACTGTAATATCTTTACGAAGCACGTTTTGTCAAATTTTCATTTCTAACACACGAAGGCGCGAATTAAACAGGTTCTTAACACCGTGCGCTTAACTTGAATCATTCAAGTTTAACGACGCCTAATGAACGCAATTACGGTGGAACTTGGTTGAACCTGTCACCAGCGAACGTCACGATTGTTTCGCAATCAGGACATACGTGCATACACGTATATTCCTGCTCGGTTTAGAATCATTCCGAGATACCGCGTGACGAATGTCAGTAGAAATGTCACAAAACTTCGCAATCTACCAGTTTGTGGCGAAAAATCACGACCGGTTAAGAGCGTCAGAGGTACGACTTTCGGCTCTGCGACCGGATAAAACGGTCGTTCACCCTTTCGCGTCTAAATCGTTACTCCAGAAAGTTCCTTCGCGCTAAAATTGGCGAAATCCTCAATTCGTGAAAATCAATTACTTCCAAATATGATAAAAATCGTTCTCGAAAGCTTGAAAACTACATAAGAAAAATTTTATTTTATAATTAATATTGCATGCACATGCAATATTATATACGGCAAATTTAATTTATCTCACAAATCAGCCTTCTGGCAGTTGTGGCTAATTTTTCGATTATTTTTCTATTTCAATTTTCGACAAATTAATCTTTTGGCTAATTTTTTGATGATTTACGATTGGGATGGGGGATTTCTATGCACGTGACATCTCATTTACTCGAAGGAATGCCACACTTTCGTGGCAAGTATAACGATACGGAATGTTCGTCGGGGTAAGAACGATGGTTCTCGCGGTTACCTGATACTCATAGCCGCCGCCGTTCCGTCCCGCAGCTTCCGGCTTCCTCGCGGGATCGCCGTGGACCAGAACGTCGCGCGAAATTTCACACGCAAATGCGATGAGCGCGAGCACGGGGAACGCCGTCTGCATAGTTACAGGGCGATCAGGAACCTCAATGCCAGATCTTCGCGACACCGCGATCCCCTTCCGCCGTTATGACACTTCGCCTCGTCGCTCTTCGCGATCAGGTGCACGTAAATCACTATTGCGCACAGAATAACGAAGATCGCGTTCTTCCGATTGCACAAACTTAGGATCCCCTCAAGAACCATGCAGGCAAACGCGCACTGAATTTCTAATATTGAGATCGCACAAAAATTAGTCAATTACGACGGAACGATCTTGTAATTAACTCTCCTTGTAATTATTTTCGCGATGAACTAAGATAATCGTTAATCAGTCCGTTGTATCAGCTTGCACAGACGTTTCTAATCCATCGTGTGGCACTCGTATTTACCAACGTTATTCGATTCTAACGAAACAAACCCCGAAAAATATAGTTCTTCTTGCAGCTTTCCTCTTTGCTCTTTGCCCTTCTTTGCTCTTTGGCTTTGTTAGTTTTCTTTTATTCCCGCGTCAGAGGTGCTTTCTTTCGGTTACCGCGTGGAGAGCATCCCGATCTACGGACGCGTTCTCCATTTTCGATCCCGCGAAAGAGAGCCGCTCGCGTGTCTCGCTCGGGTATGAAACTTTCGCGGGGCTCAGACCGCTCGTCTGCGTCCTCGGCAAATCGCCCCTGCGAACTGACGTCGCTTTTCTCCGCGCGCTCTCCTAAGTAAGCCGGTGAAACTCGTGAGGAGTAAAAGAGTCTTCCACCGCGAGTCTCTTCTACTTGGCTGCCTGCTCGCGATCGCCCGCTCTCGACGGGATGGTTCCTCGGAGCTGAATCGCGCCACGGAGAGATGAATTCCGGTAATCATCGCTGACCGCAAGCCGAGAGATTCGATCGGCTACTTAACATCCGCGATCGGCGAGGAAGCGCTGTGCCGTGCGTTCGCTATCCCAAATTGGGAAGCGCGTTATTGCACGCCGATCGTCGCGAAAAAGGAAAGAGACGACGTCGGAGAAAGTTCAGCACTATTCCAGAGAATATTCAGCGGGGTATCAAATGATCGGGCATTAAACTGGAATATTATATGGAGGCACAATCGCGAGGGTTGCATTTTTTTCCGATGATATGCAAACTTGGCACAGAAACCTGATATGGAACATTCGATACGTGTCTTATAGGCAATAATTGCGAGAGGAGGAAAGCGCTATCGTTAAAATTATGATGCAAGGATATGTGTATGTTATACGATTAAATAACTGCTGTTGGTATATAAAGAAATGTAATTGCGTGTGATGTGGCCGTTATGAATCGATAGACTGTTAATTTACTTGCCGATATCTCAATTATTGGTTTTATACCTATCACGATTGACTGCTGAATCCGCGTGACCGCATAGGAGAGAAGGAGGAAGTCGTTAAGTGCTTTGAAGTAGAGAACTTCGTTAATGCAAATGCTGTGTGCATATATCTGTCACCGTGAGCCTTCAATTGCGATAAAACTTGCGGGATTTCACGCGACTCCTCGCGTATATATCTCTGCATACTTAGACGTGTAGCAATAAATTACGCGAGCTGCAGGTATTAATTTTATACACAGAAAAAAAGAGAATATTCTTGATTTGACAAATGCTTGAATGAAGTATTTATATAGTTCAACCAAGAAAAAAATGTTGAAATAAAGAGTTGAAATTCTTATAAGAAGATTATAGTTGTCTCGATTATCGATAATCTTGCTAATATACGAAAGAACTTTTATTTCAACATTTTTTTCTTGGTTGAACTATATAAATGCTTCATTCAAGCAAGTTTCTTTTGTTTAATATAATAATGCAATATAATCTTATTTCAAGATTTCCACGTTGAAATAAAGATATTTTCAAATCAAGAATATTCTTTTTTCTGTGGACGATATTGTGCACGCGCTGCGTTTATTTTTTTCAGTCGCTATATTGAATCTATTCGTATTTTGCATATCGTTAAATATA
This sequence comes from Leptothorax acervorum, assembly GCA_035220615.1. Taxonomy (NCBI): domain Eukaryota; kingdom Metazoa; phylum Arthropoda; class Insecta; order Hymenoptera; family Formicidae; genus Leptothorax; species Leptothorax acervorum. Next base: position 240,992 of record JASTWQ010000049.1, on the reverse strand, counting down.
TGTAAGGTCGGAGGGTGTTGGTATTTCCCGCGCAGTCGGAGAAGTAAGGCAAAAAGGGATCGTATCGCGTTTTGCCATCGTGTATTTAATAGGTACACGTTGCGCGGCATTACGAATTACGATCAGCAAATGTGAGCACAAAGTGGAGAAGTGTGTCGATCGTTTGCAACAACAGGCTATGCAAACCATTCTTTTACGCGTAATTTACGTAGACAATACTTATAATAGCCGTGATTTCTCCTCCTTTCTCCTCTTTTAAAATGATACCCCTTGCCAACGAAATTTGTGATAATTTCCTGAGAATTATCCTACTTCTAACAAACCTTTAATATTGGCAAAAGTTCAGCGTTTGAGTTGGTGACATTTATCATTTTCCCTTTGTGTATTTATCTCTCTTATTCGGTCTACCGTATTTTTCTTTATACTTTCACGAATTTAAAACAGCAAATTATTGAAGTAACAAACAACACTTCTTTCTCATAACTCTCAGGTTACTGTTACGCGGGAAGAATTTAGTTGGTCGCGACCAGCAACGAAATCTTGCAGTTGTTTCTCGAAAGAACTTGCGTGTGAATCCGTTATTTCTCGCGGAAAGTTTGTATCAATTATCGCATTATGCAGCTAGTTATAACACGCGGATAGTTGGCGGTTAACACGTAACGCGACCGAATAAAATTAACGAGGTTTCCCCCCGGTGGCTGGATGAGAACGGCTGTCGCGAGCTCGTCGCTAATGAACCGCGGTGAAGCGACGACGACGTAATGACAGTGACGAGAGGACAAGGATAATGACGATGCGGTTCTTTCGCAATTCGTCGTAGTGCAGATAGACATCGGAGCCGGCTGCATTGTCTTAAGTTTGCCTTAGACGATCCATAACGCTGAATTGAATTTGACATACAAATGCATAGGTATCTCTTTTGGAACCTTTCAAGTCCCATTGTTACGGGACACAACACAAAATGTCATTACAGTTGAGAAATATAACTAATAGATTAATAAGTTAAGCCTTAAAGCTATATACGAAAAACAATGATCTTTATTTTAGGTAAATATAGACTTAAGATTCGATATTCAGGAAATGAGCTTCAGTTTATAGATCGCTTGATATATGGACTTCGCTAATAGCACACCGCGGGGATTGATGCACACTCAAGCGCACGTGGGAAGGTCACGCGATGAATCGGAGATCGTGAGATCTTCTCTACGTACACTTTCTACGCGATAAGCGAGCGTGCCGTGCCGCGGCGAAGGGACCGACCGGCCAACCGACCGGTCTCGCCGGACACGCTAGAAATAATAGCGATCACCTTACCTTACCGTGCGTAATGAAATTCCGTGTTCTCGTAACCCACAAGGATGATACAGGATACCAGCGAACACCGGCGATACTTTCCAATCTAATGTGTCGATATAAGAAAATATAACGCACAGGTTGATGAGTAGGTATCTTTCTCTTTCATCCCTCACTTTGCATCTCTGCATCAAAACTCTTCGCTCAATTTCTCGGTAGAATTGATTGTCTGGAGCCAGGTCTGGAGAGGCGTTTAAGAGAAATTGTATAGGAAATGTTATAAATTTTAGATAGGTAACTTGTATTTTTTAGTTAGATATCCAGTTCCCAATGACCTAGTTTATATTCCGATGGTTTTTTTTCTATTGATATGTAAATGCCACCGCGGACGTTGTATGCAAGTACGTTGATTAATGACTACCGCAAAACGCTGTGTTGGCAGTTCAAGATTTCTAACGCGGGAATCCTGTCCTGCAATGTTCCTGCCCCGGTTAACTGTATTACACGTCATTATAGAGACTTTGCTCGTATTATTACATATATATATTTATGCGCTGGTCAATTTCGCGTTATGAAAACTTGAGCAACATTTGAGCAATCTTTTCTGTATGCATAGATATGTCAATCTTTACAGTCGTATTGCATTGACGTAGTCGTGCTCCATTTATAGCTCAGATATAAACCTGTTAGCAGCTGATTTAAGTTAATTACATTAACAATACGAATACGTCATTCCTACAAGTATAAATAGGATTCTTATGAAAGATCTTTATTATACATATAATATAATTATATATAATATATATAATTATATATTCAAAATAAAATATACATATGTTGTATTATATATTGCATTATCATAATACATGCGTTGTTAAATATTTCAAAGCATTGCAGTTATCATATTAATAAAGTTTAATATATTATTAATTAAGTTAATTAACATATTAATTTAGTGAATGATTATATTTTGTCTGTTCAGTACAAAGAAGAAAACGACAGAAAATGCTAGAAACATTGCGCGCGATACGGATCGCGTTCACCGGTCTTACCAGTGCGTTATTGTTAATGATACAGTTACAGCGTGACGTTGGTGAACGCTGTCGCGCGGACCCCGCGAAAGATACGCGTGATCGCTTTCGCAGCATGCGGTGAATACACACACGCACGCACGCACGCACGCTCGCATGCAAATGCGTGCGCGGAGTGTTGTCGAGGAAACGGCGGCGGAACGGGCCTTTCCTCGAGCAAGAACACATTTTAGAGAACGCGCGCTTCGCTACTCTCGACGATATCCCTCGCCTCGCGTATCTCGGCCTGCGAGAGACAGGGAGCTCGTAGGTAAAGAGCCGCGTTGCTTCGCGCACTTTCACACGGATCCGAACTTTCATGACAGATCCGGTCTAGCGCATCTCGATTAACGTCTCGAGGGTGTTGAGAATGAAACGTTAGCACGACGGTACGGTTTACATCGATAATTATTTATAAGCGAGGACTTTGGAAGCGAAAGCGTTCTTTGTATAATGTACAAATCTCCGACTATTATCGCCTCGATTATTTCTGCATTGTTACGATTTCACGTGCCTACTTAGGGGAAAAAATGTACATATATAGAACGAAACTTCGCGCTAAACTCATGCGATCTCGTTGCAACATCGAATTACGAAGCGTGTCAAAAGCGAAATCTCACGGTTTCATCAAATTCTTTTTCGAAAATTTCATTTTCAGCGCTCGCGCCGATGCACGAGTGCTATCATTGCTTTTAATGCACGAGTAATCTTTGTGCAATCTCTTGTTGCATGTAAGATACGCTTCGTGCGACTCCCACAAAAGTTACACGAATTTATAAACTCGAGTGCCGCTAAATGCAACGAACTGTCAACGGACCGTGAAGTTTTATTCTCTTTATCGTAAGAAGTGAACCAGGCATTGAGGCATATTGTGGCGGAGGATGTCCGATTCTCTATATAATTGTTACGAGGTGAGCTCGTTTTTTTTTTTCACTAAAATTGTATTTCTATTCGTTACGTCACGATTGTTCTGTCTATTGAGTATTCGCTCGCAATTTTTTCGCGCGCCGCGTAATAGATTACAGCGGTTCGCCAAGTAATGACGTATCATTTTGCGGTATTGCATACAGAAACCTGTTCTTGCGGACCTATCTCTCAATCGGATCTAAATATTTCGCGCAGGGTCATTGACATTTTCACGAATCAATCTCGTTCTCCTAAACAATCTATATATTTTCAAGATAGAGTTCAAGACAAAATGCATAGAACTGTGAAAATTAAATTTCCTCCAAATTAAAGAGACTATCTCCATTAATTATTCAAACCTATATTGAAAAAAATGTCAATCCGTATGAAAAAATAACAAAACTATGCTACGAAAAATTAGATTTGTGTCAATTGTACATTACAAAAATTATAATATATATATCAGAGCTTTCTGTAGCTAGTCGACGCAATTATAATTTTTCAAATCTATATGAAACAAAAATTAGAACTATGCTACGAAAAATTATAATTGCGTCAATTGTACTCTATAAAAATTACAATGTGCATATCACAAAATTTTATGTAGCTAGTCGACGCAATTTATAATTTTTCGTAGGATAGTTCTGATTATTATTTTTTTAACACGGATTCAAGACAATTTGGATATGAGCTCTTCGATTTTCTTCCGAATTCTAAATCGTTAAAAATGTTGAACGGTAAGAGCCGTAGAAGTAGGCCATATCCTCGGTGGACAATGAGGCGTCATTAGCTCGAAACGGTTTACTGGAATTAATTTGTTCTACACGAGGAAGAGCTCGATCACGCAACCGGTAGAGTGGACGACGGTGTAGGCACGTACGGACTTTATTATATGCACAGGCGATGAAATCCCGCTTGAACGAGAGTAACACGCGATCGTCTTCCTCATGGAGGACGCGCGACGTGATGGTGAGAAGCGTTTCTCCAGGCAGAGAAAAAGAGAGAAAGAGAGAGAGAGAGAGAGAAAGTCGGCTTCGTCGGAATTGCGGTAATGAATCCTGTTGTATGTTTATTCCCGAAATTCTGGGTCAAGTTCTTGTGTGTCCGAAAACTAGCCGCCTGCCCGAGGCGAGCTAACAATGCTCTTCCTCCTCAATTTCGCCCCGAAAGCGAAAGCGCTTCACGCTCCGCGAGATTGACGCGAGTAGGTACGTACGCATTCGTCGTAACGGCGACTTTTGATAGTCAGATTTCACTCCTCGAGTCGGAGAACCCGAGCGATTTTCTCGGCTCAGATTATTTTCATTAGCGAAAGATCGGTGGGATGCTGAACTTGAGGAATCTTAATAGGGATGGGCTGTAATAGAGGTGCTGGTAATAACGTCGAATGAATTTTTCAGCTGGGCAGTTTCCACGGTGATGACGAGGCAGAATCTGATCCCGAGCCCGGATGGTTCGCGCATGATACACGCTTTAATCCCGATGTGGGACATGTGCAATCACGAGAACGGAAGGGTAAGTCATGGAGATAATGAGCCCGGCGCGGACGAGCAATGCGCTTTCTGTCATTACTATAGATTACGACGGACTTCAACGCGACCTCGGATCGCTGCGAGTGCTACGCGTTGAGGGACTTCAAGAAAGGGGAGCAGGTATTCATAAGTTACGGCCCGAGGACGAACTCCGATTTCTTCGTGCACTCGGGCTTCGTCTGCATGGATAACGAACAAGTATGCACATTTATTCATTTAAGAGATAACGTTAATCTCTTGCTAAAAAGTTTAATGTTGGAAACTTGAAAACGGTGAAGGCAACTGAATGTCCAATTATATCTTTGCTAAAGAGAAATCAATATCGACCTAAAAGAATCTGTATCTCGAATTTCACAATGCTAATCTCTCTTCATTATTTACAAAGATATTTCGCAATTTACAGGATGGCTTTAAGCTACGTCTCGGTATTAGCAAAGCGGATTCCCTTCAGAAGGAGCGGATAGAACTATTGAGCAAACTAGATTTGCCGTCAGTTGGAGAATTTTTACTAAAGCCGGGTACGGAACCCATCTCCGATACCCTGTTAGCCTTCTTGCGAGTGTTCAGTATGCGAAAAGCCGAGCTCACGCATTGGTTACGCTCGGACAAGGTCTTCGACCTAAAGCACGTGGACTGTGCGTTGGAGACGGTCGTCGAGGAGAATGTCAGAAAATTTTTGCTGACCAGGCTGCAGCTTTTAATCGCTAATTATCCGACAACACTGAAGGTGAAAGTGAAACCTGATGCTGCGCCGTCTGCCTTTACTCTGCCTTCCATATCGATCGCTCGCGGTTAATCAACACGAATATTTCCTTCTTTTTTTCGCAGGAGGATCTAGAGTTACTGGAGACCACGTTGCCGCAGATGAAAAGGATGACAGTTCAACTGAGGGTCACGGAAAAGAGAATTCTTTCGGGCGCGCTCGAATACGTGGAGCAATGGATAAAGGCTTGAAACGATCGGCTGTGGTTCAGGCGAGGGTATCGAACACACACTTATACTTACGATTAAAAAGCATCCCGAGAGAAACCAACTTTATTTTTACAATATTTCCGAACGACGATTTCAAATATAAAAGTAAAATATATGTATAAAAGTGGACGAATTATATGTAATAAAGCGTATATTTATCGTCTGTTAAATACGCAAACTCTTCATGATGTGTGCGCATGTAATAATTATAGGAAAAAACACGCATTGTAAAATATACTGAGAATTATATGAATGCTCGACGATTATATATGTATGCCTACGTGATATATAATGTAATTGTATAATAATTGTGTACTCAGCGAACATCTTAATTCTTGTTGTCGTAAAGTGGAGATTTTTAAACATCTTCGTATTTGTTCTTTCTAAAATTGCGTACGAATCAAATGCCGATCGATGGAGAATGAGAGATATAAATGATTCTGATCTATGAGAATTGATATTTTACTTGCTCTGCTTTGATATGTAACATAAAAAAGATGATACACGAAAGAGAATATTGTTAATAAACATTTATTTTTCAGAACGAATACATAACAGAACAGAAATTCTTGATGTGAAACTATAATATAGCATAGGCCTACGACACTAGATTTACATACGCCGCAAAATATTTCCTGACGCACGAGTGAATTTGAACGACCTGCGTAAATACAACCACCCTGCGAGGTGTTTCTGAGTGTTCATTGTGCATTATAAATGCCATCGTGTTTAGCCTCGTGATTCTCATGTTATTGTATAAATCGTCGCGAGAACGGTATCGCGCGTCTCTTACGCGCTAATTAGATGTTTAGGATGCCAGATTTCGCGAATCGAAATTAATTAAAATTAACGAAGCTCATTGTAGCGAGACGATGGATCAGGCTACAGCAGGACTGATAGCTCGGAATATATCGCTTTTTTAAATATATTTCAATATAGGAATAATTAAAAGAATGTGTGTTACATAAACATACATTATTTGACATATAATATACACGATGAGATTTAAACCTATAATGTGATCAGTATATATCTATACCTTTACAGGCTGTAAGAAAATTTATTGCATCTGCGATGCAATTTTTCGAACGGACAATCCATAGTGAGCGTGTGATAGCGGAATGTATTTACATTACAAGTTTGTATTTATTCTGTATTTAAGGGTCTGTAGAGAGTCATTTGCGTTTCTAGGAAAATTTAGGAACACAAAACAAAAAAGTAAAAAATTAAAAACAAAATCTAAATCTCAAATAAAAATAAAAGATATAACGTACGTATAATTAAAAATAAAAAATTACAACATATTATAAATTATTATTAAAATTAAACTTGTCACATTGCACTTCGTACATCAAATCAATAAAAAAAAAACTTATTTGGAACCGTAAACATTGGCAATAGAACACAATGGAAAAACTTTTAAAATTTCCCAGGCTTAAACTTTATTTTCATACGCGGAACAAATCTGTTAATAACTACTGTATATGATATAATATATAAATCTACATATATATAATAATCAAATACTGCAGAAAGTTTCTTTAACACGCTAACAAACAGTGAATTGTTGACTAAAGGAAAGTAAATTCGTAAAATCAGTTAAGCACCACAATTACAGCTTCACGTTTCGAAGTTGCTATAAAATGGATCAGGATCACAATCGCTATTATTGACAATTGTTTACCTGAATGTGTTCCTAAATTTTCTGATGATAGTGTACAGAGAATTCGATCGCACTGCTCTGCGCTAGTTACACATAAACCGTACTATACGTGAAGTTATGCAAATGCAAAAATATTTTAACTGATGAAATATGACATAATATTCTAAGATTATATATGTATCTGGTATTTTTATCATCGTGCCAATGTTAATATAGTGTTTGTTATTTGAATAATTTTAAGTACAATACCGTTTTTAGTATATCAGTGCGGAGTAGCGCAGGCGGTCGAATTCGTTAAGTTCATCAGAAAATACCTGCTATTTCGATCGTTTCACAACTATTTGTTCTGTACCTATTTTCCTCCTTATCTACTTTCGGATCGCTAATATATGTGTTTAATTATCATCGATATATAATTACTTAACAGAAAAGGACAGAAGAAGAATGTAACATGTTCTGTGTAAAATTAACGTTCTGTGGTATAAATTGATATCAAAATCCTGAAGCAAACGATACACATTTTTAAAAATAGCGCATGAATTACATCTATAAACGGCACTTACAATTGTATCAGTTTGATAGGTTCAACTTTAGTATCACTATTACGAGAATGCTCGAGAAGATGTTTGACAGTAAAAGCTAACGACCGTTCATAGGAAAAGTTTGTTGCTTTCATTTTCACGACTTAAGCTGAAGCTTATTCTTTGTCTTTATGACGGATCGTAGAGATCAGTTTCCTGTTGCATAGCATCGATTTCGTTGTCGTAGTAGCTGTCCGAGCCTTTAAAGTCAGGAACTACAACGATATCGATAGCGTCCCCCTTCAGTTCGTAACCGTCGTCTTCAATCTCCTCCTTTTCCACTTTTACCACGTTGTGCTCCTCCGTGAGATGCGTGAGAAGAGGTGGTAAGGCGTAGAATATTTTGTCACATAGATTGCATTGAAATGTCTTACCGTCGGCCGCGCGCAAACAATGCATGTAATGATGAAGATAGCGAACGGGGACTGATAAATCAGGTTCCATGGGCTGATAAACCTTTCTGTGTAGGGCCATGTGTTTCTCGTGGTCCATGGAGAGAATAAACTCGTAAGAACAGATCGGGCACTTCAGGTTGTGCTTCGTCCACATTGTGTGTATCTTCAATCGGTGGAGATTCTCGTAGACCTCGCCGCAAATTGGACACTTGAGGCATTTGTGATTCTTCAGGGTCTCTAGGTTCTCGTATATACCGCTACACTCGTTGCACTGATAAGACTTTTGTTTCTTGCAGGTGTGCTTGAACCAGTGCTTCTTCAGCTGTGCCAGGAGATCGAATACCAATTCGCAGACCGCACAGGCGAACATTCCGTGATGATCGCGCTTCAGGCCGTACTCCAGCAGAATGGTCGAGCACTGATAATGCTTCTCATAGTTGTCCTTGCGCAGCAGGCTCCCGTTGCAGGATTCGCACTGGTTTTGATGCTTGGTCAAGTGAGCAAATAACATTCCGGGCTCGGTGTTGGAGTAATTACAGAAATTACACATGTAACTGTTCTCCGCCGTGGTGTGCAGGTGAGAGAGCAGGTGCCTCTGATACGTATTCGGGCTGAAGAACGTCGAACCGCACGCGGGACACTTCAGGTATGGTCTCTTCTTATCCGTGTAGTGTAGGGAAAGGGGATTCAACTTCTTCGCCCACTTCTTGTCCCTTTTGATCGTTGCCGAGTTGTCGTACGTGATATCCTCGATCTTGGGGATACGCTCGTGCTCCTCGGAGGACGTGCTCTGGCTAGTCTCGTCCTGCGTCGAATGATCGCTGTTAGCCGCGCACTTCCGCAAGTATACCATCTTGTTGTAGCTGTGCTTCCACCTGCCGTTCTTTTGACTCTTGGAGATTTTGTGCACGCCCTGCTCGAACAGCTCCTCCATCCTGACTCCCGCGTCCTCGAGGGTCTCCAACGGGGGCATTAGGATGTAATTGTCCTCGTTGGAGACGGATGGCTCGATCTTGCAGGACACCGCGCCGGTGGGATCCTTGGTGAGATACAGCAAATCCATCGGCGTCTCCTCTTCCTCGGGCACCACCTTGCGCGGAACAGCCTCCACGCTGTTCCGTGACTTACGTCCGCTGCCGCTCGCATGCTTACTCTTCCTGTGGCCCTTGCTCTTCTTCTCCTCCGCGGTCTTTCTCGCCTTCTTGGGCACGTTCTCGTTCTCGCCCTCGATCTCGTCCAGCTTCAGCATCCTGTCGGCCTTCAGGTCGCGCCGCCTCATCGACGCTGCGTTTACATTACACGATCAGGTGCGACGGGGGTAGAGAAAACGCGTGTTTACACCACGCCAGACGTCGTGACATAACCTGACAGCTCGGCGTGCCCTGTTAACAGCCGGATGTGAGAGAACACATGCGAATTAATCTCGCCGATCCCGGATCTCGGCGATCTCGCGAGGATCTGGCGTGTAGTACTCACGTGTCGCGGTCGGTCGCATAGTCGACGGGAGGGCTTCACTGTCTCTCGCTGTCACGTTGCACCCCCGCGCATCGATTTTTCCGGGATCCGCTGTCCCAGAGGTCCCAGGGCGGCGCGAGGAAGCCGCGGTGACCGCCCGGCGGGGCCGAACGCTCCGTGGCTCGTACACAGGGAACCGCGTAGGCCGTACCCTGGCGTTTGCTCTCCGGCGATAAACGCTGGATCAGCTGTTCCACGAAACGGATGCGGTGTGAGAGAGAGACCGAACGATCTCGTTCGCCATGCCGTGCCGTAGCGTCGCTTACCGTCCGCCGCGTTCTGCTTTCCAAGTAGAAAGGGCTCGATAACGGGCCCGTCCGTCGGCCGTCGGCTCGCGCCGCGCGAATCGATGCGAAAGAAAGAAAGAAAGGAAGGAAAGAATAAAGAAAACGTGCGCTCGGTGCGATCTCTCTGCCTTCTCCTTCCCTCTCGGACAACGCACACCCGGACCGATAAACCCCCGGATATTCGCCTATTTTGTTTTAAACGAACTTCCTGTTTGACGGGAAGGAGGGAGGAAGTTAATGACTTTGCGCGAATTCTTCCAATTTCGTTTTAATGCTTTCGATTCGTTTTATAATGCTTGTTCGTCACAATTGTAGATTACAAGATAAAATCGCGCCACTTTTTTCGGCTGTGTTAAGTCGGGATGAAATTGGGTCTTTCTAGCGAGAAAGTATCTTTTTCTCCTCTCTTCTCTCTCTCTTCCTTTCTCTCTCTCTCTCTCTTTCTCTCTCTCTCTTTCTCTCTCTTCCTTTCTCTTTTTTTCTCTCTCTCTCTCTCTTTCTCTGCTATATGTACAGCGTCGCTCAAAGATTCATATATGCTTGGGCTATCAAAAAATGCGACGCTCGATATTATAAATTGCAATGTGAATTCACACTGCGACACGCGGTTTTAAAGCTACGTGTATGTGCATCATACATTATTATATCTAACAAAACAATCTTTTGTGCATGTAAATTAAAATAATATACTTAAACAATATTTGTCTCGATTAATATTTTAATTTTTAGTGCGTAAACGCGAAAGCGCACGATCTACCTCTCGCCGACGGAGATGCGTATTATAAGAAAAGGGAAGGGAAAGAAAAGAATTATAGAGAATTACTTAATAAAAGAAAATGAAAAACGCGAGAAGAGCATCTGGTCTTTCAGCTTTCTCGAGCTCAAAGGCAGTTAATTTCTGCATGGACTTTCGTATATTGTCTGCGACTTTGCGCGACGAAGCGTATTAAGAATTAAATCTCTCGTTACTGCCCTCCTCTATAGAGCTGCGCGAAGCCCCTTTCGATATAATTAATAATCCCAAGTCCCAACGAGAATCCTGAAGAATCTAACAGCAGGATACGTAAATTCGGAATTCTTCCTTTTATTCCGCTGAAATTTCCCTTAAAACTATTATACATAAACGGCGTCGAACATCCCTTTTTATACACATTTTTGACGACTCTCTATGCCCTTTCGGCTTGAGTCAGTTCTTGTCAGTCTTCCTCTTTTTGTGGTCGTGCCCGTGGGCAAGATGGTCGGCATGGGCAATATGGGCATCATGCAGGTCGTAACCGTGGCCGTAACCGTGCGCAAGCACGTGACCAAGCCCATGGCCTAAGCCATGGGCGAGGGGGGCAAGGGGGGTGATGCCATGGTCCAAGTGCAGGGCGGACAGGGCGGCCGACGGCGAGTGAACGGGGTAAAGGTGATCGGGTGCGTAGTCGCGCGCATAGATAGCGCCAGCAAGACCGCCGGACGGGATCAGCGGGAGCGGCGGAAGCGCATGGAGCACCGAGGTTGGCAAGGGGTGAAGCGGAACCGGGACCGGTATCGGCACGGGTACCGGATGCCGCACCGGAACTGGATACGGCTGATGCACGGGCACCGCGATCGGCTGCTTCACCGGGATCGGCACCGGGTGCTCCACGGGAATCGGCACCGCCTGTGAATCAGAAATGTTTAGATTAATTGCGATTTAAATCGGAAACGTGCGCCTCCTGATTTTTACATCCCCCCAGCAACGAGAGAATGAAACTCACGTCACAATTTTAATATATATATATGCTTCTTTTGTTATTAAAAAATTTTTTTAGTTTTTATTTACTTTTTTTCAGAAAATGTTGAGTAAATTTATATATTTACTCAAATACTAATAAATTATAGAACAATCAAAAATATGCAATATGTAATTATAATAGCAATGACTTTTAATTAGGATGTAAAAATCACCCCAGGTGACCATTTATGTAAAAAAAATTAGACGTTTGTTCCCGGATTAAACTGTAGGACTTCATCTCGATATAGAAACTAAAAATAGAAATCAATAGAAAAGAAAAGGAAATGTATATAAAATTTGCAAATGGCTGCGTGCGTATTCCTTTATAAGTACCAAGTCATTTGTAGTTTTGATTCAATTATAATTAAGAACAAGAAGCTTTTTTAAAAATAAGCTTCCGAAATGCGACTGAATAAAGATAATATTTATGACACACATTAACTTCATATGTTCAGAATATTAGGTAAATATTTGTTTATCAAGGCAAATAAATGTTACGAAATTTTCGCGAGTTTTTTTCGCACTACTTTCCGCAAAATTGCCGCGAAAGTAAGAGTGATCATCGTTAATAAACTTCACGCGTTGATGAAAGTAAAATTGACGAGACGTTACCTGAGGTACCGGTACCGGGACGGGGACCGGTTTGTGAACGATTTTCTCGATTGGAACCGGCACGTGATACGGTTTCTCTATGATCACCGGCTCCGGAACTGGCACCGGCTTCTCCACCACCACGTGCTTCGTTATATACAGCGGGAGGGTTTTCAGAATTCCGGGTGTCAGGGCGATGCCACCTCTACCATAAGTCGCACCTGCCAAGTGCAATCTGCCGATTGACAGGAAACGCGTATATAACGTTGTCATTATTCTATGATTTTTAGAAAGTATATATCAAACAAAGAAAATCAAAACAAAGGGTAATAATTTGCAAGGAAAAAGATGATTCTTTGAAAAGTATTTATAAACGCTCCATGATGTCCGTGCGATTTCTCATTTAACTAGTATTTTTACTATTTAATTAGAATTATTATAGAACGTTAAAATTTGCGAAACGCGTATACAATTTAGAGATGTGCTCTAAATTATTCTAAATTATATGTAAAAATTTTATTTATTACTTTTAATTAAGTGTGCTTTTAATAAGTTTAATAAATGATATTTTTACCCTGCGTGTAGATTGACTTCGGGAAGTTTGAGTCCCGTACTCAAGGGAATGGGATCGATTAACCACGGTTGTCCAAGTCCATAAGAGCCCCCCGATAGACCGATCCATCCGTCGTTACCGATGATACCCCGTTTTTGCTGCTTTGCATCTTTCGGCACCGACGCAAACGTGCAGGTGCATAGTAATGTCAGAAACAGCTGAAATACAGCACCAACGTAAAGAAATTCAAATTTCGATAAACTAATATCTTATTGTTAGAGAGAGAGATTTTTAATTATTTACAGCATAAATTAATAGAAAGATCATATGTGAATTTAATAAAAATACCTGATTGTGTGAGAGTTTTAGTATCAGAAAAAAATGAATGGTTATTTCAGAAAGACGTGGTCCAGAATATTTATAAATTTTAATCTCGATTTATGTTACTTAAATGATGAAATGCGGCTACTTACAAAGATCTTCGACATTGCTCTCTTGTCGCGGACGAACTGTTCGTAAGATCGTAACAACGGAAGCCTTTTATATTTGCGAATCATACCAGTGACGACTTGACGGGTCCAGATCGAGGAACAGGACAGGTTCCCATTTACGATCAAATCGGAAACTCACCCTTGTCAATCGATATCCCGAGTTTCCTGTGATGAAAGTTGACTGCTGATGAATCCAGTTTGCAACGACATTTCAAAATAACGTACCAAACATTAAAAATTTCGTAGCGAATAAGATAATAAACGTATATATTATGAAGAACATCACAACCAAAATATATATGATAAACATTACTTAATATTCAATCAATATATTCGATAGAATAATTAAATAATTAATGTTAAATTGGTTAAATTACTGATCTTCCAAATTTAATTCATGCAGATTTATGTGACATATCGGGTGCTTATTTAAGATTTAAAATTAATGTCAAATAATGTTGAATATTATTTAATACAAGCGCACATGTGTCTTCTGCCAAGAACGACACCAGTTTCCTACTCGATTGCGAGCTCGTGCTCGTAATGTTGACACCGTAATTACGTTCGACGATCAAAGGCACCCGTACCACTTACCTACATCCCTATATCTATTTAATTATGCATGGAAACGCACTTCCGCACACGTACGGTGAAAAGGAAAACGCCTAAGAATTTCGCGCGCCGTTTAATGCTGTCTGCATGAGCGATGGATGAATGTTGATAATGTAAAATTGCAACAGCTAATTCTCAGTTGTACTGGTACCTACTCTGGATTAGCTAATTCTAATTGTAAGTTAACAACGTGTTGTCTCTAATATTATTTCCTTGTCTATATGATATAGATCAAAAAGATATGTAGATATAAACATTTATTAATGTACTAACTCTTTTGCAAATTTTATCATAGACTGACAAATAGTAGCTTAAGTAAGTGTTTAAATATAGTAAAATATTGACATTTATAAATTTATACACAAGAGAATAAAAGGCAGAAGCGGAAGCTAATTAAAGTCTAGGCTTTTAAATTGTAAGTTAACAACGTGTTGTCTCTAATATTATTTCCTTGTCTATATGATATAGATCAAAAAGATATGTAGATATAAACATTTATTAATGTACTAACTCTTTGCAAATTTTATCAATAGACTGACAAATAGTAGCTTAAGTGAGTGTTTAAATATAATAAAATATTGACATTTATAAATTTATACACAAGAGAATAGAAGGCAGAAGCGGAAGCTAATTAAAGTCTAGGCTTTTAGAAGTGTTCATAAAAGAAACAAGGGAAGGGCTCAAGTAATAAACTTCTCCTTATTTTCTCGTGATAACATTTTTCTCCTGTCGAGTCTTTCGCACTGCGTGTCTACCGGGACACGTTTCTTTGTTATACTTCACCACCGCGTACGTGTGCATTCCGCTAATTCGCGATACGTGGCATGGCGAACCTTGGTCAGCGCGTCGTCATTGGGCGTGTTGTTACGCATTCGCCGGCTCGAACTTGACGATGAATAATGAATGGCAGGTAACGTGGCCGGCATTAGGAACGCGACGGCATTAGGCACTAAGAAAATGAAAGTTAGGAAAGTCTAACGCGGTTAATGCGGAAGCGAAGAGGAAAACGCGCCCGTCTGGATCTCGTTGACCGAATAGAGGACGTCGGAGAATGCTGAAAGAAACTGGAGTTGCCATTTGCATTTGCTGCCGCATATCTTCATCTTTCGCTGTTGCGCGAAACTTATATGACTTACATCATTACTAATTCATTAATTTGTTGTTAAAAAATATTCACATTTAGCCTTTTATATACCGGACATCTCTATTTATGTACCGGACGACAGCGCGTTATTGATTAATTGCAGTTTATAATTGCTGTAAATTATTATCATTTATTCTGTTAAGAAATTATCATGATTAATCTCAACAAACTGCGTTATCTCGTGATAATTTAAATGATCTATAATTTATGCCAGATTTTAAAATACAATTTATAATTTTATATATTGTTTGACACATATATTACTGCGTATAATATATGATTGCGTAATTTTTTAAATGTTTTTTTTCTACACTACACGGAGCATATATAAAAGCGTAAATAGTAGAACACCACATTAAATTCTAATATAAATTACAGATTATCTAAAGTTAGAGTATGTTTTATAATATAATTATCGATGCAATGCACTTCGCGTTGAACGATTCCAGTCGTGTATCGCGGCGTGATTGAATCGAATCACGTATCGGGCGCGATCGCGGCTATCTATCGATCGGTAGACCAAATAATCATCGATAAACCTCCGACTAACTACACCGCTAATGTATGCTGCAGTATTTTTTATCGCGCGTCTTCCTCGTTTACCTTCGTTCGACCTCCTAGGAGAGAAAAGCGGCCGCCATTTGGCTGTCGCCCAGGTTCGAATAGCAGCGAAAGTGTATCGGCTCATAGAAACGCTCCTCTTCTTCGTTCGGGCGAGATACGTCACATCGGTTTTGATGCCCTATAAATACATATGGGGGTCACGATTCCGGAGCGAACTCAGTTTTTCGTCAGCGTCGCGACCGGCAACTGGAACCCCCCGTGCGATCCATCATGAGGCTCCTCCTGGTACCAGCGCGAATTCTCGCTTTTGTTTTATTATTGTTAATCGCGTTCGACGTAATTTGCATCCAATTTACATTCGGATGCACCGCGGCGAAAGATGGAGAACGCGACACGTTGATTCAGTGACTTGTGCGTCGTTTGTGAATTGCAACGGACGATTTTGTGCATCGTTTATAAAACCTCGTGCGATCTAAAACGATCTAAACTAATTGTAATCTAATATTGTATTAATTAAAAACGTTAAAGCAATTGAAGTGAAATTACGAGTCAAATCTTTTTTAAAACTTGTAATTACATAATCAGATTTTTATTTTCCAAAGCTTTAAGTTTGGAAAAATCTCATACAGTTTCTGACATTGTTGATTAGGTTGCCGTTAGATACAACATTTCATATGATAAATTTATTCAATATAAATCGTCCGAGAATTTTCTCTGCAAGGACGTAATTCACTCGACTTGACATCTCGTTGTTATGCTTCTACAGGTAATAATGTTGGTGTTGGCCAGCAGTGCAGCTATTATCGTTGACAAGAATTCGGAGCAACGGCACAGCGCTTTCGTAAAAGCGAAGAAACATGGGAAAAGAGGTCTGGACGGCTTAGGATACGGTCTGCAAGAGTATCAGGAACACGTGTACGGTCACTACGGTCCACCATCAGCACCGCCGCCGCCGGTTTATGAGGTTCCCGCGCCAGATGCTGGGCATCCGCTACCGGAACCGTCACCCCCCATCCTTGGACATCCAGTCGTTGGACATCCAGTCGGTGAGTAAACTCTTATTCGGAGATATTAATTTTATCTTTTCTTATTTTAATTATTGATATTAATTTTATTCTGAGATTCAAGCATATTGATATAATTAACTTAATTCCTTAATAATATTAAAACATAAAATAAAACGCGCGTTCATAAATTGCCCATTTACCTTTTAGCTTTATATAATAAAGAATTAAGAGAAATGTGATTTTATTTAGTGGCTTTAGATTTTATCTTTACGTAAAACTAAATCGAAATTAGGTATGTCAGTTGTTTAAATTGCATTAATGGATGCGTCTGTGAGTAATATATCTCTGTTCTTTTCTTTTTTCGTTTTAGCGGCAGTGCCTGTGCACGTCCCGCAGCCGGTGCCGCATCCGGTGCCGCAACCGTTCGCGGTGCCCGTGACAGTGCCGGTCACCAAGCACGTACCGATCGCTATACCCGTGCCGGTTCACGTGGATCGCGCTGTGCCGGTGGCGGTGCCAGTGCCCAAACCGTATCCCGTCACCGTGGAGAAGATCGTTCACGTGGACCGGCCGGTCCCGGTGCCAATCGAAAAACCAGTGCACGTCCCGGTCGATCGGCCGGTGCATGTCCCGGTGCCGGTACCGAAACCGTATCCCGTCGCTTTCGAGAAGATCGTGCATGTAGACCGACCGTACCCGGTACACGTGGCTGTGCCGGTGCACGTGCCGAAGCCGTACCCAGTACCGGTCGCCATACACGCGCATTACAAGTCGCATTACGGACATTACGGTTGGTAGCGCACTCATTGAGCCCCGTGTTAATACAGCAGCGATATGGTGTACTTCCGCTAATATTATAACTTAACATGTCCGTGCAATTTTTATATTAATATAAGTGCAACCATTTTATTTTTGTTATAGATTTATTATTACTGTATTGATACTTAATTATTCATAATTAATCTTGCCCCTGACTGAAATGTATGTTTGAAATTGATTATTGCGTCAGTGAGTTTTTGCATGTGCCTGTCTTTTTTTAATAAACAATATCTTGTTAAGAAAATATTTTTCGGATACGTGTATCTTGCTGGGCTTTTTTATCTTTTCGTTGCTCATTGACACAAATTTTGTGTAAAAATAGGGAAGTCAAATAAATATTCTTCTACCGAAATCTGTATTTCTGAACACAACCTTGAGAAATTCAATACTGCTATCCCTGCATGAATGGCGTGAACTTGTTGTATTAGTAAGTATCTTTATCATGATTAATGCAGTAATAATATCTTGTATCAGAGGTAGTTACAAGGTGAGAACAATTTATTTATGCATTTATATACCTAAGAAAAGTTTATAAACTATATGCAGCGTCGGCGTATCCTTGCTCTTTAGCATTGTTTAATGATCTGTTAAATTAAATTATACATTTTATTATATGTCTCGTAATTAATATACATTCAATATTTATATATGTATATGTATATAGCTTTAAAATATTAACAATGTAATAATTTTTATTTCAGAGACTTTGTCAAGGCCACGCAGAATAAGAACAAACACTCGAAAAGCAATGAGATATTTATTATACGTGTAATCATTTATATTATTATAAAGATTACACTTGTGAGATATTTATTATATATTTATTTATAGATACGAATTATTTTTTAATTGTATTAGTATAAATATTACAATTAAAATATATATTTTGCGCAAAAAATGTTTTGTTTAGAACGATGATATAAAGATGAGTATGTGATAACGCAGGTTGCATATTTCACTTTACAGAGCTTATCAAAGGGTGATTAATCGTGATATGACAGTGATCACGTGTGCGTAATTACCTGAATAATAACTTTGAGGGCAATAAAATAGTGAAAGATGTAGAAAAATGTTTTCCTAAAAATGCGAAAAATATAACGATGAAAAATTTAGCATATTGCGTTGTCTAGCAACTTCATTATCACGCTGGAGGGAGGTTTCAACGGCCAATGATATGCCATCGCGTGTCCTCCTACCTGTGCTTGCGCATCGAGCGATACGGTGTGGAAAATGTCGTCCCTACCTCCCACGATCGGAAAAGTGTACCGATGGAGGCGACAGGGAAAGGTCGCGTTTTCCACGTAGCGGCTCTCTCATGCATTGTTGACGAGCGAATTGCTAGGCGAGGCGTCGTACGTACGCTACCACCGCTCGTGTTAAGATGCGTATATATAATCCTACTTTCGTCTATAGGTCCGAGAACTACATTTTTCAGTAACTCCCGAAGAGCCAGCGAATTTCCGACTATCTCCGATCGATTATAATTGACAGAGACCTTTCGATATAAATTAGTAAATAGATTAATTGAAAGATTGCTAAGAAGATGACTAATCTATACTTTCCACGATGATAATATTATAATTTGTGTCTTCAATAATTATACCGATTAATTCTAATTCACGTCAAATGCGAGAAAAGATAAACGAAACAATAATTACATTTTCGTGCAACTTATGCGCGAAAAGAATTATTATTTAATGCTGTTACTACATATTAGTTGTTTAACAAGCAGATACTTCAAGTAGATCACAAGAAAAATAAAGAGGCAGCGTTAGCTAACAATAAGAGAGTTGCTATACACGATCTCGATATATCAGCGTGTGAACAAACGCGATGGTTTCCTGGTTATCGACTATCATTCACACCGATTACTCCGTAAATGAAACGAGAAAACACGTGGACGCGTTCTCGCCCTATGTCACACGAGAAAAGGCTCATGTCATCCGTCAGATCACTATGCTCCGAAAGAAACCCGTAACCCCGTTACGGTGAACCGCTATCTTTCTGCCATCATAGCTCTCAGTATCCGTTTAGCGAGGTAGATACGCGGATTTTCTCTCTTTCGGTACGGAACGCGAGTGCCTCGCCTCTGCGAAGAGAGATTTTGGTCGCGATCGTACGTTGGTGCTCAGTTTTCCGCGCGAAAAATTTGACGATTGTTCATAGTTGCACAAAGAAGCATTCGCTTATTCGAATTTCACTGTGTAACAAGATAATTGAGTGTAGTTTATTTACATGAAGTGATTTACAGTGTTGAGAAAATGGATTTCTTGATTCAATTTCTGGATTTATATGACATAGACATAAGATGCTATCTAGTTTGTGATTTAATTATATATGCGTTGCTTAAATGTTCAAGTGACTTAAAAGTCTTAAAACTAAAAATAGACGTATGAAACTGAGAGATGGAACAGAATGTGAAAATAAAATTTTATTATTATAACTGCATTATTCTTTTCTTAAATTAATTATTAATATACAGAAATAAAAATTTACCTAATAAATATCGAATTTTGTTCTTTACGACAGTTTTAATTTCTTCTTTTTATGATGGCTCTAATAATAATACAGTGTACTAATAATTTAATTCCATTTTATAGAAAAATATTAATTTATATCAAAATTATTTTATAGTTATAATTGTTTTCTTCTCTTTCTGTATGTGTATTGTTGCAAAGTATGTTGTTCTAAATGTTAGGTGTTGTACAAAGTGGAAGTTAATTGCTACTATTTCTTTGTAATGTCGTGTCGTACAACATTCTAAACCTTAATTGCGACTTCTTTAGAAGAAGTGGCTTATCTTTAGATTCTTGTCGTGTCTTACGTACGAGCTTCGGTTTTCTTTTACATGTATATAGTAATTTATTTTAATGGGACCTCGGTTACGGTAACTACGTCTACGATAGACGCGAGTAATAATGTATAAAAGTTGCTCGTAGCAAGTGCTATAGGGTATCTATAGCAAGCTCATATTTAATTGATTCTTCGGCGCCTTTTGCGCTCGATAGGCGTTACACTTGACACCAAAGGCGCGGATCCATAACACTGACTTAAAGTCGACTTAAACATCGTCTTCGCGATCGAAGAAAGTGAACTCCGGGTACCAATTGGAAACAGCGTACAAGAGATTATACTTTAAAAAGTAACATTAGTTTTGTCCTCTGTCGGCGTTATTTTATTAAAATTTTTATATTTTTCATGTTGATTTCTTAAATGTTTTTAATTTACTTTATTCGAATAACAAATTAAAATAAATTATACATTTTCGAATGTTTTATTTTTTATTTATTAATTCACGCCATCTAAAATGTGTAATTGTAGTTGATTCGTTACATTTCGTTTAGGACTAATATGTTTGAATTTTATTTGCTTTAATAGTACATACTTATTTGTTTATTTACACAGTTCCGATACGATAAAAACTTTGTATCTAGTTATGTTAAACATTTTATAGATACAAAACTAGAGGAATGTATAGCGAGATATGTATATTTCCTACTGAATTATATATCATGAGTCATACGTCAGACGCGCACACAATCGATAGATAGCAATAGACAAATTATTTAGTAAAATTTGATTGATAATGTGTTTTTGTACATATTATAAATAAGCAAAAATATGTATTACAAAAACTATTTTTTTATCAATTATCAAAACTATTTTTTTATCATTATAGAAAATGTTGCGTCGAAACTTTCTCTTCAAAATTTTTACAGAATCTATTGTTAACAAAATTTAATATTTTTAAAATACGTTTAGAATAAAATACTTTTAATTTTAATGATCATTTCTATGTATTATTAAAAAATTAATTACGTAGATGCGTAATTCTCTAAAATGTATAATTACACTTTATCTGTTTGGATAAAGATTTTGGACCAGAAAACTCTTTTGACAAATCATCACTTTGACAGTTTTGGTTTAATACTTCATAAATCTTTAAAGGATTTAAATTGAGATTATGTTTAATTTAGTAGATAGAAAGATTTTCCAAAATTTGGTATGATTTTTATTTTCCAATTTATATAAATATATATTAATGATGAATATTATATAATATACTTTAAAAGTTTAGATTTTTTATGTTTAGCAAAGTCTTGTAATACATTGTTATTTTAAATTTTAAATTAAGAGAACATTTTTTGAAATTTTATCCTGCTGCTACTACTGTTTGAAATGTACATGTCTGTTTTGGATATTACAAATTTTATATTTCAGATTTTTATCTATAATATTATTCTTCAAAGATACAAGCTGCCATTATCTTGAAAACTAAGGTAATACATATATATCCTTCGTTGCACATCTCATTTTTTATATATAAATATTTTATTCGTTTTTTTAGCTGATGAATACAAATGTTATGTATAGAGAAAACCATTTTGAAGATCTCTTTTGATAAGCTTCTTTTATCGCAATTCGATAAACTTACTCAAAAGCTGCTGATCGCGCAGTCGCAATATACCGATGTCGTCGAATCACAGTCAATGGACAAACAAAGATGCGTATGTGTATGTGAGAATGTGTGAATGTGTGAATACGAGAGCAGCTCCGGGGGTGCGGGTAGTTTGCCGATGAGAATTGCTAAGGAGGACCGACAACAAGAAGACGTCCGAGGTTGAAGCGCATGCCATCGACGGAAGTGGACATCGACAATCGCACATCGACAATCTTTTTGAAGAAGAATTTCCTCAGGTGTGCCACAGAAGTCTCACGAGGACAGTTTTAAGAAAAAAAAGAGCACAAAATTTAAAATTTTACAAGTCGAGTGAAAGATTTGTCAATTCTGAAAACATGATTTTGATAATTTTGAAGATCAAAAATTTCGTACTTATTATAAAAATCGAAAATTTTATAAACATCAGTATTGTATAAATTTATAAAATTATAAAAAAAATAACGAGGGATTTGTTAACTCTGAAAACTTAAGATCTCGTTAATTTTAGAGAGATCGTTGATTTTGTTAATTTTAGGAATCACAAGATTTTATCAAATTTGGTAATCGAGGAATTTGCCTATTTTGAAAGTCAAGATGTCGGCGCAGCGAATGAGCGCTTTTCAAGATATTTTCAAAAGACTGGAAAACAACACGCGTCGTGTTTTATATCGAGTAAACGACGCGATGCATAATCCGAATCTGAGGCGTTTATTATCCTTTTTCACGGTCGGAAAGATTCTCAACATCGTGCTACACGTTATTGACGAATACAAGGTGCTAATTTGCTGTCGAACTCATTACAAGACAAGAAATTTAATTCAGTTTGTGTGATGTGTTCCCAGAAAAATATGGTGTCCGTGAAAAGATTAGGACTCGCCGGGTCCTGTACGTTCTCCATCGGGCTTATCAGTTATAGTCTAGGATTTCCTTCTATGCTGAAGTCGCAAGTTAAATCTGTAAGCAATAATTATTACATCAGTATCCTTAATCTAGCAAGCTCTGTTTGAAATATTGAAATCAGAATTGCAAAGAAGATAGTTTTTTTAATACTTGAATTACTACACGGAAGAGAAATGCAGTTGCTTTAATTAAACGTCAACGTCCACGGGCTGCCACAAACATAAACAGTTAATTCAATTAAGGATGTTCAGGCGGTATAGGTATATTTTCCCTGTCAAAAGTTAAATTGCTTATGTACAATCAATTTCTAAAGTTAAGGGTCACTTCGACCAACTCGATCAGCAATTTCGTCATCAGCAAGACTTTTAACTGTATAATGTATATGTCGTTCTTTTTTATTTTTTTAACCTATCTCTTCGTGATTTACCAATTCGTGAATAAAAGCTGCTTTTAATATAACAAATCTTTTAATTTTTTATTTTCGTTGATTAAAGTTAATCGGAGTTGGTCGAAGTAACGCCTTAAATTACTTTTTGAATTTGACAACATTGCGTGGCATTTTCGATAGTGTGCGTGTATCTCATAGTCTTCTTATCTGTAATTAAGCGTATTTAAGTACGTATTAAGCGTATGTAAATATGTGTTGAGCGTACTTTTTGGCTAACCTAACCAAACCGAGAAATTTTTTGGAAACATTATTAAATAAAAAAAACGAGTCTCCTAATAAAGCTAAAAATTGGTGTGGATAATTATATAGTCTTACTCGTTCTGCAAAATTTCATATTTTTTTCATTATTTTTTACTGAGATATAATAATTTTTCCTCATTTGCCCTTAGACTACGTGTGATTTTATTATTTAATTTCTCAACAACAAGCATCTTAAACAGCCTGAAACTTTGACAGAATTTTTTTTATGATGAAATCTACAGAATTAATTTGGATTTAGAGTTTTCATCATTTTAGTCGTAATGCGAAAATCCTTACTGAAGCAACTGCATTTTTTTCCGTGTACGAATTTAGTTTCAAAATTGTATAAATGCTTTGATAATAAAATCTTTTCCAACTAATTTTAAATAAATTTTGCTGTGTAGATTGTATAGTTTCATTAGATTATTAAAATAATAATTACTAATATTACTTATTAATAATTATTTAATGCTGGAAACAAAAATATTGTAGCGTAGTGATTTGCCAAACTTTGTACTCTTCGAATATCAAGTTTTAGAGAAGAAAGTCTATAGTTCGTGTCAAAGTGCTGTATTTTATAAAATTTACAGCAAATTAGACTGAAGAAAGGAAGCGAAATACGTGATTTCTGGGAGAAACTTCCGCAGCCGCTAGATTTTAATATTTATGTCTTCAATGTAACAAATCCCACTGAGATTGCATCAGGATCGAAACCGATTGTCCAAGATATAGGACCCTTTCACTATGAGTGAGTAATCTCTCTTTTATATTACGATACTATAACTTATTTTACGATTACCGAGGCGATTTGTTACTTGATATAAAAATAATACGATTTTGAATCTTACAACATAAAAAAGTAATATACATTGAACAATTAACATATATCAGCAAATTATGTAACACATTTAAGATTTTGAAAAAAGGGAAGTATAATTTGCTTTAGAAGCAAAAGTTTGTTTATTATTAAATAATTTACATCTAGACATAAATAACATGTAGAAGTACAATGGAAATTGACGGACGTCGATGTGATTTCCAGTTTGTATCGGGACAAGGAGAACATCGTGGACCGAGAGGAAGACGACACTGTTGAGTACAGTTTGCGACAAGTTTGGTACTTCAATCAGGAGAAGAGCGTCATGTCGGAGAACGCGGAAATTTACACGTTTCATCCCATCATGATAGCGGTAACTCTGATCATTCAAAGAGATAAGCCATCCACGATGGGAGTAATTAGTACGTATTTACAATGTGCGAAAGAATAAATACACGTACACGGCATATTTTTATGTCAAAAAAATTTAAATGTCCACTTCAATGTAATACTTAATTAACGCATAGATATTCAGTTTAGTTGATTTTGTCGATTTTAAATATCAAGTCTCTCGTTAGTTTTGTAAATCAAGAATATAGTTTATTTTAAAAATCGAAAGTGTACCTATTAATCCTGGAAATTGAAGATTTTTTCCAGGATTAATAGGTACACTTTCGATTTTCAAAATAAACTAGATTGTAAATGCTTTTTTCTTTCTCTCACTTAAAGTTTTACATAAAAGGCAAATTAAATCTCTGTTCTCTTACATTATTGATATCTCTAGGCAAAGCGCTGGACAGTATTTTCAAGAAACCCGAATCGATATTTATCAAAACCACCGTGAGAGATTTGTTCTTCCACGGTATATCTTTCGACTGCACGGATATCAAAGATTTCGCTGGATCCGCAGTGTGCAACGCGTTGCAAGAAAGGGAACAGATATTAATTCGAGAGGAGGGTTTACGTTTCAGATATGGTTATCTCGCTAAGGTAATGCACTTGCATTATTTACGCAAATATTACGACTTTCTTGCGCTATTGTATTTTGTATTACTAATGAAAATGACAAAGAAAAGTGCTCTTTTTCCTTAAAAAATATCATCTATCTTACATGAAATTCTTATGTAATATTTTTATACACATATTTTTAATATGTTTTGATTGTATAAAACGCATTAATATCATTGTCAAAAATTATTAAAATAAAATTAAATGATTTTTAGTATTTAGGGTGTGTGCAAATTAATTTAAATCTGAGCGAGATTAAATTCGTCCAGGTGGAATTATTATATTTTTTATTCTGGATTTAATTTAAAAAAATATAACATATTTTTATAAACTTTTTTATATTTTAAAAATGTTATCTATGCCTTTTAGACAAATGGGACCCTTTTGCCGGAACGCATAAGAGTATACCGCGGAATTAAAAATTACCAAGACGTAGGTCGTGTACTGACGGTAGGAAATAATACGAAGATGGACATGTGGCCTGGCAGCCCTTGCAACGATTTTCGTGGTACGGACGGAACCATCTTCCCGCCGTTTCTCAACAAGGAGAAAGAAGTCTGGGTACACTCCTTAGATATTTGCCGAAGTATTGGCGCTCATTACGTCGAGCCAGGAAAGGTCCAAGGTATCCATGACTTTTTATAAGAAAGTATATCATCTCTTTCAAACTGATTTCTTAAATTGGATAATTCTTCATAAGTCACGATAACATAAAATTCGATGACAACCCGATGCGAAACTAATTAATTATTAATAAACAATTTTATTGATTAGCAGATTCAGCTATCTTATAGTAGGCACTAGGAAATTTAAATTTAAATTTAGTAAACTCGGTTTATTATCAATAATGCAAAGATCCAGTTTGCAAAGATCAATTGAAAAATTAAATTTAATTGTAAAGATATACGTGATACTTAAATACTAAACTGATCAAATATTTTTGGATCGAATATTTTTCAAATTTCGCAAAAAACTTAAGCTGTCCGCTCTTCGTCGATTCTAAGATATCCTGCAATTAGAAACAAAAGTTGTTAGATAATTTTGCAACGCAGGTTTTAAGACGCTGCACTACTCAGCGGATTTGGGCGATCCATCTGAGGATGAGGATGTGAGGTGCCTCTGTCTCGAGCCCGAAGGATGCATGCCTAAGAATGTATACAACGCAGGCCCCTGTAAAACTGTGCCTATAAGGATAAGTCTACCTCATTTTTTAGATTCTGACCCACGATATCTCGAGATGATCGAGGGTGTAAACCCCGACCTTGTAAGTTTAAAAATTGTTTTTATTTATTTGTTAAAATAAATATACCGGTCATTTTTCGCCCCATGATTTTTTACCCACACGAAATACATAGTTTCTTTTTATTTTACATAATCCAATAAGAATTTATGTAAATATGTATAAAGCTAATTATAAGCAAGAGATAGTAAAAGCGAGATTATACTAATAAAATTAATTTTATAGAAATAATAATAGGGAATTTGTAATATATAAATTTCAAGAAACAGCGTGAATTTATTGTGGCAATTTCAGCCAAAGTTACTACGAATTATCAAACAATTACAATGTTTACGAGAATCGTAACGAGAGATGCTGCTTGCAGGAGAAGCACCGGATGACTTTCAACTTTGACCCGATGACAGGCACCCCAATAAGAGCGTACAAAAAGATTCAATTCAACGTGCTAGTTGGGCCCGTCCCCAAACTTCGTTTGATGAAAAACTTTCCGGAAGTGCTCTTCCCATTATTTTGGATAGAGGATGGACTCGAACTTGGAAATATTCTCATAAAACCGCTTAAAGTTGCATATTTACAGATCTTAATCGCAAAGTGAGTGATAGCATTAATCCATGATTTTTTCGGAAGCTTCATTTCGCTTCTATCATCTTATTGTTTCGGCAACTTACCTTCAGTATGAAATGTCTGACATTGCATACTGAAAAACTAGCGATTTTACGAAAGAGATTTTTTCATGGGGTGTTCTCGCACCAAATCTACTGTAGCGAATGTCTGAATCTATCTGTCTTTGCAGGATAGTGATGTGGCTCATGATGCTAGGTGGTATAGGCATGATGATCGTCGCCCTAGAGAGGTATTACAAAGAAAATAATGCGGGAAATGCTGCGTTACCGGATCTTCTACCGGGTAAGGAGCAGAACAATGTGCAAGAGAAGATAACCGTCAGTACTATACAAGCTGAATTGGTACCACCTAGAATTGATTAGCAGAGAAAAATAATTATTGTTACACAGCACTGAAAAAGTTGGAGGGCGCGATATCGATCACACCGTATCGAAAACAATAATTTAGAAGAAGTCTTTACTTGGCTATTTTGATAAGATTTCGAGAAAGTTTATTCCAGTAGCATACTCATTGTCAGTGATATAATTAGATAGAAATAATATAGGTATCCTTGTTAGACAAACGCGCGCAAGTCATAGTTGATTGAATATTTTTATTGTATATGATATTATTCTGAACAATATCGTTGTTGAGTGATACATTAGACGTTAGAATATAACGTTTTAATTCTAATATTAGTTACCTCCAGGTCGATTGTAGTAACGACGTCTATCATACGCGTATCAGCAGATGATCGTCATAAATGTGTAAAAAAATTAATTATGGTTATTTGCTGTACACGCGTATTATTAACGCCATCATCGATTCAGGAGTACTTTGTAGATCAAACAGTGATTAATATCAATATTGAACTGCTCCTCACGTCATTAGTTTTTATTGCAATGCTGTAGGCATGTAGGTAAATTACACTTAATTAACCAATAATATAATTGTTATTAAAACCATGTTGCTCATATTTTTGAATCGCACGACATGGTATTCACCAAAGATCGAGGTACTATATTTAAGAAGCTAAATAAAAATAGGGAATTTCAATAATCGCAATGGTTTATTTTTTCCTGTTATAGTTTTAAGTAATAATTTCTTTAATCTATTTTAGATAATCTTTAATAACCGCGAAAATTACGTTGAAATTTCGACTAATGCGGTGATTTTGTATGCTGTTTTAATAATGCCACTTATCTTTTAGCAAAGTTATCAATAACTTAATAATCTCTTTCCTCGTTATTCCCGAAAAGATTAAATTCTATTAAGAAATCCTTTAACGAGAGTTACAAAGTACCATTTTTTATTCTAATTAAATTATTCCATACTTCAACAGCAGTCTAGTCTGAGACTAGATTTCAACATTTTTCTGCAAGATTTTGGAAAAAAATTGCAAAACAGTTTAAAACATAAATTCAGAATAGAAGTAATATATTGTATCTTCGTTTCAAATGTAGAATAATAGAATTTGGCTCATTATGAAATGAAATATTCGTACGTAATGTAGTAATTATAGTGGCACAGTTATTTCAAGGTACAGTAGATATACAGGTACTAATGATTACCAATGTCGTCGTATATTCTTTTTTAAATAACACTCATAATCATTATATGTGATACTTTATTATCTATTGGCTGAAGAAACTTTTAACTAAAGGTCAAAACCTTCTACAACTGCTTACTTTTCTCTGTATACATTTATATGAGTCAGGTCAGGCACGCGCCGCCGAGCCATGTGGTCTTCTGTACATTTATATGTTATATCAATATAGGGTTGAGGAGAAGGGAGGGGGGGGGGGGGGATACGGACATCAGACACTGTCATTTTTGGTATTTTTCTGTCATCCGTCCCCTTCCGCGGTAGTGTCACACGTGGTTTGCT
The DNA here is from genome assembly GCA_035220615.1 of Leptothorax acervorum. Taxonomy (NCBI): domain Eukaryota; kingdom Metazoa; phylum Arthropoda; class Insecta; order Hymenoptera; family Formicidae; genus Leptothorax; species Leptothorax acervorum. The sequence goes on along the minus strand of JASTWQ010000049.1, from coordinate 211,653 downwards.
GTACTGAACCCGTACACGTGACTACCGCGAAAGGTGACGGATGACAGGAAAGTACCAAAAATCACAGTGTCCGGTTTTGCCCGGTGCCCGTATATTTCCCCCACTCACCCCTATACGTCATGTAATTCGAGAACACGCAGGAAGCGATGGTCATCATAACTTTAATTAATATTGGTCAGCCTAATCATGTTTTCAAGACTTTCGGAGAGGGTCTCCAGCGTTACGTATTCGCGATCGTCAGCGAATAAGATTGCGCTTCTTCGATCGCATTGCCGTTGGTGCATCTTATTGTGCCGGAAATGCCGCGGCTCTTAGGTAGGGAAACCGAGAAGACCATGAAGAGCAGACGAGGCCGTGCAAGTAGGAGTACGCCGACGCCGGCCTGGTGCAAAACGCCGCTGTCATTATCGCGCGGGCAGTCCGTTCGCGACGAGCCGCGCACGATCAACGGCGACGGCGACGTCGACGTCGACGACGACGAGGACGATAAGGGAGGTGCGAAGAGCTCGGCCGGGAGACCGCACAGGTGCGAAGACGGTACCACGCCGGGAAGGTCGAGGCTTCCATCCCGCGATTCTCTTGATAGCTTATAAGATACTTACTTACGTGAGATTTTAAACTCGGATAAAGGGACGAGGGCAGTCTGTGCGTTGCGCGAAGATAAGATCACGAGTGAATGAGGATCCCGAATCGGAATTTTAACGCGAGCTCGTATATACTTACGACGATCCGGCTTTTTCGTAGATTTAACGGCGAGAAAGGAATATAAACGCAAAACGATATTCGTCTGCGGAAAAACTGACGCGAAGAATTGTGCGAAAAATTCTGATACTGATATTCTGAATACTTTTAGTATCAGATTACCCATACTGAATTAATATTGATAGTGAATCTGGTACTGATATGCAAATGTTGAAGAAAGATTATGCGCTTAGTTCACTTGTTTGAACCACTCGAGGATACAAACAGAAAGAAACAAAAACACTCACGGCATGGAACAAATTTTTCTCGGATTTTGATTTTTATTATAATAATGCTTAATGTGAAATTGTGACAAGTTTATTATTCTTTAATTTATTTTTGCTGTGTTATTAAATTATGAATTTTATGAATTTTAACTCGATATTTTTCGTATCAAGAAAAAATTTTAATTTAATAATGGAATAAGATATAAAACAAAGAATATATTTAAATACTCATATATTTTTTATTTGTTTTATATTTTATTGGCACATTTAATTTTTTTCATGAACGGTCAATTAAGAGAATCTTAAAGATTACAATCAGAGGAAATCTTGTATCTTTCTTCGTCAAGTGTAGTGCAGCGAAAGGTGTCTTCTTTTCGAATCAAAGTGGTGCGAAATCGACAAGAATAGACGTACCTGCGTGTCATTATCAAACGTAATAATGGTCACTAAGCGACGCGCGTATGACGTCGCCGTTCGCGAACTTCGCAGGACGTACGATGTCTTGAAACGTTCGAAGTTGCTGTACGCGGTCCCGTTCGGCAGAGCGTTTGACAACGTGCTCCGCGCCCTCGAAGGATACAATAAGGTTTCGATTGTCGATTTTCGATATTCGCGCGAATCAAGAATAGAGCTCGTGAAAAATTAATATTTTCTCATAAACGTGATTACTTTAGAAGAAAACCAAGGATTTGCTAATTAGCGCTTTTCAAGGCATTTTATGAAAGCCGCGTAATGATATTCTGAGTTAAGCGATGCAATAAGTCGTAATTAATTGCTATATTAATATCCAATAAATTGTAGGTAATAATATGTAATTATGTAATAGACCTGCAAACTCCTAATATGTATTTCTAATTTTGTGTGTTATTCGATTGCTTAAATTTATATGTGTTTGAAGTGTATAAATATTCGCTTATACATACAAAAATGTCTATTTCGGTCCGCTTGTGTGCTTATGCCTAAATATCGCTTGGCGTTTCTGCAGAGCGTTAAAATGGTGAATATAAAGAAGCTTGGAATTGGCGGTGGAAGTATGTTTGTCTTCGGCATTCTACTCTGGTGCGGGTTCCCAGGACTGATTAGATCGCAGATTAAAAAGGTAAGCTAATTTTTTAATAATAAAGATTTTTGTTGTTACATGAAATATTTTAAGCTTGCTAAGAAGACACATTCCTATATCGCCTATTTGTTAATTTTAATAGCATTTATTATATGCTAGCGTAATAACAATAAACAGCAATTTATGTAATCCCGATGCGAGGCATAATTATTTCAAATTGTCAGACAGTGCAGTGCATGCCATTGAAACTTTCCAGCGCTTTTATTATAGACGTGAGCAATTTTCTTGTGTTTCAGAGAGTTTTAAATTATATTTTATTTAATAATTTTATATTTCTGCGTAATTCGCAAAATTAATTTTCAGAAGATATGCTTTCCTAGAATGTCACATTTTTTGTTTTCCGAATTTTCACGAAAATGTTATTTATTACGCCATTATTAACACGGTCATCGGTAACCGTCATGGAGTCATACGTTACGTATTATTTTTTTTGTGCAATTTAATACTATAAATTTACTATATTATAAATTAAATATTTTGCTATTCTTTTTAGTAAAAAATAATTCAATTGGCGTGAAGGAAAAGTCACGTAAAATACTAGACGGTGAATGTATTAACATTCGTATAATTTGTTGATTTTTTCTGTTGACATTCTCAAGTCTCAGATCGTTCTAAGAAATTTTGCGTAAGCGTCTAGTCTCTGTTTAGTCGTTAGTCGTTATTACTTTATCGTGAAACGTTCAAGTCATTTCGCAAAAGTGTATGTCGAAATCCTTGAACCCTCGTTATAATGTTATTATGTATCGTTATAATTATATATTATTTTGACATCTTATTGCATTATAATTTCTGATCTGAAAATATTATGATTATTAATTTTAATCTTTTCCGCTGTACTCTGTTACGTGACACGGACGCATTTTCATTCGCATGTGACTGCTGATAAACATTTATTTTACTCCCACAGCTACAATTAACCGATAACATTCACCGACATAAATGCTCGCGTCTGTTGCGCCAAGACTGTAATTTGTGGAATCCACATGGGTACAGATTCATTTTTGATTGCAAAATTCTAGATATCATGCCGCAAATTCGCTGCGCACAATCGAGAGCCTTTTGAAATTAAATCTACAATTTTGAGAAATGAATGTCTTGCAAAACTAGCGTCATCATTTTTATTTGATTTCTCGATTCTATTGTGATCGTAAACTGACAAGATTTAACGTACACAGCAAATTGCGCTGAAACCAGGAAACGAGATACGTGACATGTGGTCGAATTTTCCGCTACCGCTGGACTTCAAGATCTACCTGTTCAATATAACCAACCCCGATGAAATTAAGGAGGGTGGAAAACCGAAGGTGCAAGAAGTCGGACCGTTCTTCTACGAGTAAGTCGCTTTCACAATATATAATCACGCTATATGAAAATTTATAATTTAATATTTAAAATTCAATATCATATTTAAAATCTAATATTGTCACGGAATTTATAGAGTCGATAAAAAGCACGATATTTAAAATCGTTTTTGTTTTTGTTTTCTTGTTGCTATTCAAAATTAAACTCTGTACTTGATTGCTCGCGTCTCTATACAATTTTATTTTAATCGGTTTTGATCTTTCTTTTTATTTGATTCGTACCTACTAATTTAAAATCACGCTTGATTCTCGTAAATTTATTCGTTCTAAAATTTTTTCACTTAAATATCAACTCCAGTGAGTACAAGGTGAAGTTCGATCTCGTCGATCGGGAGGACGAGGACTCCGTCGAATACAGCATGAGGTCAACGTGGATTTTCAACCCCAAGAAGAGCAACGGATTGACGGGCGAGGAGATAATGGTGGTACCTCACCTCATGATTCTGGGCATGGTGCAGGCCACCCTCTTGGACAAGCCCGCCGCGATCGGGGTTGTCGGTACGTAGATACGATTTATCAGTATCGAGTGTCATTCATATTATCTTTCAATGTCGCGTATCGATTGCGCTCGCGGATCGGCCGTATCGCTGCAGGGTCGACGCGGGCTATAATAATAAACGCGCGCCGGAAGGTTTAAAGTGGAACGTGAGATACGTTTTTCTATAGCGTATACGTGCACCTTCGACGAAGGTGCGAATTATTTATAAGGTCTCCGTTGCGCCCTGATCGCCACAATATTCGCGCCATGTGCGTTTCCTCGCGCGACGATTAAGCTCGCGAGCTTACCGAAAATAGCGAATGATTTATGAAAACGTAGTAGGAAACATCGTTATATTGTATAAGCCTTACAATATCTGTCGAAATTCGTTAAAATTTATTACCGAACGAATAACGTAGGTAAAGCCGTCGACAGCATCTTCCACAAGCCGGATTCGCTATTCGTGACGGCCAAGGCCAAGGATATACTTTTCGACGGTCTACCCGTCGACTGCACCGTGAAAGACTTTGCCGGGTCGGCAGTGTGCAATGTATTGAAGACGGAAGCGAAAGATCTGGTGCCAGACGGTGAAGGTCGCTACAAATTCTCCCTCTTCGGCGGGGTGAGTGTTTTCAATCCGAAAGAAAATGATATAAGTCTTCTATCATTTAATACGGGATCGCGCTTATAATGTATTTATATTGTCATAATTATCTTAGGCATAGCTGGTTAGAATTTTTTAAATACCTTCGAGTGATTTGAATGATTTGTTTCTGAAACTATGTATTTTTGTGTATTTTAAAAAAAGATATATATTGAAATTGACGCGTAGTGTAACAGTATTCCAAATGCAGTTCTCTAGTATCTCTAGCGTCTCGGATGTATGATGACAAGTAGATAAATTAACAGCCTAATTGCATGTTGAAAAAGAAGCGAGTCACGCATGGAGATAATAGCGAACTGTGACGTTGTGTGACCGCAATTCTTTTGTAAATAAAAGTAAATTATTGTCGTTTCGCTGGATGTTACATTGCGAAAAATGCATATACATAAAAGTATGAAAAAATCATAAAAATTATATGTTGCTCTTGAATAAAAATACGATTTTATGAAATTGAACTTTCACAGAAAAACGGTACCGCCGTGCCGGAACGTATGAAAGTTCTGCGTGGTGTTAAGAATTACAAGGACGTCGGTCGTGTCTTGGAATTTAATGGTAAACCCGCGTTAGACATCTGGCCGGAGGATCATTGCAACGCCTTCAACGGTACCGATTCGACGATCTTCCCGCCTCTGTTCGGACCGGACGATGACATCGTCTCCTTCGGCTACGAAGTCTGCCGAAGTATTAGCGCGCATTACAGGTACCACAGCAAGCTCAAAGGTATGTATTAAAAAGAACTTGAAATTTAAATTGTACGATATTATACATGAAAAATTGCATCGCAGTTATCTATGCCAAAAAATTGGAGTTGAGGGTTGACTTTAAACATTTCGAAATGCAAAAACGTTTAGCGAAGTAGAATTATGCTATTGGAGTGTAATGCTTTTATATATCTTTTGATAAAATTTATTGTATAATTGTATAATTTCTTGAAATTCCGGAACAATACGGTGCGACACAAATAAATATATGTATATGTTACCGTTTATTTAGCTTCGTTTTTGATATAACATTCTCGAATTCGCAGGCGTCAATACTCTTCATTACACTGCGGATCTGGGAGACAGTAGCACGAATCCTATGGATAAGTGCTACTGCTCGAAGCCGGATAATTGTCTGACGAAAAATTTATACGACATGACGAAATGTCTGGGCGTACCCATCATTGGATCCCTGCCGCATTTTTACGATACCGACGGGAAATATTTGGAGATGGTGGATGGCCTGCACCCGAATCAGGTAATCGACAAATGAATAAAATATCGAGATATACACGAGGTGGTTACAGATTAATAAAAAAATACAATAAATAAATACAACGGGCGATGGGTGATTTAAATAAATTGCATCCAATGACAGGAGGAGCATGAACTCGACATGGATTTCGAGCCGATGACGGCCACGCCGATACGCGCGCATAAACGGCTGCAGTTCAACATGTTCATACAACCGGTACCGAAGTTCAAACTGATGAAGAACTTTCCGGAGGCGTTGCTGCCACTGTTCTGGGTAGAGGAAGGAATACTTCTCGACGACGAGTTCGTCAACAAGGTGAAGGTGGTGTTCAAAGTGACGGCGGTGGTTAAGTAAGTGTTGCGATTTGCGGCAACCATCTTTTTAAATAATTATAACATTTGACAGACAGCTAATATCAATACCTATAGCTTAATTATACGTGCCCCGCAATTCACGTTAAATAGACAGCAACTATTTCTTCGGCTTCTCTTGAATCGAAATTTGCCGACGTAATAAATTATCTATATTAACTTCGTATTTCGATTTGTAGCTTTCTGAAGTGGCTGATGATCCTTGGTGGAATAGGCATGGGCGGCGCGGCTGGATTCTTGCAGTACAAGAATCGCGATAGCGGCAAGCTCGACATCACTAAGGTTACTCCGAAGACCGGCAGCGGGGAAAAGAGCTGGCCACCTGGCATGAACATCAGCACGATACAAGCGGCGTCGGTGCCATCCAACCTCGATAAAAACTGAACGCTGTTAGCGAAAGGCTAATATCAATATTAACGTCGCGAAAGTCCGCCCCTTCAGTCCCGGATACCTTTCTTTAATTAAAATCATTTTTAATGTATATAGTTTTCTCAAATGCGACGAAGGGCAATCTACTTTAGAAAATTAAAAATAACGAAACCATCCCTTATCATGGAAATAAAAAGAGATTAAATGTTGCGGCGTTATAAGTGACTGAAAGGGCTGAAAGGGCTAAAGCTGTCATCGTAAACATAATATATCTGGAGCTGATATTTCAATCTAGCGATCTGATGAATAATATAGATAAATCTATTTTTCTTTAAAAATAATCAAACTCGCGTATATATAGGTAAGGATATAGGTAAGGCTCAATGCGTAATGTGTAACATACTTAAAATTATTGTAATTATTTAACTACCTCGTTATAAGAATGTTACAAATAAGCTTTCACTTTGTAACGCACTTGTAATGTACAGTATATATGAATCAGCGGTTTTTAGTCTTCGCGGTTTGTGATCGAAATATCGATTATTTAATATATATATTCAAGAGTTTTTTAAAATAAAATTTTTATGAGAATTTTAAAACGCGTTTTATTGGTGAGTTTTGATTTTTAACAGCAATTCGCAAAGATTTAAAAGATTAAGGACTGCTGATAGAAGATATACACGTACAATTAGAGATTTTGATTATCTTCTAATAGATTAGGTACAAAAATATCAACAGCTACCGCCATCCGATTGCACGTAAAGCGAATAAAAATAGCAAACATCATCGAAGAAATAGTACATTTTATCTAATATCTTATTGAAATAAATAAAATTATTTTTAAATTATTAGAAATCTACACGTTTATTTTAACAATATAAATCAACAATTTTAACTACTTAAAATGCCATTGATTTTTGTAGACTATATTATCCCATGAAAAGGAAAACATTGAGAAGCGTCAACAAAAATTCTCAAATCATACAGATGCACTAAATAACAAATATTAATTACGCATGACTTACACATTCATTATCTTCGTAATTATTTATATTTAAACGTTCAGCTGGATATCAATTAACAGACCTGGCAATCTCATCCTCTCATTTTTCACCTGGTTCACCCTTTACACAGCAACACATATTTATACGCGCTCCTGTACTCGGAGCTCATCACAACATAGATGACAGGATTGATGCAGGTCGTCAAATAAATAAGTATATAGCTGGCGATATTGAGGCCCCGCCAATGGACCGCGCCTTGGAAGAGCTTCGTGACGGTGATCGGCAGGTAGCACACCACAAACGACGCGAATATCACGAGGATCATCTGCAGTAGCTTCCGATCCTTAGCGGACATCCTAGGCGTGGCGTATTCGCCGCCGTTGCGCGTCCTGCCGACGCTCCTAAACTTGGATTGTCTGCGAAACACCTTCCTCGCGCAAAATCGTTCGGGCCGATCCGAGCATCCGTCACCGGCGATCCTTTGCAGCGAGGTCTCCACCATGAAGGACGCTCGACCGGTCAGCCTCTCCAGCCGACCGCAGGGGTTTCCCGACGCTTTCAGTTGCGGCTCGCACTGGTGCCGGTCCAGAAACAGCCTCGTCTCTGTGAAGTCCGATTTCTCGCTCTCGCGATCATCCACGAATGGTGTATCTTCCAACAGACTGGCGTGAGAAGCGTCGTAGCCGTTGTTGGAGTTCGCATCGGAACCGATATTCGTTGTTGAATCGTCTGTGCGCGTATTCGTCGCGCAGTTCGTTTCTTCTTGATCGTGGATCGGCTGCTTAGACCACGAGTTTTCGTCGACGGATGTGGATGGTAGCTTAAGATCTGTTCTCTCGTCTGAATTAAGAAGAATCGCTTGCATCAATGAGGAAGGAGCGCAGAGGACAGAAAGCTCTTGCTCTTGGTTTTTCGTGGTGGATGGTTGCTGTAAAGATGATCACCAAAAACGATAAGCATAGATTTTAAATAATGTGATTGAAAAGATTATAATTATATTTTGATAAATTAAGTAAAAATATAAAGTTTATTTTAGCGAAAATTTTCTATTATAGCTATATTTTATTACTTTAATTTTTACAATGTATAATTATTAGTTTTATTTACTTTTATTTATTTAAAATATACAAATTTTTTTCTATATTAATATTCAAATATCTGTCGTCAAGCATATGTCGTACTGTTTTTTTCAACAAAACGTGTAGAAAGAAGTAATCAGTTTTCTTTTTTATTCTTTTAAATATGTATTTTCTCTGTGATTTACTTTCATTTTTGTTAATCTTAAATCTCCTTTCTCTTCTTTTGTCGTGGAAATAAATAGGTCTTACGTCATGGCTGGTTTCCGTAGGTTCTATGTTGAAGATCTTTTCTCTGCCTCTGCTCTTCGAAGCAGTTTCGCGAACGATGTAGAAAATCCTGGCGTAGCAAACGATAATAGCGAGGCAGGGTACTAAAAACGCGAGAACGAAGAGAAACTCCTTCGGGCTCCGTCCGTTTATATCCGGCAGGATCGAGCAGGATCCGATAGCAGGATCCAATCCGAAACGTCCGAATCGCTCGAACCACGTGACGATCAACGCGCCGAAAGCGATGATCCATATCGCCAGGACCATCGGTATTAAGTACTTTGTTTTATACAACCTTTGAATAACATTCAACAATCAATTCGTAATACAACTAAGAAGATAATTCCTCGTGTAAAAAGTAAAAAATATTTCTATTCAAGACTTGACTTTTTCGAGAAAATTGACTTTGAAAATTTAAAAATCCATGTCACCTCCTTTTTTAATTGTTATTTCTATTATATTTTATTTATCTATTTTACTAGGGTTTACGTGTGCAAAATAATAATTTATTACTTGGTTTATTAAACGTGTAAAATAATTAAGTATAAAAAATAAAATATTTGTGCAGGATACCTACGTAGGATAGAGACCAGGATGACCGATCATGACGTAGCGATTGATTGTGATCGCGAGAACACTGAAGAGGCTTACTGCAACGAGGCCGTACCTCAAGAGCGGAAACAGGCGACATAGAAGTGGTCCGTACAGCCACGACCTGTGCCAGAACGTTGAAGTTGCGAGTGGTAGATTGAAACAGCAGAACATCAAATCTGATATCGAGAGATTCATGATGAAGACTGCGGTAGCATTCTTTAGCTGTGGCAAAATTAATTACAGAGAGTTATAGAAAAATTATATAAAAAATAAAATTACAAAATTATTTCTTCACAAATATTGTTTAATATACTTATTATATTAATAAGTATGTATATATATATATAAAATATAATAAATAAATATATTAATAAATAACTGGCTGTTCTTGGCTAGAATTATGCTGTCGAGATTTATTATATTGCTTAAAATTTTTATAAATTATTTATACAATCTCATTGTCAATCGTGATTATAGCAATAAATATTCGATATATGGGTAATAACAAAGAAATTGTTAAAGTGAAAATTAATTTGCAAAGTTATCGAATAAAACTTTCTCGAATTTCTCGGAGTAAACACGATAAAGTTGATGGAGACTTCCCGATTCAATTCTAGTCGATTATATCGGAGTACGTGAACCTTCGTGAAAACACAGGATTGTATATGCGCGCAGTTCCGCGTAATCGATTCCAAACTTAACTCATTGATGATCGACTTTAGCGGGATGCTTTGCTATAGAATTGTGCCGACGACCTCCGTTCAGCGTCAATTATTTGTCAGAAATAAAATATGTTCTGCTACGCAATAAAACAATTATTTCCGGTATTCCGTAAAATGTCAAGTTTTTAATAATAATATTAAAAATAAAATTGCTACATAAAATATATTTTTTATTATTATTCGTAGCAGTATTATACAGTGTTACAATTATAGATATTAGGGAATTATTTAATTGAAAGATTTGTCTCACACTTTATAAATAAAAATATTTTTCAAAATCTCAATTTTGTGAACAAAAGGTATTTAATATAATAAAAAAGATTAGTGTAAGATATCGTAGAATATAAAACAGAATCTTTATAAGATAAAATTGTGGTTTAAGGATATTGAATCGAGAAATATTTTGTACACTAAATAATAATTAATCATCATAGTATGATTAAGGACGTTGAAGTCCCCTTATTCATTATTGCTAGGATCAACGCTTTGTAAGACTAAAGAGGTATAATGACTCGAGGTAAACCACTCTGGTAGCTTTTAAGATTTCTACATGTAAGCAGTGCCGGAAACATGAGTAGCCTTGCACAATATACGGATTCATTATACTTAAGTCTTTAGCACGAGTCGCGAAAATTGCAACGAGTGGCACAAAACGAGTTGTACAAATAGCAGTGCGTTATTTGTGTATTAACAAGCATTATATCATCAATATATCATCATTTCTCTGTAAATTCTCTCTGCGAATTATCATTGTTTTCCTACAACACTATAAAATCGAAGTTGTACGAAATTTGTATCATCTATTAATCGAATCATCAGATCTATAACTAATCAATCAATTTCTTCACTTAAACTGTTTTTAAACGTTTTATCTCTTTCATTTTCTTTTTGACATTATTTTTCACACAAAGTTATGTAGGGCTACAGCTACGGTTACGGACCTTTTTCGTGCGAAACAATGCGATCACCGTGATAAGATTTCCCGGAATGCCGACCAGCATGAAGAGGATGCAGCAGGCGGCGGCGAAGCACAGCAGCCACCGTGGATAATCGACGAAGAGTATCACCGATCCTGGATCCTGCAGCATCTCCTCGATTATCGCGTCGCCGCTGCGGTTGCGTTCGGTTTCGTTGCTCATCATCCACCCGTATTCCAGCATCTGCGGAAGGCCGAACTCTCGCCGAGTACGTCTACGAATGTCGTATCAGGGCCGTAAATAGAATCTTGACACTTTAACTTCCGCTATACATATTTATTTATCTCGACGTTTTAAGAAGAACTCTTTGAGGTAATAATATCGACTACTTATAATTATTTTATATAATCTATTTTATTTATCATATATAGAGTTTGCAGAATCTAGATAGTGACCTAAATAATAATTGTCGTTGTAGGGTGATTACTTTTGACGCTTTGTTACCTTCGTAAAAATTGATTAAAGCCATTTATCCGATTATGCATTATTTAATTATGCATTAGGGTGTATTTGAATTCTTAAGAGGATTCAGGGGATACGCTATCAAGAACTTACACGACTCTAGTCTGAGAATGTACATGCGTATTTATTTTATCTTGCGCTTTTTCCCTTCTTGCTTCTTCTTTGTGTTACACATTACAATCCCGTTTTACGACCGACACGTGTGCGTTGCCATTTCAAAGGCGCGAATTTCACACGCCGCGTGTCCGGTGTGTTGGACCGAGAGCGCCTCTTTTTTCCAACGGTGCGTCGGAGAGGAACAGAGAGATCTATTTTTGCCACCTGAGACGATAAACTCTTTCGCCGGAGCGTAAACTTTCAGACGTTTCTATGGTCCGAATCGGCCTCTCGCGATCTGTATAATAGTGTATACCCGCGGAGTATCGGTGGTCAGTTCGTATAGTCCGCATAGTCGCGAATCATCGCCGACAAGTATATTAACGTTCGCACGCAAATTAGGTCACTCTTTCACTAGATGTATTATAGTGAGCAAACAAAAACGTAGTATAAAGCATTAAAAAGACGATAGTAAAATATTTTAATGTATAAATTTTTCTTTCAGTTTAATAAGATAAAAAATTGTCTTGTTTAATAAGCTTGTTTAATAAGATAATTGTCTTGAATAAAAATCCCAGATTTTATATAATTTTGTTTTACGATGCTGCGCTTAAATTACCTTTGCAAAAATAAAAGGCACATTTCTGATTCATTGACGGCGATTATTGGCAATAATTTGAGATCTTCGTGGTGATCCTTTCTCGCTCCTTTCGAAACTGAGATGATATTTGTCGTGTCTCCGACTTATTCTTCTTCTCATCTTGACCTTGGCATTGCAGACTCGAGTGGTTTGTTCTGGGAAACTATAAATTTCGACTGCTTTGTCACAATTTCTAGATATCGTCGATGCGATATATGCACGACAATTGAATTTGATAAAAAGGCTTCTTTTCAGTACGGAGTTACTCGAATTTATTCGTGACACGGCAAAGAAACACTGAAAAAGAAAAAATGGAATTGATATGCAAACGAAGCGGACTCGGTAAAATTCGCGAATGAACTGGCGGAATTATTAGCAAGAATCAAGAGTGTGTACAAGAGTATGCACTTTTCGCGGATGCTGCGCTTGCGCCAAATTTGACTCCTCCTTTGACTCCGATGTCGAGGTAATTATTTCCTGGAAACCGAGTTCGGCAATCGGAAAGAGATCGCTTCTTTGACTATTTTCTTCTGTTTATCATCGTGATAGAATTTTTTTGCGACGTATTATCATCGTAACTTAACATATAAAAGAAATTAATTGCTTGCGTTTTATAAAATTAGATATATTATAAGCACCCAGGGCATCGTTCACCAATCTTATTATAAACAATTTATTATGCGAATCGGGAAGTTGCATATATACGTGGTAGCGAAAGCGTTAAAACGGTGCCAGCCAGCCCCATGTCATCCCATTGTTGATATGCCACTTGTGATAGAGCACCTACATGTCTGGTCGGGAGCGTACCGTCCCCTGGAAACCGTGGCGAGAGCGTCCCTACATCCTTTTTAAAAATAATTGCATTTTGTTAGTAGTAGTCGCGAGGGAGAGCCTCCAGCTGCGCACGAATGACCGCGAGCGGAAGCGAGCGAGTCGGAAGCGCGTTTCCCCATTTCGCTGCTTGTCCGAGTTCATAGGGGATCACTGAAATCTCGTGACTACTTGCGTACGAAGCTACAAAATATTGTTCCTAAAGTAGAATACATTATTGCTTGAAATAAGACGCGATTATTAATTGATAATTGCGTCTTATTTTAACAAAATTGAATTAATAAAGATCATGAAAAAATCTGTGGCCGAAGAAATATCCATATAATCGCAATCGATAGTCAGTGGGTAATATGCATGATTATCAATGTTTTAAATAATACTGGAAATTAATCAGATGATTCTACGAAATGTCTTAATTTTACCACATTATTTTTTAATGATAAATCTTGTGGGCAATTTGAAATTAATTTTCTTCGAACAAAATCTATCTCTTCTCTTTTCTTTAGTCACATATTTTTAATTAATTAAAACTTAAGCTTTTCTTATCAAACAAAACTTAATTACCGGCAATTCTTCAATTTACTGGGCTAAACTGCTTTGTGATGATTGACATTTTTAATTTATGATATTGCGTATCTATAGCGTGCCGGAAGAACATCCGGCAAATCTAGGACGCCGCACACAAACGTGTTATTAATATTATAGTATAAATGAATTGATTATTATATTTGACATAAATAGATAAATAGACTGATGATATCAATGTCTCTTACGTAGAATAAGAATACAGATTGGAAAAACGGGAGAGTTTCGGTCGACCGAGTTAATTCCGGACAACCGCGGCTGCATGGATGCGGGTTGCCTTTATGACGCGTGAAACTAACGAGACGTTCGATTTAGTCATACCAATTAATGCCGCCGGTCGGTTCCACTTCGTTAAGTCTAATTCACTCTCGCCGTGTCTTCGGTTGCTTACGTAATAAACGCGCTTGCGGTATTAAGAGCTACGATCTTATATGTTGACCGCGAGTAGGTTACTCGAGTACAAGTTCTCTGCGCGAATCTGATACCAAATACGGTTCGCAATTTGTTCGCCTTACTGCGGTTTATACTTATAATCGGTCGCGAGGCAGTTAATTTTTAATTAACCAGGCAGCCTATTGCGTTTAAGTTATTTTAATCTCCCAGGTTTTAACATATTTTTAGCAAGCCGAGTAAATCCTCTTTTGGAGATTCTCCTATAAAATACTTTGCTTGGACATAATAAAATGAATAAAACTGATTGGCTTGTTTCTTATAAACTATAAATTTGATTTATATGTCGTGTAAAATTTATATTTCGCCTAGTATTTAATCTTTCGTGATTATTAACACTCTTGCTGTCATAATGTACTTCTAAGTTCTAACGCCTCGTCTATATCCGCATGTGACTCACGAGTATCACGATGGCCTTCTCTTTCTTACACGTTCGTCTCTTTTTGCATTGGGCGACTATCTCATGAGTGACTACCGGATAATCGAGACAGAAATAAAAATTATGTCAAAATAAGATAAAACTTTATCGAAACTTTTTAACTCCTTATTCGATACGAGATATAGAATCGAAGATGCGAACATTCCTTTATACTACGACTTCGCATAATCGGGAAAAGCTTTACGAAACGACCGATCGATCAAGGTAATTTGCATCGTTCTCGTTTTAATTAGGCGGAGTAACGAAAGAACGCGATATATCGCAATTGCAGCACATTCCGTGCAATTTAAAAAGAAGTGGCTCGGATGTGTCACAGCGAAAGGGTCAACTGGGTCCCCCCCCCCCCTTCTCCCTGCGGGTCTTGGGTGCAGATGTGCCATCGTTATACGTTCGTCATCGAGCCCACACCGAGCCGCTCCCCCGCAACTCCCCCTTCCATCAAAATCTTTTCTTCCTCCTCCTGCGGTCGCCCTACTCGCGGGCCCCGTATCTAGCGTGTGTACAATCCTGACGGAATGTTGGATAAGCAGCAGTCCATTCACGGTGACGCTGACGCATACACGGGTGCCCGTTCGAGCAACCGTTCGCGCCGCGCCGGTGTGGTCCCCGAGTCGGTTCGGTCCCCGCAGAACCGATCGCGCGCAATCGAATCTGCGAATCGTCGCGATCGTCCGGCTTGCTAGCACATTGTCTGCTAAAAGAAAAAAAATTCTAAGACAATTTAACATAAAATTTAAAACGAGATATTTTTAATAGGAATAAGTGCAAATGCTTTCTTTCGAAGAAAAAGACCTCAAGTGACTTCTGTGAAAATCGGCAGAAAATTTAGCGAAGTGAAGTTTCCGCGAGGAAACTGGAGAAAATAGGACGAAGAAGAAGAGGAAGTAATTTGATTGATGACTGGTTGACGTGGAAATCAAATTTGTACTAGTCAGCTATCAGAAGACTGCAAGACTCCGCTCGCGAGTTAATTGTTTAATAATTAGACAATCGATAGAAGAACTGTTTTATCTCCCGAAAAAACGCTGTTAGACAATTGTCAGTCCGTGATATCGTAAAGTGGTCGTTTTTCGTGAAGATACTGGCGAGGACGCACTGAAAGATTATATAAATCGAAAATTCCTGTCATATTTTTTGGTCAACAAAAGTCAACAGATCTGCCTTTGGCTCTTCCATTACCTGTCTAATCGACAAACTTATGGCTGGTCTGAGATAAGAGCAAGTAACGAGCGGTAAGTGACAAGATACCTTCTGATTTATCGTCTTACCCTTACCTATTTTTCTCTTACTTAACTTTTACGGCATATCGATTCACAATATATTAATTTAACGATTAAAGTGTCACGAAACCGATGTTGTATAGAATTCAGTCGCTCAAAGTCTCTCGTCTTAAAAAAAAAAAGATAAAATGAGAAAGATAATTGCTCGTGTATTCGGCTAATTGATTCTTTAAAAAATATCATTCCACTTGATCGTAATCGCGGTTTTCACTCCTCCTGATCTCAAGGGCGGCGTTGGTCTGCGATCTTGAGGGACCAATGCCGAGAACCGGGCAAAAAAGCGTGGCGAGCGTTACCCGAATGGTCCCGAGGGGCAATTTAGAAACGTGACGTGGAGAGAATTATGATGCATGGTGTAGCATTCAATTAGTTGGGTCGTACCGAAAGTTAATGCGAAAGTGGACCTTCGAATACTTAAATATTTATTGGACACAATTATATACATATATTCGAATCCCGACGTTGACTAATTAATATACTTCATAAAGAATATCATAGATTTTTGAAACTCTCCTGCGATCTGCACAGATCATTACTGCTTCCTTTACCACATTTGCGGTATGTACATAAAATTGTTTTTCTTTCTTAATAAATTATAAATATCCGTAAATATGTTCACGTAAAAAATTAATAATTACGTGAGGAAACGTTATATACGTTTTAAGTGAATCGACGACGACGGTATTTTAATGTCACCCGGCGTACAGCATATTTGGCGCTAAATGCACGGTACGAATAGCACGACACATGTTTTGTGTCGTACGTGCAGACATTTGACATCCACACCACGTGGTGCTCTCGTGGGCGGGATACGGAGAGTTGTCGCGCGACACGATCGACTTTCAACGATCCTGCATCCAACTCGCGCGCACATATCTTTTCGCACATTCGGTATTTGCTTCTTTATACCCCGAGATCATTCACCGTTTAACTACGCCGTTTAAAGGAACACAAAAGGTTTTTGCAACGTAATAAAAATTATGCAATAATTATACACTATTACTTATTCGCTTTTATATACTGCTGCGGATAGGTCGAAGCGTGCGATATCTAATTTTAATTCCTTTAATTAATCAACTTGTTAATTGAATAATAACTCTGTACAGTTGAATTTTATTTAATTAAATATTAGCTCAATTCTTTAACATGCAAAGCTGTGAATAAACATTTCAAGGCGATGATATCGGCGTGTCATTCAATGTTAATTTGTATTAGAGGAGATAAATCGGCGGGGGTCTCAGACCGAAGTATTACACGGAGTGTTGATATAAGCCTCTGATAAACGTAAATCCGCGTACAAGGTTTTAAACGCGCCTTTGATCGAGGAGGTGCAACGGAGACGCGCGGATCGACGACGCATCGACGACTCGCGCCGACTCGGTCTAGGTACTTTCACCGTGACTCAACTTGACTCATTCATTGCCGTTCGCCGCATGATTAACACGGAAATCATTCGGTGACGTCAATTCGTCGCCGTGGACTTCCACGGAATGAGAAATAATGTTCGCGGTTTCGCGTCGCGTCGCGTCTTCCTCCATCAGCGAGAAACCGATTAGCCTCGCTTATCGAACCGATAACAAAGTCAAACACACGAACCGTTTCGAAGTCAAATACATGCCACCTGATCAGGCTCAAACTAACAGAAGATTATTGCCTAAGAAAATTCAAATTTTTTTAATTAGTTATAATAAAAGCGAATGATTCTTTAAACTCTAATCCTAATTCTAATAAAAAAAGAAAAAATTATCTCTGTATACGCAGACTTTTTGCTCACGTTATTTAATCGTGACTGTAACATGATGAACTTAATATACATAAACGAACATCAAGTTTGAAAATTAATCTTTTTTTATGTTCGATCCTTTTTTTGTCTTGTCAATTTTTTATATATGATATTTGGTTTAGTTGTCCCGGAGGTTTCTTTTAATAACAATTAATTATGCAATGCGGTTATGATATACCTAATATCAAATATCTCGACAAAAAGTATAAAACGAGACAGCGAGGCAGACGACGCGACGCGACGCGACGCGTTGATGCGTTCCCATGTCTTCCGTGGCTTTCATCGCTTTTTTTTTTGTCGCGAGGGGACGCCTAGTACCGGGTGTCCGTTAATTTCCCTTAATTAAGCTCAATCGGGGTTAATGCACCGCAGCTTGACCCCAGTTTACCAAATCTAACGCACCCTCTGCAACTATACGTTTGCACATATAGATCACGATCGCTAATCGATTATTCACAGTTCTCCATTGCAATTCCTGTGGAATTAACGTAAGCGTAAGAGCGTGTGTACTTTTCAAATTTATAGAAGATTTTTCGAAAATACTTTGAAAGAGTAATGTATTTATGTTATAACAAAACTTATACAAATATATAAAAGCTACGCAAAATAAAAAAATTATGTAGTTATATTTATTAACTTCTTTACATTTAATTAATGAATTACATTTATTAGTAATATGAAATTAATTTAGACAATTTGACAATTTGAAAAAACGTAATAAGTCGCAAAAAACATTAGTTCTTAAGAGTAATTATTCGAATTGCAAAAGGATATAAGAGCCTATTGTGAGTTTGTAATATCGAGTATCGTTACACATGTTTCAAAAACACAAGTGACTCATGTACCCGCAGTCATTAGTAAACTCGGTTATTCAGCGTGCCTGCAATCGAACAGTCGGAGACAGAATAAGAAAGATAAATGACTTATGAATTAAGTATATACATATGTACAATCAATATGTATTCGAAGGCTTGAAAAATAACGTGAAAACATTTCGACACAGGGATTTCGATACCACATTTACATATATCTTCCAAACAGGAAACTTGTTTAGCCTTAATTAGTATTCGTTTGTAATTAAAAATAACATTCGACAGACTTCCTCCTCGAGATAATTAACGTTCATAATTATCGAAAGAACATCGGGTAAAACAAATATAATTATATAGCAAGAAATAGATTGGTGGAATTTTAATTATTTAAAGTCTGGAATTTACTTCAGTAATTCGGATTATTAATGAAACGTTATCAATTGAGAGCGGAACGATCGGATCGAGTTATTAATACCAAGCGCGTTGAAAAGTAGAGAATTATCGTGGTGTCATCGCGAGAGTCTCGCATTGTCCTCCGTAAATTCTCCGGACGGCCCATTTCCGTCGGTGGCGCCCTTCGTTAATTCACGCGAGCCCATAAATAATAATAAATTCTTACGATCTGTCGTTCTAAACGTAAGTCGTTCTCCAGCCATTGTCTACGTATACGGAGGATTATTTTGACGCGCAGAATCGCACGCGCAGAATTTGCATAACGCAAATGTCAAACGTCCCACGCGCGTCTTCAGACAATCGCTTTCGCGGATCCCTCACTTAGAGTCTTCAGTAACTCTAGCCTAGGAATATGATATATTCGTCCGAAAAATGCTGTAGGTATACATTTAAATAAGTAAGGAATACAGAAATTCGACTGCGTATAATAACACAAATATATCACATATCACCTGACGTTGTTATGTCTTTTTTAATTACTGGTAATAAATACATTTTTAATAATAGTCTCAAAACATTATTGTTTATTTAGTGTATTATTTATAATAAATTTTATTTTTTATTAATAGATTGTAATCTGATGTACATATTCATAATACTTTTTGACCATTTCAATTTTTTAAATAGCATTTTATGCTCTTACGAATTTTGATAAACTGTGGTAAAACAAATGATTAATTCGTTGATACGCGAACACTTCTCTGTGCATTTCAGGAAACAGTTTTGAAACAAGTGCGTTGTCGCATCCGCTTTGCGTCAGGATCGCTTCGAAGTTCGTATCGGAATTTTAAATCGCGGTTTCCTCCTTCATGGGAATTTCATGTCTGCCTTTTTCGCGCTCTGCCGTATAATGTCGCAACCGTGTCCCCGGTGTGCTGTGTGCTAATCATTACCGATCACGATGACAGCAAGAGCATTAATTAACATTAATATTCGTCAAATAGCGGTAAAATAAAACACCGATCTAAGGTCGAGATATTCCGGTCTTCTTTTTGTGTTCGCCGAAGTATTTGTGCTCCAAACGAGACTTATATGCATGTTAGTCATCCGCAAAGGGGAACGCAGGTCGAATGTTTAATTCCGTTCTTCCGCTCGTGAATGCCACAGGCCTTCGAGGTCGGGTCGAGGCCGAATGGAATCGCTGGACCGGAGCTTTGACACCTTCGGCACGGCTGGCATAATGGACGGCACGAACACGTGGTTGCCGCGCATCATGGACAACGCCACGCACAGCACCATCGTCGACGCGGAACTGTCGAGGTACGTCGTACCTTTTGCAGCATATATACGGTATCTAGAATCTAGAATCGTTGATATTCCAATCATGCGTTCTGTATATAGCCTTGGAAGCCTTGGAATCGACTTAATTTTTTACATATAGCGACGTTGTGTAATTAAATCGAAAATTAATGGTGTAAATTAAGTTTGAAACAATGCACGATTTTTATTTTTATTTCAAAGGTGCGGAATTTACACGTGACGTTTATCTTGAGCTCGAATTCAATTCGAAAAGTTGGTTTTATAATATATATATATAAAATTATTTATTATATTTATATTATTTGTTAATGAATATAGCTATATAATAACGAAGATTAATCGTTTTCATGATTGCTTTATCTGTCGCAGATTTTCGAAGCCCTTGAGGACCTTCGCGGCGGTAATGGCGATCATAATCATGATTATTGGTCTAGCCGGTAATCTACTGACGATCGTTGCTTTATGTAAATATCCCAAAGTTCGTAATGTTGCAGCGGCTTTTATCATAAGGTGCGATAAACTGTTTTATTTTCTTAACTTTGGTCATCAAAATTCTTTACTTAAATGCTGTATAAATATAGCTTCCTTACACACATCTTCAAAAAGCTTGTATGAATTAATCATTGCGTTCGTGATTATCTCGCACGAACATATCGCGTTATTCTAACGTAAATAAAATTGACTCCTAGTTTTAGTATTTTTAAAATGTTAAAACGCGTCTGTCTCTAAAGTTCACGTTGATTAAAATGAAATTATTTCTTGTCACTGGAACAGCTTGTGCATCGCGGACTTCGTGTTCTGTCTGCTGGTGTTGCCGTTCGATTCCATCAGATTCATCAATGCTGGTTGGACGGACATACGATTCTTTTGCGTCCTCGTACCCTTTTTGCGGTACGGAAACGTCGGCGTCAGTCTCCTGTCTGTCGCAGCAATTACTATCAATAGGTGCGTGCCTTTCTTTATCTTTTTCTTAATTCTTTGAAGCCAAAATGCGAATTATACTTTTAGCTGTGCTCTAAAAGATTTTCTTCGACTCGATCAAACAGAGAATGGAATTAATGTACAAAATCAAAAAGCATAATATGGGATTTTAATTGAAATTGTTGGTTTTCTAGGTACATTATGATAGCGCATCACGCCATTTATAGCAGGGTTTACAAGAAGTACTGGATAGCCACGATGATAATCTTCTGTTGGGTATTCTCTTACGGGATGCAGATACCTACACTGGTGGGAGTGTGGGGTAAGCCGCTATTTTAATCATTATTTATGATTAATTATTTATGATTAAAGAAAAAGAATTCAACGGATAAATCTCGATAAAAGCGGTGAAGTTGCAAATTTTCCAAGAATCAACAAAAGATATTACTTATTTGAAAAAATTATTGACAATTTGATTGATATTACGTTAAGCTTTTAATGTGACATAAAGATGATTCTACAACCGAATAAGAAATTATAGAAGTTTCATATTTATGCTTTACATAAATATTTTTAAAACTATATATATATATTTCACATATATTTATTACATTTTGTTATTATTTATTGTTCATTACTCATTTGTGCCTCATCAGGTAAATTCGACTACGATCCCAATCTGGAGACCTGTTCCATCGTCAAGGACCGTCACGGTTACACTTCCAAGACATTCCTTTTCGTCATGGGATTCCTGATACCCTGCGTGGTGATCGTCGGCTGTTACGCCAAGATATTCTGGGTGGTGCACAAGTAATTGATATTAATTATTGCTTTTTTAAACAATCTTTATATACGTTGTCTCAGTTATATTATACATATATATTATATTAACCGGTCGAAATTTGATTAACATTGCAGGTCAGAATCGCGAATGCGAAAGCACGCCGGACCGACGATAAAGTCGCCTCACACGCCCGGAAGGGACATTAGGGAGCTCAAACAGAAGCGCAGCGAATGGAGGATCACGAAGATGGTACTGGCCATCTTCCTCAGCTTCCTCGCGTGCTACTTACCGATCACCATCGTCAAGGTGGCCGACGCGGAAGTCAGATGTCCTGGTAAGAATTATTTGTCACGCATTTGATTTTTAGGTACAAAATAGCATATTTTATACTCTGATAAATCTCTTTCGCCGCACCTTTGTCTGTACTTGCTCAACATATCGGCCTTTATCACTCTCTTGATCTTCTTGACAAATAACTAACCCACATAATTATTATATTCTGAATTTTATCAATAAGAAAACAATTTTTTAAAAATTTGTTTTCTCTCTTATACATACATAATATTCGCTTGATCCCCGCAAAGCCTAAAATATTTAAATATTTGGTCCTATACAGAAAGAGCTTGTCGACTTCTGTTACTAGTGTGATATATATCAACTGATTATTACTGAAACGCAAACGACGTCATGTCAAATTGTTGCAGAATGTCACATTCTGGGATATCTGCTGCTGTACTTCGCGTCGTGCGTGAACCCGATCATCTACGTGATCATGAACAAGCAGTACAGGCAGGCGTACGCCGGCGTGATCGGCTGCTCTTGGGTAAGGGCGAGCCTAACGCCGTACGGCAGCAGTGCACCGGGTGGTGCCGGTGGTCTTCAGGCCCGTCAGCATGACTACGCCCAAGGTAACTTCGAGCAACGACACGCGGTAACGCTCACCAAGCTCTGACCGAGCGCGCGAGCTAAGCGACAACTCGCTCACTTCGTAAGTCAAGGGCACCACAAGTTTGCCGCTTTCTGTTTTTTGATCGCCACTTTGGTACCAGTTTGGTCAGTCTGCGCGTGTGTGTATGCTAACGTCGATTAATCGCATCCCCTAATAATCATTGATTTTCTTCTATGCTCAGCACGTAACTCCATTCTAGCTTCCAAACTGATGAGAAACGAACGAGCGATGTCAAATTGTCGTGATCGTCGCCTGGATGCTTCCTCACCTCCGATCATCGTTATAATTAACAATTTGCTAACAAAGTCCTCGTGTTTTTCCTCATCGTAATTCGCTTAACTTACATATTGACTCAATTTATCTAAATGCAGTTCTAATTATCTTCACTGCTAGTTTTTAATTATTAACTAAAACTGAATTATATTAACAAAATTACGAGACTGATTCGAAATTTAGAAGAAAGAGATTTTATCCTCTTTCGATTTTTTCTTTCACGAGTTATACATATACTATATTATATAAATATTACGTAAAATAGTTTTATCCGTTTATTATTTTGTTGTTCTTCAAAAATACATATTTTTCTTATAATATTATCTTACAAAACGTAAATCTTTAACTATAATGCTTAAAAATAACTTGCTTCGCTATCTCTCTGGCAATTGTCTCTCTTTGTGCATTTTACGTAAGACTGCGAGAGTCTTCATCAAAATGTAGCTGTATTTTATTCTTCGGCTAGACTACTCGAAGGACTTCAGCAAAACGATGGTGTCGACGGTCTCTATCGCTATGAATCCTGTGAGAAGTTCGCAATTCCAGGAAGAGCTGTGAGGCTAACGTCGAGGAAACTCGAAAAGAGAAAAGACGTCTCTCGTTACGAGAAGAAGGGAGAAACGGAAGAAGGGAGAAAGAAGAAAGAAATTGCTCCTGATAACAGTGCAATATAGTTATCGAGCTAGTTTGCATAATTTTTTTACCTCATCTAACAAGAACAATAAAGAGACAAAATGCTTTATAATTATTTTTATCGTTAAAAAGCGATAAAAATAATTATAAAATATTATTAGAATGTCAAATATATGTGTGCGTATTTAATTTCCAAGGCATTCGCGGAATAAACAGAAAGTTGTTTTCTGCCGGATAATGACTTTACAAAAATGACTTATACCAAAGAGATTGTCATGTGTCATTGTATTTTATAATAAAGTACAAACTTTGCATTTGTCCTTTATTTACATTTGACTAAAGTGGAGTCTACAATGAGAATTTAAGGCGTAAAATTTAAGCTTTAAGCCTTAAACCGTAAGAAATTGACAAATCACAGTCGAGTATTCTTCTCATATTCAACTGTGATTTGTCAATTTCTTACGGCTTATGGCTTAAAACCTAAATTTTACGACTTAAATTCTCATTGTAAACTTCGCTTAACATAATTCTTGAGCAAGATTCACGCGTACCTATGTTAAAAGACGTCATGTATTTCATACTTGGCATTAAGATAATAAACTGACAATGAGATTATTTATTATTGCATTTATTTTCTTCGGAAGAGCAAGATATACATGAAATTATTTTGTTAAATAATTAAATAGTTATAATATAAATTTTGCGACTATTATTGTTTAGCTAACAAAAGAGATTTCTTGAATATTATCTAAGTATTTACGTCGGTATGTGCGAAGTTATCTTTCTCATCAGTTTAAATTTAGATTAAAAAGTTTCTAGCATTGTTTAGCATCAAATCCGTTGCCAAAATTTATATATAAATTACCAAACACGAAATATTTTGAAATCGATATGCAGATTCGCAAGTTTTTGTTAAACTGAATTATATAACAATATTTTGTTATTATTTATTGTCGGATTAGTCGCAGAAATACATAAGAAACCTTAACCAATTGCAAACATTTTTAAAAGAAAGAGACATCTCGAGACTTCTTGTCGTTATTCCTTCAAGTTGGTACTCGGAGATTTGAGTTCTCGTTAAAGCAAATTATATAATAACATTTTAGCATTGTTTATTATTGAATTTGTTGCGGAAATACATAAGAAAGTTTAACAAGCTTTAAACATCGTTAAAAGAAGGATCAGGTATCTCGAGGATTTCGCTGTTATTCGAGTCGATATACAGAGAGATCCGCGTTCTCGTTAAATCGAATTATATAACAACATTTTAGCATTATTTATATCATTAAATACAATTAATAAAGAAAGCAATTATAAAACGATTAATATATATTATATTCTATAAGTCCACAATCTCTTTCTTTCAATAGAAAAGCGCTACTCATGAAAATGACTGTGTCAAAAGTTGTAAGGCAGAGCGCAGTTTGTTTCGCAAGTAGATTTTACTTCCGGGTAAGCCATCTCTTAGGATTTTCAATCGTTATCAATTCGATCTCTTCTTCTGTGAAGCCCTTGTTTATCATGGTTGGCACGACGTTGTTAGCGATATGAGAATATCCGTGTCCGCCAAAATGTATCTTAAAAATCAATAAAATGTTTTCAAACGGCTGATCTCGCTGGCATTAGAAAAAATTAATTTATGAAAATAATTAGAAAAAATTATAGTTAATGCAATTAAATAAATGGAAAATAAAAAATATGAAGGAGGCACGTACCAGCCGATGTTTGGTGTGTATATCGTGACTCATGAGAACTCGATCCAGTTTTTTCTCTTCTTTCAGCCGTGCAATACGTTTGACACGTTGTGCATCTGACAGCATATCGACCGACGGATTTAGCTGATAGTAAGAGCACTCCGTACCAAACAGGTCGAATTGAATGTAACATTTGGTGGCATCGGCGAATTCCATGATTTGCTCCTTTTTTATCAACGTACCTAGCAAATTAGCTTAATTAACTGGAGCGACACATTCGGGTGCCCGAGTTAAAAGTTAGAAATTGATATAAAAAAAAAAAAAAGAAATTAATGGATTTTCTTACGATCTATGTGAGACATGATGGCCTTGCTCGCATCTCCACCGGCCTCTTGATAGATCCTCATTATTTCCATAGGCGCAGATGGGTCCCTTCCAGGATGAAAGCTCACGGAGCAACGTAATTGAGCTTGGAGCTCGCCAGTCGCACAAATGGCACGTTTTTCAAAGTCTAATTCGAATATTATAATATTTTAGTACACATTTTATATGTAATATCTTAGTAGAAAATATTGCTGAGTAGAATAAATGGAATTGTCACAAATAATTATAGTAATAATTACAAAAAATATTTGATAGCTTGTGTTCAAGTCAACGTGCGTACCTTCAATCGGCCAAGTACTTCCAACTTCCCCGATAAATCCTGCCTTTACGTCAGGGCACTCTACGCAACTCTCTTCCAACTCTTTCCGCATCAGATTGTACATTTCTTCTTTAGTCATATTGAGAGTCGATGCGTTTTGCGTGCTAGCGACATAATATCCTGTCAAGTTGCGAAAATGTATAACTAATAATAACAATATATTATTACTATATATTCTAAATTATATATTATAGTATTAAAGATAATAATTGTAATGATAATTTGATAATATTATTATTACACGTAGTATATATACCATACCGGTTCCCGCAATTACGTTAACTCCCAAGGACCGGCTAACTTTCTTCATAAGAGAAATATCGCGGTTCAAGCCATGATTACTGTTCTCCACGATGGTTCCGCCACCGGCTTCTTTGAATAATTCCACGTCTTTATAGACAGCTTTCGCCGCGTCGCCATCGTAAAACTCCAAATTATATGAGCTACTATATCTGATATAAAACGGTTAAAATTCATAATACTTATCATCTTCAGTTTAAACTTTATTGATTCAATTGTTTATTTATTAATGTATAGTTATGACGATTATAATAACAATTGCATGAAAATACTTATTTTATGCAAAACGAACTATATGAGGACGCGAAAAGTATTTCAATTTGACTTACGGATACTGCCGAATATATCCGATATTCTGAAGAGACAGACAGCCGTCAGGGAAACGTTTAAGATGCTTCGGCGGTGGTACGTAAAATTTACGAAAATCAAGAGCCAGATGCTCGTGCGTTAGCGTTTTCCCTAGCTCGGACAATCGTTTACTTCCTAGCACTGTACCGAAAAATACAATAATAAACTGAAGTTTTTAGAGAATATCAAAATCTGTGCGATTTAGTCCAATAGAGAACAAATTATTATTCTTTTTGCTCAAGTATTTAACAATTTATTGCATTACTTCGTGCTTCTTAATTTTCCTTACTTATGTTTACTTAATTTAGTTATTTTCTTACCAGTATTCACGCTATCCGGAAGATTATCAGTCATCGCGCGCGCGTTTCTCGTTTATTTTTGTTATAAATAAGGAATTCAATTTAATGTTGTGTCTGTATCCTACACTTCACGTCAAATTAAAAAATTTAACTAAATACACTTCTAAAGTTCTATATAATCTTAGAATTATTCGCCTAAGTAGCACAGAAATGTAAGCACATCTGTATGAGCTGCGTGACCCCGTGAGACTGCTGTGACGCGTTATATTTTCCTTTCAATCAACCTAACTCGACCTGGACATGCTCATTATATCTCTCTGCGCTCGGCGCTATTCTCAAACGCTTAAATGCTGCTTAAACGCCTGATAAAATGTTATCAGCATTGCAGAGAGTAGAACTTGCTAAAAACCGTGTAACTTGTGTACATATGGACTTGCAATTTACACACAAAGATAACATACCTGCACATACGTTGCGTCTTTCATCTTCATTGCGTCTGGTATTTCAAAAAATCTGGAAATCATTTTCGATTGCTTTTAATAAAGATTATTTCAGATTTAATTTGATTAAAAGGATAATCATATTAAATCGTCATAGTTATTATTTTTACGTGTAATTTATTTTATGTAATATGAAAATTTATAAAGAGAACACGCGGCCGATAAATGATAACGGTTATCGCATAAAACAAATGTATATTATAACAATGTGTAAATCTTTAAAGATTTATTTTCGTAGCTCTCGATTATCTGTTCTGTGCGCATCGTTCACGTTGATTGACGTGTACCCTCGACAATATTAAAATAATCAGTCACGCATGCAAATCTCGTTCTATTTGCAGCAGATAGATTTTTCGCGATTCGACGAGCTCTCGCCTCGTAATCGGATCGAGTCCCGTATACCGTTGTCGATTCTGGCACTCAGCACCTTGTCCACCAAATAGCGCATCGCTGAATCTGTGAATTTAGGGACAACGTGCAATCAGTTCTCGGCTCACTGTTATTTGCATCGTGAGAGATAACAGTTAATTCTGCCTCCGGTCATACAACTCTTGAAAGGAGTAAATATAAAAAAAAATGTACGTTATAGGTACAGAATTTAGTAATCTCGATATTCGAAAGAAAATTATCTCGAAAATAATAAGCGCGCAGTATCCACGCACATTTGGGGGTCTTTTATTTTTACAGCAGTTTCTCTCTTTCTCTTTTTAAAATCAATATCTTTTTTAAAAAATATTAACCACTATTATTTGCTATAAATAATAACAAACATATAATAAACTTGAAAGGAACTTTTTAATGTACATATTTACGGGAGAGACAATCTGGACCGATCATCCACCTACCGACGTTGGTGTTGTTCTTTGCGGAAGTCGCGTACCAGGCGTGTATCTTGTTCTCTCTGCAGAACTTGGAGATCTGCTCGTCGGTCACGGCAACCGATATGTCGCATTTGTTCGCCAGGAGCACGACCGGGATACCTGAGCCGTCCGGCAGCGTGACCTTTTCCCTAAGATCGTTCAGCCACTTCTTCATCGACTGGAAAGTCGCCGCGCGTGAGATGTCGAATACGAGAGCCGCGGCCACTCTACGTGCAAATTAAATCAATTAGTGACAGATATCGATAAATTAAAAAAAAAACAATTAAAAACAATTTAAAAAGCAATAAAAATTTTTCGATCAATTAGTCAAGGGATGCAATTTTGTATCTAGTTTTGTCTTGACGAGACGTACCGTTAAATTTGAGCAAAATGTGTCTACCTATGACAAGAGAGATGCATTTAAATATAGAAGAAACAAACTAAGTCCGATCGGATAATAAGAAGCACGTTAAAGTCATATTTACGCGTATTTATAATACACCCTCGTCATATATCCGAACCGCTCGTGACCGGCGATGTCCCTGAAATAACCAGAATAAAATTATTCAGTCTTCGTTCCGCGTAATTGTGCACCTTACGAGATTAAGAATAATTCTGATGGGCCGCAAAATAAATGCGAGAGCCCTCGTGGACAGTGAAATATTAAAAGCAATATAAATTATATGCGTCTACAAGTACCATAGCTGTAAGTTTATTTTAGTTTGCGGATCCCAATCGAGCGTTTTTATCGCAAAATCGGCGCCTATGGTAATCTTGTAATTCGAGGAGAACTTCCCTGGAAAAGATTATAGTTTTCGAGAGTGTGGTGCGCCGATGAAATATACGCAATACGCAAGTGTCATAATACCGCAGCTGCGGCGTTTGACGCACGTATCGTTAAATTAAGCCGGCTTGAGCGCATTTCTTTTCCCTTCCTTTCTAAGAATGCACGCCCCCGCAATTATAATATCCTCTCGCGACATGCAATCCGCTTGTCTGTGTCAATAGGGACTTCTTGGAACGATTCTGGCCGATAATGAGCAAGATAGCAAGAGACAAATTGCAACTAAATTACCTTCCGTATATCTTCTGACCAGCGCGGTTTTGCCTAAAATAAATAATTTCTGTGAAAGTTTAAAATTGTAGGATCTAAATACAATTCTTCTTATAAAAAGAATTTACATTAAATTCCGTAGAATTTAGAACTGCAATTCGATCAAGGACATTGAAAATTTCATGAAGAGCTTGTTTACAATTTTTTTCAAAGCACTAGGACGTCATTCATTACGAAATTAGAGTTAAGTAATCGATAAAACCAAGGGAGAGATAAAGAGATTATCGGATATTAATATAAATATATTTATCTTATCTATGCACGTAAGAGAAATTTATGTTGTAACTCAAACATATAAGGGGTTTATCAATCGAGAATCTTGTCTCCGTGACTCACCGACACCGTAATCGCCGATGACGAGGAACTTGAAGAGGTGTTCCTTATGCGTACCGAAGTTGGAGAGGACGACGTCCGAGTCCCTTCTGGACCCTCGGGTCATGCTCGCCGCACGGTCCGCTCGCCTCATCGCTTCGCAAACACACTTCGCGAAGTGCGAACGCTGCGTACCACTCTCTGCCGATTCTCGTAGACGGTAAGAACGATAAACAGAAGAAGAGACGAACGACCCCGCGGGTCGACGTCCACCGTCTTGCTCCCCTCTCAGCGTGTTCGTATCAGTAATCATTCTCTCCGTTATCTCACGTCGCAAACATGTTGCCGTTTTTTCTTATTTTTAAACATTTATATATTACATTTTTACGCTACAAGGAATTAAAATTTAAAATTATTTTCAATTCTCTCGCCGACCGCGGCCGCGCCGTAGGAAAAGTCGCTGTAAACATATATATGTCGGGGGAGAGACACAGGGGGTGGGAAGCAGAGAGTTTCGTGAAAACAGAGGGTTCCGTAAAAAGTGCAGGCCTTTATTTTGCGCATACACCTCTTTGTAACGAGTAACACGGCAGCGATTGTTGACCTCGATCGAACCTTCTCGGTTTCTGTATCGCGGAGGCTGGGTAAAGGCGAGCCAGACATCACATACATTACGCGCGTGTTGGTCTCCCTAAATTCTTTGGAAGATATTAGTTGCGACTCCATTTCCGCTCGGTAATAAACGTACGGAAGGGGGGGGGGGGGGTGAAAACAATAAATAACGATTAGACGCCGTTGATAAATAACGAGATTAGACGCTATATATGCATGCCGGATATGCAGAAAGAGCTCCGCTCTCGTTCCCATCCTGTTTCCCCTCCGAAGGCACGGGATGTACATATGCGGAACGCGCGCGCGAGGGGATATATACAAAAAGATATAAATAAATAAATTAATTGAAAAAAGGATATAGAGAGATATAAAGGAGCGGAAGAAACAAGGGGGATACGCGTATCTGCGTGCATCACACAGACGCATTTTCTCAGTCGGCGATTTGTCTACAACTTTTCTTTCTCTTTTTCCGTGACGTGTCTTTCGTTTAATTACGTGTACAATATAAAATGTTACAGTCAGGCGCGACGGTGACAGGCGCTAGAATCACAACTCAATTCGTTCGAAAAATTAAGAGATAAACGTATATATTTATATACGCCGTTCCTCCGGATGCAACACGTTGCGATCTACGTTTCGGGAAATGCGACAAAATTTGAGGAATAATGACAGTTTGCATTGTACACTTAATATCAATACGAAGACCGACGCCGTAAACGTCATAAATTCTGTCCAGCACTATTAAGAATATAATCCGACGAGTATTTCTATATATATATAGACATTTTGCGAGGCGAGTTATGCTAAATTCCGGATATCGAGTCGAGATTGAAAACCGAATGTAATCGCGCGATTACTGAACCACCGAAATCGCAGTCGCGGTGTTTCGGGCTCTTTATGTTCGATCAAATCAAGGGATCTTCATGACGAGAATTGCACGATCGTCCAGCGGCCGCTCCGACGCCGAGCGGCCAACGGTATCTTCACAATCACTAAATCAACAATGATAATCATACGAATAATAATGGTAATGATAGCGCTAATAGTAATAGTAATAATAGCGGTAAATACACAGTAATAATAATTTACATTTACACAAGACTCTTCCTCCTTATTCGCGAACAATTAATTAATTATATTACCTAGCTATATACGACATGCTTACGGTTATATTCGTTCATCTTTTCGCAACATGATACAGTCTCTACTCAACCGTAAATCTCCAATACCTCGTCCGCGAACGAGAATTAAATTACCCCTTCTCCTTCGATTCTTATTGATTGTAATCGAGCCTTATTAAAGCCAAACCTGATCAGCTTCACGTTTCCGTCAAGTCACGTTTGACTTCAAGCGTTTAACTTTTTTAATCCGCGAGGAACAAGGTATAAGAGAGAGAGAAAGATGATTGAAGAGCGCATGAAGAAATACAAAAGGTGATCGAGCAATCGTAAAAAAATATACACAGGCGAACGCGTAATGTACAAGTCGGTGGAGGATACGACACGCGAGTCTTCTATTATCGCAAGGACACCGCATCCGTGTATATGTATAAGAATTTCGAATTCGTGCAAGATGGAAAGAAAATTTGACGTGAAAGAATAATGTAATAACTCCTTTTTAACAGAATCATGAATGGTACGGAATAGTCCGCAAAGATGACGACCGTTCAATTTAAATCAATGATCGCGCATCAGTGATTCTGTAAGCGAAGCCAGGTTAGCGAATGAGAAACGATT
This sequence comes from Leptothorax acervorum, assembly GCA_035220615.1. NCBI lineage: Eukaryota > Metazoa > Arthropoda > Insecta > Hymenoptera > Formicidae > Leptothorax > Leptothorax acervorum. Next base: position 179,314 of record JASTWQ010000049.1, on the reverse strand, counting down.
CGAATGACTGACAACGAGGATAATTATGCTCCATATTTTTCTTCACGGAAGTCTTCTCGCATATCGTTTTCATAAACTATCGTCGCTGTCGTCGGCATGAGGCTCGACGTTTCCGGCAAGTGGCGCGGCACTTCCTTCTCTACTGGTTTCGACATCTTGTTCCATTGAATTACTTTGTGCTTGGTGTTCATCTATAAAAATATAATAATTTTGGATAAGAGACTCGCAAAATTAATTGTATAAACCATTATGTTATCAATAATTCATATTTGTAACAAAGGTATTACAAACTATTTCAGTTATATATAAGTATAAAATAATAAATATTTTTAACGCAAATAATCTTAAATTTTAATTTCTAAAGAATTAAAATTCTATATATAGCTGTTACTATATCTGATAATCGTATACCTGATTGCGTCGGCGGGGAGTCGTCATCTCCTTGACCAGGACTCAATATAGCCTCCTTAATTTGACTATTAACACCCTTCGGATCTAAATCCGTTGCCCAGCTAAAGTACATTAACGCAAGATGGGTATTACCCAATTTTTTATGCACCTGTCAAAAACAGATATATTTATATAAGAGAAACAGCAAAATGAAAAATTCTGTTTGATAACTGATTTCTTACCTTTCCTATCGAGTAATAGACTAGAGATTCTTTGGGTATAATATTCTTCAGCTCCTCGAATTCTCTTAGAGCTTCCATATGTCGACCAATGGAGAAGTTGATGCTCGCACGATGGAATTTGCACAAAGTATTATCCGGATCGTTAACTAGCGCGGTGTTCAAAGTCTTTAATGCCTGGTCGGTTTTCTTCAGGGCGTGTTGCACGACACCTATGTGGCACATCAGCGCAGAATTCTGCGGATTTATTTGTAAGGCCCGTTTAAAGTGTAACTCCGCTAAACTATATTGCTCCTGTTTCGAAAATATCGTTCCCAATCCGAACCTTAAACAATATAAAGAAAAATTTTACGTATAAACTCAGAGTAATAAAAAAGTATGAAACATTATGATACTAATAAAATTCTTTGCAAAAACTTACCATGCATTATAATGTCTGGGATCGAGTCTGATGGCGTTACGAAAAGCAGTAATTGCTTTATCTAGTTCCTCAGTCAAAACGTATTCGTGTCCTAGTAATGTATAGGCGTACGGAAAATTAGGATCCACCTAATAAATAATCAGGGAATAGTACATTACTTTCAATTAAACGAAATAACAATCGTATATGCACTGTTAATATTTTACCATGCTATAATCAGGACAAACATACAGTACCTGAATAGCTCTTTGGAAAAACTTAATCGCAGTTTCGTGTTCCGTTTGCGCCGAGAAGAGATTGCCCGTGGCGCACCATGCCGCCGCCGAATTACGGTCTTGGGAAACCAGATCTTGGGCAAGCGTAGACAGCTGTACTTCCGCATGCAGATGCCACAGAACCGTGCTATAAATCTCCATCAGCTCTGTCCTCTGTGGCTCTAACTGTCGCACTTCGGCGAAATAACTTTGCACGAAAGAAATAAAGCAAATAAAATTTTAGAGAAAAAAGAATGCAAATTTATTCAGAAACAAAATATCTGTTTTTATTTCACTTTCTACTAGCTTTTTTCTTGTTCCAAAGTTTGAACGTGTTTCTCATTAGAAAAAAAGTGTAGAATTAAATATATTTTTTTGATAATTAATATAAATTTGTTACCTAGCAGCCTTCTTATAATCCATCATTTCAAAATGTGCACGAGCCAGCATGGAAAGCACCCAACCTGTATTATAGTGCTGTGTCGGCAATATACTCAGTATTTCAACCGCTTGCGTACATTTAAACTGACTCAAGTGCTGATACGCCGACCCTAATTCTCGCAATAAAGACATCAATCCCTCTGAAAAATTGCAGACAAAAACATTCAAAACTATCTTGACGAGAGAAAGACATATCAAATCAATTAATTAAATATAACGTACCTGCCGATTGCTTTTGTAGTGTTATCCCAGAATGAATATTATTATTTTGGGCGTTGAGTGCGTTTGCGTTAGCCACAGCTTTTTCTGACGTAATCGTTTCGCTCTTCTCCTTTTCGTTCCTATTCCTCTCGTTTAACTCGTTGAAATTTGCTTTGTTCAAATTTGCCTTGGCTAGTCTCGCTTTCGTCTTCCGAGACGGAGACTTTGGAGTTGCAAATTTATTCCTATTAGGTGACTTATTCCTATTAGGTGACTTATTGTTTTCCTGAAATATACGCGTTATATTTAAATTGCCAGTGAACAATAAAATGAGTGTAACTAGAAGAATTAAAGCAAAAAATTGTACTTTTACGGAATTGTGGCTGAAAAGTCGCGACGACCGTCTAACCGTATTGGTGCCCTGAAACGTCGGTGATGGGGGTGAAGTCGGATTAGCCGCTGTCACTGTCACAATATTGGCAGTATTGCTTGTATTACCCGACTGGGAAAATACTGATTTGCCTTGTTGCAATGGTGTTTCTTTTCTCGACATCAATTGCTGAATGACACAAGCGCGAAAACATTAAGTTGCTGTACGACATTATAATTTATAAATGCCGAGAGAGTGTACTCACCCCTACATGAGCTCTTAGACTACTGACGCGTTTCGCCAAGCTCTTTTGGTCGTTGGCTTCCATGAGAGTCGTATGCGAGGGTGGAACTGTCGGCTCGGGTGAATTGTGTTCCAGCGGTAAAATACCGAAGCTAGGCGTGAGCGGACTCATAGAGTTGCTGAACATGCTGCGATAACGCGACTGTTTGAGCCTCGGCGATATCGAGGAACAATTGCTATAGTAAATCGGCGCATTTTGTGGAGTCTCCTCTATAGACGAACACAATCGCACCTGAGGTATCTGGACGCCATTTATCAGCGCTGGTGCTGTTGCCACAGGTGTGCTGCAATGCAAAAAATAAAATGTTAAAAAGAATCATTATCATACATTGTATATTATATGTACCTACATATTAGTGCCGTTCGACATAGGTGTATTGGTGTTATTTCCAGGTACGATAAGATCCGGTTCAGTGACATAGTTGAGCGCGGACACAGTACCATGGCACATGGCGAAAGAATCTAGTTTGTCTAGCTGAAAAACCTTGGCGGGATCCACCTTCTCGCCGACATTACAGAGCTCTTCGAACGAGTGCCAGAGGAAGGGATTCAATTTCAAAGCCAGCTTGTGCGCCTCGTTACCTCTCGCGGTACGCATCATTTTGTAGTAAATCTTCGCTATTATCTGCAGGGAAAAGCATGCCTGTTCTCCGAATTGAGTTATTACTTCTTCCAAATTCCTCAATTGTTTGTAATAGCCGCCGATTATCGCAGCCTCTGCTTCCGCATATCTAAAAATTTTCGATAGAGGATCAACATATGCTCGCATTATATGCAGCAGTGCACGAATGAGACAAGATATCATGTTACTTACTTTTCCAGATCATAACAACATTTTGCTAGCAGAAACCTACATTGCGCTGAATTAGGCGCCTTCTGGGATAGTAAGGCATAAGCTTGCCTAACCCGGCCAGAGCGATAGTAACATGTTGCCAAAAGAAACAAACTCTCTTCCGTGTCCACTGTAATAATAATATATCAATATGTATGAATGCAAAATCATAAATTCATTCCTTTTACAAGAATATGAGACTAAATAAACAAAGATTATTTAGATAGTCCTACCTTCTGCACACAACCGTTCTGCCAGAAATATAGCATCTGGATAAGCATAATGATTTAAACAGTGCCATATGGCTGCCTAAAATTGAAAAATTCAACGTTTATCTCAGTAACTGATTATGCAACAGCAATATGAATTATCAAGAAAAGGAGGAAAGATGACACGTGAGAAATTATCGAGAGAAAGATATACTTATAATATATATATTATTCTTAGATTTCAATATAATATTAGGAAAGCATTGATAGCTAGATTATTGCACATTATTGTTCATATATTGCATCATTCGTGCAATAACACAAATAATGCAATATATCAATGCCACTTATTAGTCCTTAAAATATATGGTCAAAGCGTTATTTTATTTATCCATACACAATGCGATATAAACGCTATATAATCCCGGAAACGTTTAATATTGCTACAATCTCTGAATTGATAAGAAGGCATACAAACGGTATACGCTCTATCACATTCAATTCTAGATGATGAGCGCCTTATTGTTCAGCCGATATATGCACAATATTCATAATTATATTAACATAGTTCACAAAACGCAAAATAATAAGTTAAATTCTTAACAATCTGGCAAACTGCGACGGGGATCTGAACTCGAGAGAAGCAACGTTTCTTTCCCATATTTATTAGATTCTCAGGAGACCGTTTGTGAAAAATCCACAAGTACAAGAAAGTTTCGCGCATATTTATAGCCAGAGCTCTCCTTTGCTCTGCTCGTTTCTCTGCAGCGTGGCAAAACAGACTCGAGGATGCACGTCCAGAACATCAATAAAGACGGGTAGATAAGGAGTAAGGAGTGTACTGTGCGAAAGAGCTGTCTCTAGAAGGCGATTCTGCCTTTAAGAGGCGACCGCCGTGGAAGTCGTTGGACGCGATCGAAGCCGTCGAGGTGCGCGCGAACGCGCCCGATCGGCGAGACGTCGACGCGTGGATGCGGCCCGATATAGAAAAATCTCGCATGTCACAGCGGCAACGAGGGTTCCAACGAGAATCCAACACTTTTACTTTTCTCTCCTTCTCCTCTTTCTCTCTCTCTCTCTCACTCTGCCCCGTTACCTGCACTGGCTCCTGCACGATCATCGTTTACACCTCGCAAGCGTGATCATAAAAGAACGTTCGGCCCTCCTCGGGCGCGCCTCGGTGAGAATTTAATGATAAGATAATCCGAAGTGTCTTCGAGGTGATGACTCTGATGTGTGTATAAAAATCTCTTCAGGAGTCCATCTTTGCTTCGATTCTTTTGAAGCGAGCGACTGATCGCTCGGGTCGAAGGGCCGCCAACCGCGACGTCCGCGACCTCGGTGCCGGAAATTCGGACTTTTGCGATCGAATTTTGCGTGCGATTGGCACTGCAGCGAGCGACACAAGTCACACAAGAACCAATCACCTTACGAGCCTTTTGGCTGCTGAAAAAAGGAATCAGAAAACAGCATCAGTCAAACTCTTCGATTAATTGCCGATTAACTTGTCAATTTATGCGCTATAATTATTTTTTATCGTTTGATGTATGAAATAAAGCGATATATCGTATATTAGATTATGAGACAACGAATTATGTAATTAAAAATCTTAATTGCATTGTAAATATATGTATATTAGTCAAAAGTTAATTTAATTATCGACTTGTCAAGTAATATGTGTACTATTTCGTAAATAAAATTATTAATTTTTGTGCAGATGGATATAGAATTATTAATTTTTTGTATAATTCATACAGATGGATAGAAAATTGTTAATATTTCGGAAAAAAGAAATTAGATTTTACAACAAATTATATAGTTAAAAATACTCGCTTTAAGCGATTCGGCCGATTGGATTAATTGCTATTTAAATTAATTGGAATTTGGTCGTCACTCTGGGAGATTTTTCGGTCCCTCCAATCGTGTTGTTGCACGAGACGCGTTTGCGCGTATCCGACGAGATTCAAATTGTTTGAAAGCCGACGGTTATCCCGAGCGTCTCGTTTGCGTCCGTTTGCGATCCATTGTTTGTCCGCTGCTGATCTTTTCAATTTCGTTTTGGGAACATGGCCGAGTTCGTGACACCGCCGAGGGTGACGGGCAAGAGAGCGACGAACAAAGCCGAATTAAATACGCCGATAAAAATACCGGCCTCGCCTTTTCTGCAACAGATAGGCTATGGCACAGGTACGTACCTCACGCTTTTTCCATATTTACTCTTTTTTTTTTTTTTGCCATCCAAATTGTAAGCAGAACATTTAGGGGATTTGGGGTGAGAGACTTCGACCAAACTTTGATTAATTTAATCGGCGATTGACTTAATTAGTGATTAACTTATCAGTATTAATATTTGTTAACATGGAGTTATTAATTTTTTTGTTGTTTAATGTATGAGAAAAGAATTGAATTATGGATGATGAATTATATAGATATTTTGCTTTAAGAAATTCTGCTGATTGGATTACCCCTGCTGATTAAAGTTTTATCAGAATTTGGTTGAAGTAGCCCTTAGTTAATGCGATTGCTTCATTGTATTGCTATGGTTGTAATTTTATTATTAAAGTCTGAATCTGTGGAATTGTATTTTATTTCTCTACCTTCTATCAGGAGCTGGAGTGTATATGTTGGAAAGATCGCCTAAAGTAGGCTCCATACGCTCACCATGGGCAGTAAAGAAATGGAAGGAAAAAAGCAAGGAGATGCACGATGGACGCCTTCAATTAGAAGCTGAGGTCCTGCGACAATTGAATCATCCCAACATTGTCGGTTTTAGAGCATTCACCAAGGGAGTAGATGGAAAGTCTTGCTTAGCTATGGAAGCATTGGATACGTCACTGGGTATTTATAAAGTTAACTAACTTGAACATTTTGAAGATACGTTTGCACTCGTATTGACATTAATGTTGCAAATTAGGTGACAAAATTGAGGAGAGATGTGAGGCTGCGGTGGAGGAACCATTCCCAGCGAGGGACATTATGAAAGTGGGTTTTGAAGTTGCAAAAGGACTCAAATATCTACATCATACTGCACACATATTACATGGAGATATAAAAGGTTGGAACATCTTGATGTCCCACGATTTTAACAGGGTCAAACTGTGCGACTTCGGAAATTCTATACCCCTGACGGAATCTTTAGAAATAGATACATCAAAAGGCGATTTTTATTATGTCGGGACTGCATGTTGGAATCCTCCTGAGGTTGTATTTGGTACGTTTGTTCTTGTTCAATTATAATTATGACAATTGTTAACTTTTCAAAATCATGATACGCCGAGCTTATAATCTATAATCTTTAAAATCATAATTACTTCAAAAATCTTTCCACACTTATCTTTCAATTTATGATATTCGGGACTACGATTTTTTTTAATTCTTGAATTTGTTTTCTTGCAGATGATGGACCGGTGACGAGTGCTGCTGATATTTGGACATACGGCCTTGTCCTTTGGGAAATGATAGCTTTATCGGTACCCCACTTTGAAGATGAATCTGATGAAGATGAATCTCTCGACGGGTCAATCACATTTGGAAACAATGGGGACACGAAATATAATCAGTTTGATGAATCTGACATTAGTATGGACGAAAGTATGACTTTCCTCAAAGAGATAATGCCACGTACATCCAATAAATATGGTAAGTAATTGTAATTTTTAACGGCCCCGTTAATTATATGTAACTTTATTTGATGTAAATTAGGGCAAATTAACGTAATAAAATAAAAATATGATTTTTTAGGGACACGCCCAGCTTTACCTGCTATTGACTTAGGCAAAGAGTATGAAAAGATACTTGAGATATTTTTCATATGTACCACAAATTACAAATTAAGGCCCAGCGCAAAAGCACTGGTCAGCTATTACGAAAAATATGCAAATATTAATAAAAAATAATTGTGTTATATTTATCATATATACATAAAATTTTTATTTATAATTGACACTAATATTAAAATATTGATATGAACTACATTTATAAGATATTTTGTATAGTTTTTAAAACGATGCAATGATAAATAAGAGAAAAATTATCACTATCACACTTATGACAATGCAAATCTTGATTTTCCGCTGTAAAAGTAATGTAATCATTATAATATTGCGTCTAAAAATAAGTAAGCAAAGCATTTAAATATATTATAATATACCTTTCTATATCGATGACTCCTCTGTTCTGACTTGGAAAGTTGAACGCGTCCACTGTCGATATTATCCGTGGTTTTATTAGCAAAATATTCTATGTTATTAATTTGTTCTCCCTGGAAAAAGATTCTAAATGTCATCTTTCCTAAGTAGCACTTTTAGCAATGTTACACAATACATAAGCTATAATTTTACTACTAACTAGTGTTTATACTTACCTGTTTCTCGATTAGGAATGCCATTTCCGCAAACATATCTCTGACCTCTGTGAGGGATTTTTCTAATTTTAGGACCTCGTTATGTCTACTTTCTATGTCTGATAATTGTTGCCTTGCTACCCTACTGTCTTCTAAAATCTGCACACAATTAGATTATTTGATGCATAAAAAGATTTGTAACATAAATGCTGCTGTAATGGCAAATTCATATTTACATTATCGACAAATAAGCTAGTTTCTTGAGCATCAAGCATATGATCCAATTCCATGCTTGTAACCTGCCGCCTTACTATTCAAAAAACAGTTTAATTACTGAGTAGTGCATATATAAATTATTATAAAAAACATTTAAACTTAATGATTACAGTAAAATAAGGATTAAAGATTTATAAATATAGAAATGTTATAAGGATATATATTTTTTGCGAATATGATTATTCGCAAGTACGCACGTAGTGTACGTTGTTGCTGCAAGAGCAACAGGCACTTATCATGATATTTTAGTAACGAAGCATTGTAATCCTCCATGATCTCGGAAAATAGTTGCAGCATAGTCGCATATTGTAACATTCTAATTCTCGTGTATACATCAGATTCATCTTGCACTGCAGTCAATTCATCAACGACAATAACACCTTTTCCCATATCTGCAAAGGATGTATAAGCAGAATTAATTAATGAAAAGAATAAAGAGAACAAACGCATTATCGAATGTTGCATGGATAAGTTTACATACATAAATCTAAAGTAATTATCTTACATGTATAAATATTTATTAGCTTCTCATTGAAACATATATTTAATTCTAAAAAGTTTAAATTAAGTACTTATACATTAGGCAATTTCTTATTCTAATTGCAATTCTATAATATTTATTATATAATTATTTTATTTTTTATGTTTAGTAATTATGTATCGTAAAAATATACATATATATCAATATTATAGATTATTGCATATTAAAATATTAATAGTATTAATTTATATATATCATAAAATAATTATAATACATTCCAGAACTTTGTTAATTAAAATTAATATTTATGCATACATGTCTGCAAGATATATTGTTTCATTTGTATAAATATGCAAAATTGATAAGTGCATATTACACATATGTATGCATGCAATCATGCATTTGGTGTGTGCGTGTGTGTGTGTGCGCGCGCGCGTGTGTGTTGCGTGTGTGTGTGGTGTTTGTGTGTGTGTGAGGATGTGTATGTAGTATGTTTGAACGGCTTATGCCGATGATTGGTCATTCTGGTCATTCAGTTTCAGACAGTTTCCCGCTTTATACACGGACGGCATGGACGTTGTTGTTCGTCTCGCGCATCCCCTCACGAAAAAACAAACGAAATGTTTTACGATAAACTCTCTACGAAGACACTCGCCGACAACTTGTACTGCAGAAGGACCGTAAAATCATTATCGATACTCGTGCAGAGGATGATAACCTGAAACCCCGTCGAACCTCTATATCTGTGGCATTTATCATCGTGACGATAAGTTAAGGTTATGTTTACGTCTCGCGGTTGCCGCGCTCGCGAGGAAAGTTTTTGAAATCCTACACGACCCGAGTCATGGAATCGCTGCGCGTGTTTCAAAATTTTAAGCTGGACACCCTCGACGAGGGCTGGATCAAGTCGGTCTGGGACGCCGAGTTCGTCGTCTACGACAAGCCGCCCGACGAGTCCCTCGAGTACCTTGAGAGCGACGACGCGAGGCTGCTGCTGCAGGAGTCCCGCAACGTCCTGAAGGAATGGCTCGCCGCGTACGAGCGCGAGATGCCCGAGTTCTCGTGGCAGGCCCTCATGATTCTCAACATCAACGTGCGCGGTCTGCTCGCTATGCTCGGTTACATAATGAAGGCTGGCCAGAACACCGAGACCGACGAGGATTCGAGGCAGGCCTGCCTGGAGGCCACAAGTTTGTACCTCATGCTTCTCACGATACCCGGCAGCAACGCGTTTCGTGTTTACCATCCAAACTTGTACCGGAGAGCGATCGAGACGCTGAAGATGTCGGAGAGCTTGTTCCCCTCTGTCAGAAGCGGTAAGGAAGTAGATAATACGATAAGTTCCAGCATCGACGACGAACCGTCGGACCGTTGCAGTAAGATGTTGCATGTCGAGAGATCAAAACTCGCGAGTGGATTAGACAGAATTATTTCCGATCTCGTTGCGATGTTGAAGTTGTTTCGTTTTAAAGAGCGCACCGACTCCTTGGATTTCACGATACGCATACTGCTGGATATCACAAGACTGGAGATGTACGTTAGGTCTAACAACAATTATGGAATAGCGTCTTTGTCACGAAAGGCGTTTACAGGTTTGCAGGAGCTGTGCAGCGGCAATCATGGAGCTGTCGCCTCGACTGTAATGCTGATAGCTCAGTACATGCTGCCCGATCTGTTATTCCATCACGTGAACGCGCAACCGAAATCTATAACCGTTGTTCACGAAGCGGCTGTATATTTTCTGAAAGATTTATTGAAGGTACACGAGCAGGAGACCGCGAATGGAATCGTAACTTTGATACACCAGTTAATGGTGAAGTGTCCAGAGAGATTGGAGGGGCGTCAGAGGCAAGCGGCTGTTGTAATAAAACTGTTGAATATATGTAACAAAGACGTAGTCGTAAGTGTTTTCAAAGACATAATATTATTCTCGCACAACAGTAAGATATCTTACAGATTATTCGCGCAGGAGATTGTGGGGAAGCTCTTGACGGAATCTTCTCTATTGAACAACGACTTAGATAATGATATCAAGCTGAGGATGAGAAAGATTTTGGTGGCAATTGTATCGTCCCGTTGTGCGGATCGTTCCGCCTTGGTGAGAGGGAAAGCTATGGCCACGCTTGCATCGTTCTCCGATTGCAACGAAGACGCCGACAAGATCATTCTTCAAGGCATGTTTGAAGCTTCAGCCTCGAATAAAACGTTTCCCGTGCTCGGCGAGATGAAAAGAGCGTTATTGGAGGACGTTGATCCGTTACCAGGATCGACCGCTTTAATTGGATTGTTGATGGACAGAGTCAACGACGAGCGTGCGCTGGTGCGACGAAGTGCTTTGAAGATCTCGCGAAACCTGTCCGTCATGTTCCCGCCACTTACAAGCAAAATGACGCACGTGATAAGCGATCGTTGCAGGGATCCTACTTTGACCGTACGCCAATTTGCCGTGCACGTCCTGTCGGAGATCCTGCAGCAGTTCCCTCACAATTCGTGTCTTCTCGACGAATGGATACAGGCTGTTGTACCGCAGATATACGACATCGAAGCTAAAGTGCAAGAAAAAGTGCTGGAGTGCCTGGGAAACGTGTTGATAAATAGAATAACGAGCGCTACTATTTACATTCCAGATGCCGCGAATAGCCTGCCGTGGAGGGTCCTGGATAGATTGAGTAACTTGAGAATGAGGAAACACTTGTCGAAAGCTTGCAGCTTGTGGGTGAAGAACGGCGTTATTACAAGGTCTGTGATATCGAATTTGCAGTCGCACATCGGCACGGATAACACTATAGGCGCGTGGATACTGCTGGCCGCTCTAGCCGAGAATATGAGGATTCCGGGTATAGATAAATATATCGCGGATTACAAGGAGGTCATCCGGAAGAACGATTTCCACGCGAGTTTGATTCTACAAGTTTTAAGGTACGCCTGGTCCGTTTTAGATCGCGACTGCCTCGAGGATCTCTATCAGCATCTATACAAATGCGTTCGCTGCTTCGAGATCAATTTTAACTTGATTAGTATCTGCCTGGACATCCTGAATAGTATATCGCGATATTTACATGCCGATAAAAGCAGCCATTTGATAGAATCGGATATGGCGGAGCTGATGAAGTTATCGGAGGCTGAGATTCAAGACATGTTGGAGGAGAGCGAGAGTTGTACGCAAGACACTGTGAAGATGAGAGCTATGTTGACACTGGGTCACTCGTCGCTCTTGTGCACCAACAAGATTTCGTCGTCAACCTTGCGAATTCTCGAAAGATTACTGTCGCAATGGGAATCACTGCCGGATACGGTGAAGGAGATGAAAGACCTACAGGCGTCCGCGGTGGTTGTTCTTTGTCAGCAAGCGCTGAGAGATCGCGAGGTGGCGAAGAAAATCACGCCGATATTCGGCGACCTGATGCGCCAGGAAACGAATCCGAACTCGCCGATGAAGACCGCCGTCAAGATAAACGCCGCGAAAGCGCTGGCCGACATCTGCGTGAGATTCACCGCCCTGGTGGAGCCGTACTTGCCGGATTTGTGCATCAGCATGAAGGACCCGAATCCAGCCGTGAGGGAAGCTATAGTGGTGATATTCATTCAGCTGTTGCTGGAGGATTTTATAAAGATGAAGGGACCATTTTTCTTTCATATATTGACGATGCTGTCGGACACAGATAGCATGATACGCGAGCTGACGACCTTCCTAGTGGAAGAGAGACTTTTAATGAAGAACAAGACTTTGATCTCCCACCAGTTTCTGGAGAGCATATATCATTACAACAATTGCCGCTCTCGTAGCGCGTTCTGTGGGCACAGGATGCGCGATCAGGAGAGGAAACTTTTGACGCTGCCCGGGAGAACGAATCGGAACAAACGTAATGTCATTTACGAATTTATGCTCGAACATTTGGACGTGTCGGCGAAGTCTGAACTGCTTGTGAAACTGACAAAGTATATACTTCGCGAGATATGCGACGAGAATTCTATCGACGTTACGACCGAGGAGGGTGCGTGCGTCTTGGAGGATGCGGTGTTCATAATTAACAATAATCGCATGCAACCGTCGTCCCTCGGTGAAAAAAACAGGGCTGATACGTCGGAGCTTGATGATACGACCTCGAATCCCTCGAGTACGCCTAACAACAACGCCTCGAACGTCATTATAGCGGCAATGAAGAAACATAATTTAGATAATTTATTACCTACGTTAATTACGCTTAACAAAAAGCTGGCTACATTGAAGTCTCCCTTGGAGGACGACGTGGACGGTGTGATATTCAAGATTTACTCGGAATATGAAAAAGAGCAGCTGGTCGACTTAATAAACGAATATCCTGAATTGGAAAAAGAAATGGATCGTTATCAACGGTATGTATGTCTATGTATAAGTGACTCTAGATCACTTTATTCTAATACAAAATCGTTATAAAATTCTTGTGCATTTTGATACTTTTTTATAACTTTTTTTTTTGCGCGAAAGATAAAAATTATCTTTGACTTATGCCACTGTATATCTCTATATATGGAACATTTTTTTATCTTCTACAAAATAATGAATATTTGATATAATATTCACACAAAGACTTAAAAATATGTGTGTGTTATTATAACACAAATTATTTTCTCTATTAATGCAATGTTTCAGGAGACTGAAAGACAAAATTCATTCAGAAAGTGACGACGGTAAAAGGATTAGTTCGTCATCCAATGTAAGTCATAAGGAGCTGGAAGAAATATGTAAGCAAACGACACCCCGAGTTCTACTTCACCGTATTTCACACTCAGCAATATCGCAATATTGTAAGAGCAATGAATCAGTAGATTCCGGTAATTGCTCGCAAATCGCATCATCTTACGACGCGTTAATTATAGGTCCGTCGGCGCATCCGGAAAGATCGTTGCTGATACAAACGCCACCTCCAGAGCCGAGCCTCGGTACCAGCACGCCTATATTAACGCAAAATCTAGATTCGTATTCCAACGAGTCTCCCACTCGAGGGATACGCGTGAAAAGGCCCTCGAGCGACCGAGGAATATCACCGGATATTTCTCGACGAAAAATTCTAAGGGACAGCGTGAGCTAATGATAAATTTCGACCTCAGTTTTAAGTATGACAGGAATCGTCCACGAAATCTACGTACAAATCTACCTACCTCGTAACTTTCGCTGCACGTGAAAAGCTGTCTGCGAGATCGTGCACGTGCGAGTCTCCAATTCTTTTTTTAAATCTATAAATAGATATACAAGTAAGCAATTCTCGAAATATTATATATATTAAATAAAATATGTATACACGATTAAATACTGCCACTTACCCTTATTCGTATGCGACAGGATATTGTTATGCAAGTTCTTCAAGATAGAAATGTTTTCGACTATAAGATGGATCAGAGCGCGTATTTCCTCGGCCTACATCAATACGGTGTGTCTCAATTATTTTGATTATGAAAGAGTGCAAGGTACACGGTTTGACGGAAACTCGATAGCGTTTATACGTACTTCGTCAAGCAGCTCCTTAAGCTTTTTATTTTGAGCTATTTGAAGGTGTACGTCCTGGAAGAACCCTCTGCCAAAGGTACTGCTGTTACTTCGGCTCTGGAGAAGTTTAGTACATTATGTGATAATGTTATACGGCTATCCGTACGGTTTATTTGCATGAGTATTCATTAATCGCAAGCGAGAATAGCGTCATACTCCGAATTAATTCTAAAGCAAAACTTTTATTTGCACATATGAATCATATATGAACGCATTGTCCGAGACAGTATATTCAACAACCGAGGCTCAAGGTCTTTTCCTTTTCAACACAGTTCTAATAACTATAGAAAAAGTAAAAATACTAACGGCACGCAAATCGGGCATACGATCGCGAATCATGATGAATATTTCTTTACAATCGGCATGGAACTGATAATTCTGTGAGTGGAATAAATACGGTATGCTTCGTTATCTTTCTTATCAGTGCACTATGAATATCGGGTAAAATTCGTTCTGCGGTTTCGTACATCGTAGTCGATATATCGTCTTCGACGGAGAAACACTCCACCACAAGTGTTTCTTCGACTGAAACGCGTGACGTACTTCTAAAGTGCACATAGGTAGAAGATACTTTGCATCTGAAATGAAATAGGAAATGAGCACTTGGCAACTGTGCGCCAGAAGGCCGAGGCACGATTATACGTTTCTTTATCTAATTTATTAATTCAGTAAGAGAGCGATATAATATCACGTTGATGTTAAAAGCTTTGTTTTTTGTTTTGAAATAGTATTGAAAGACGAAATAATTGTTACAGTCTCAAAAAGAATTTTTATTAAATGACATTAGTCACCATTGATTTTTTCTGTCTAGAAAATTTTTTCTCTTTTTTTGTGATATTCAAATCTATAATACTTTTATTTAAAACAGAATTTGGTGAAATGAAAACAAATTTTAGACATTGACTTTATTGTTGTTTAAATTAGCTTCTAGCGATTAAAAACTGCCGATTATTTTTTCCTTATAAAAATATATAGATTTTTATAAGTTTATTTATGAGTCACGCTTAAACGAGTGCTTTGAAATAAAAGTACAAATGTAAAATTGATTTAGTAAACATTGACATTTGATAAGACATTGGAATTATCTAGAATTTTTCTATACTTATTTTGTTCTATATTTTTATTTGATTTAAAATTTAATAGAACAGAGTAAAAAGTACTAAAATGGAAAAAAATATATTTTGTGAAATAATGATATAACGAAAGTTCTAAAGTTTCGTTAAATTGTTTTCTAAGTCAATGATAAATTGCTTTTACTATTATAATGAATATTATTTTAATCATTTATTAAGTAAGAATAATTAATTTTATTGATAAAATGTGGATGTATTGCGATAAATTTAGTCCTATTACAATATCATCATAGAGTTAATGAAAAGTTCGTATTTTAAGTGTATTCTTTATTTAAACGATATTTAGTTTTAAATATACTTGAATTTAAGGTGTTCCGAATATTATGTGAACTATTCTGTGATAATGCGCGAAGCAAACTTGGCTAATGATTAATTATACATATATGTATAGATTAGTTACATAGAGCAAAAGAAAATTAATGATAAATATGGTTAGATAGAAACAATTCAGTGATAGTTGTATAAAATTATATGCGCACATAATATATTTCATGAAGGAACAATAATCAAAGTTGTTTCGTAACGGGGTATATTTATAACATAACTTTATATATTGTTAGAAGTCATCTGCTTTCTTTATATAGAGCACTTTATTAATTTTTTTCACTTTTTCGATAACAATAACGATAAATACACCTAATGAACCGTGTGCTGTTTGTTAGGAAGACAGGAGTACTTATTACTTTTCTACAAAGCTAAAATTATTACAAAATATTTAAATATTATATTGAAGTAAAATGTTTAAGTATCACGGTGTACTCTAATTTCGGTAGAAGTTTATTTTTCGATAACCGAAATGTAATGTATGCGATATTTCGTGCGTTTATTTATCATAATTTTTCGAAGAAAATTGCCTGGTGTGCGTCGATGCTATTTTAATAAAATGTATTCTAAACAAATGTGACAAGTACAACTTTATCGTCTCGCACATCCCTTACACAATGAAATATGAAATAGATAAAAGATCTGCACTTTATAATGCATAATAAGAAAATATGTATTTCAAGGCAAATCAGTCAGTCTTATAAACTCGTTTCAATAAATCAACTTATAATACTTCTCCGATAATTATACCGATAATTATAATTATAGTCAGTATAATTATTTTGTAGACAGTTTGCTGATATACGTTGAATTTTCATTGCATGCAATTGCATGAGACATTAGATTACTGCTAATAAGTGAAGTTTATAAAATCTATGCGTTATACAGTGCAATACAACAGAAAGAAATAGATGCATTATTTTTCGACGTACATAACATTCTGACGTAATTTTGTACGCCTGACAATAGAAAACTGTATTAAAATATTTTTATCAAAATTTACAACGAAACGGAATGGTATTATGATTATGTACACTACATAACAATGGGTCTGTCTGTTTTAATCGCACTTTTCATTACTTTCTGTACTTAAAATGAAACTGGCTTTGGAGAGAAAAAGAACGACATAAACAAACAGACCTAATCACTTTCATAAAGACGGATTTCTGCTCACAGTCTCTATTAATATAATCGACTTACGCTCGTAGCGTATCCGCTAACATTACTACATGAAATTAAATTTCTCTTTATTGTCACATCTTTCGCGTGCTTAGTGTGATCATTGACATCACTTATGTAACATAGAGCGGCGCACAAAAAAGAAGAGCCTAATTTTATTTCCAGTGTCGATAAGAGGTTTATAAGTAATAAAAAGATATATATATATTATGCTTCACACTCTTTATATATATGTAACATTCTTTAATAATATATATAATAAAATAATAAAAAAACTTTTCACATTTAAACATTATAACATTCTTTTATCAGTAATAAAACTCTTATCGTCTTTAAAGCCAGATTACTCTTTTTCACGACACTCTATTTGTGTACGCTACATCCTGTTTAGAAATACTGTGATCTTTGAGCCGAGTTCGAACAATATCTCGAGATAGTATTAGGATAGAAGGAAGTATCGCTAACAGGATGCGGTTCGCACTCTCACTTTATCCCTCAGATAATTGGCGACCTGCGTCTGCGAGTGTCGGACGGCCAGTTGAAGCGGCGTGATGCCTTCCTGATTTACGAGTAAAGGATCAGCCCCCGCTCCCACGAGCTGCCTCGCGACCGTCATGTGTCCCGTCAAGGCTGCCGCATGTAATGCACTTTCGCCGTTCTGAAACCGTAAAGAAACCTAATAGTTACTTGCGCATAACAGAAATTATATGTGTAGAACTATATATAAAGTTATGCATTAAAATTTAAGAATTTTTAGATCGGTCAAGACTTCCATGGATAGATAAGGCTACTTCGCAGAATTGCTTCGTTCTTTTCTCCAGTTCTCGCTTACCGGAAGCACGCCGAGTGAAGGACGGTACTTGAGCAGCTCGCCGATGACTGCGGTGTGACCCTTGTGGGCGGCTTTGAAAAGCGGGGTTGCGCCGTCCTGCGAATGGAAATTGTTCGCGATGACAATACGCGTGCACAATAGCAAGAGCTCACTTTTGGCGATTATACGACACGCAATCTACGGGGGACTCACGTGTCTCGTGGCGTCGACCTTCGCGCCGGCTCTCAGCAGCCTCCTGACGACGTGGTCGTGTCCCATTTGCGACGCGATCCAGAGCGGCGTGGCACCGTCCGTTCTCGCCGCGTCCGTCTTCGCCCCGTGCTCCAGGAGGACTTCCAGAATACGAAGGTGGCCGTTCTGGGCGGCGATGAACAACGCCGTGGCACCGTCCTAACAAGCCATTAATCATTTCTTAACTTTCTCTCGCACACTATAATGTCGCGCTGTTATTTCAAATGCATATAATGATATATAAAGCAATATGTTCGATTAAATCGTTCTTAATCTTCATAAATTTAATACCAATTAAATTCGATTTATATTTAATAGAATAACTAAACTAAAAAATTTCGGTGTTGCTTGTAAAGCTAAGTATTATAAGTTTCTTCAGTCGAATACACTGTTGTAATTGTTTTAAATTGGCGAATAGATATACTTTTGTGCGCGTCTTACTTTCATATGAGCGTTCGGACTGGCGCCTCTCTCTATTAAGCCCTCCACGACATCCAGATGACCGTACTGACATGCGACGAAGAGCGGCGTGCCGCCGTCCTGAAATCCACGTGGGACATGTTAGCGTTAAAACAGCGAGATCACATTACACAGTCGCGCTAAAAGCTCTTCCGTCCATCTACTTACTATGCTGCACGAATCCACGATCGCGCCGTGTTCTAAAAGCAGACCCGCGATGTCCATGTATCCGCCTTGGGCGGCGAAGAACAAAGCCGTTGTCCCGGTCTGCGAACCCAAGACAAACGCAAACGTTACCATAAGTGTACGATCACACATCGTCTTGGACGACTGCTGCAATAATATACATCTGATCCATTTATCGCGAGCATCTTAAATATTTTTTTGGAACAAATTATCTTTAAGGAATTAATGGAATTATATGAATTTACACGGTTTTGCAGAGTTCACATAATTGTTTTTATAAAATGAATGGAAAGAATTTTTTCTACAACAGTTTCTTTTTCCAATTAGCAATAATTTATTTTCTCAAGGAAATAAAAATGTCCTGAATATTGTTTCTCTCTTTCTCTCGAAAATCGAAATTACGTTCGAGGTAAGCGGATCATTCTGCACACTTGAACGGTCTAAGAAAATCAGGTATATTGCGAGGTCAGAAATTCTTCGCGATAGAACGTAACAGTTTCTATACAGGACGCAGAGATAAGCACGGCGAGAAGAAGAGAATCGATGATGTACAGTTTTATCTCCGAGAGGGGATAAAACCCAGCTTCCTACATCTTCCTACATAAATAATATAATTTAAACATTAAACAGCAATGTCTACATTGTTTAAACGATGAACTCTGATGAAATAGAAGATTCGTGAAATTAAAAATGGAATTAGAAACAGAAAAAGATCAATAGTTCTTCCTGTTCTATCTAATATGTATATGAAGAATGAAGCGATTTATTTCGGGTTGTTTCGTGTTGCAAAATATTTATGAAAGACATACAATGAATGTAATAATATGCACTGTAATTTTCATTATGAAAGATGCATGGCGATGCCTTGGCGCGTGCATTGAATCGCACAGAGAATTCGACGTGACGTCGGTTGCCACTTAGCGATATGCAAATGTCACGTACCTCCCGTGACCCACCCACAATTTATATCCACGGTAAATCGACATAACATATATGTAGACGTATAGTCGGCAATTGCGTCGACCGCCGTCATTAATAACAATATCGAATGGCAATTTATTGGCCGATGTGAAGGAGAAACCTCGATTTCCTCCGGAGCACGACGGGCATTCGTGTACAAGCTTCTCTTTATGGTTCTCTTACGCCCAACTTTCTTCCATCGCTTGTACCTGTATATGTTTATCCGTCCGTAAAACACGAAAGGGGAAGCTACGATATGTCATGCTTAACGGTAAACTTTAGCGGCGAGAACCGGTCGCAAAGCGGCCTTGATATTTCGAGCAAATGTCAACTCGAATATCTTCTGATGAAATCAGAAGTTATTGCGAAGTATATACGATTTAGGAATTTCCCTATTTATTTCCTTTATTTTCCTTTTCTCTTTCATTTCTTATTTACAATCAAATATCGTCCCATATCGAAGGTATAATATTAAACCAACTAAATTAAATACCAACATTAATTTGCTGCTAATTAATTTTTATCCCATAAAAGTAGAAGCTGTATAATTTTATTTTTTATATCATCGATCGGTCATTCAATCCAATGTCGTTGCAAAAGATCAGTGTTGCTTAGAACATCATTGCGATTATTAATAAACATCGTTAGAGCGCTAAAACTTGGCAGCCGCAAACTATCGATTTCTGCGAAGCGACCGTAACACGAAGGACAAGTATATTGTATTTTACAATACAACCTTGTCCTTCACCCAATAAAGATAATGTCTCGCGTTAAAGCGTGACTATCTGCCAAGCAAAGCACATGTCGTGTTTGGATCGCGTAAATTTTCGAAACTTTCGTCGATCGCAGTTCCTGGCTAAACTATTATAGTTACGAGATACGGGGCCTCGAAGCTATGTACGACGCGACGAGGCAATTAGAATCTCAGCGTTACGCTTTCACGAGGGAAGATAAATCCTCCTGGACTGTCGGGCGATTTCGATCGTATCCTACCGACGCGGGAAAGGAGTCGTAAAAGGCAAATTGGGAGTGAGAGAGGTCGGTTAGAACGAAACGTTAGTAAATTGCCAAGTTCGCACGGTGATCTTTGAAGTAAATACAGCGACGCTCGACATACTTCCTGGAAGCGATTTAAGAAAGAAAATTTTAAGGGACAAAATAATAAATTCGTTATAACTGTCTTAGCTCGTCATTGTTTATATTCGTTTATTATGTTGTCCGTCGTCGTCCGCCACTGTAGTCGTTACTTCTTTATATCAGTCTAATTCATTGTCTGACAATATAAAAATCCACATTTTAAATACCAACCGACGCACAAATCACGCAAGTGTCCCGTCTCTTCATAGACTCGATGTTTTATAATTTAATCGATACCCGTTAATTATTATAATATTTCAGTTCTCAGATTTAAGCTTATTGCTGGCACAATATCCGAACTAATGAAGTGTTTGCAAAGGCGTGAATTTATACACCTGATAAGGTCTGGATTCTCAGTCGAAACATTGTGTTAAGTTAATCAATTATAAATAAAGATTGCCAGTTTGGTCGAAACTATAAACGATTTCTGCTTATAATTCTCTTATTTATATGAAATTTAATTGTTAATGTATGTATGCGTATTATTAATTCGTTTCCATAAGTTATAATAATCTTAAAACTCGGTAATTATCTGGATAACGTCGATAAACTTGTTAACATAAGATCTTGATTCTTTCTAATTAGATCTATATAGAATTATAATTTAACTATGCGGCGCAAAGTTGCATTTGGTGATAAGATATTTGTAATAGATTTCTCACATTTACATTCAAGAAAAATAATTATTTATTGATCATATAGTTCACTCCGATTAAGATGCAATGGGTAGATGGTATATGAAAGACCAGCCGTTTGTTCTAAAACACAGATGCTTGTATGAAAAGTTCGCAAAATTCATATAGAAGCTGTAAGAACGGGAAATGTTGATTCTGTACTACTTTACTACAGATATACATATATTATGTATTATATTTTTCAATTATATTTCAGCAGCTTGGTTGTTATTATCATAATCGTGATTCGCTTATCATTTTCATACGTTGTTCGTGTGCCTTTATTCTCTTCAAACTCAGTTACCGCGGTATCGATTAAATTATAAAACATCGAGTCGATAAAGAGACGGGACACTTGAGTGATTTGTGCGTTGGTTGGTATTTAAAATGTGGATTTTCATAATTGTCAGACAATAAATTAGATTAATATAAAGAGGTAACGTCTACAGTGGCGGACGACGACGGACAACATAATAAACAAATATAAACAATGACGAGCTAAGAAAGTTATAACGAGTTTATTATTTTGTCATATAATTCCGAGAAAATTCCGTATGGCGTTCTTCGAACGGTTTGCGTTCAGTGGAAATAACAGAAGCTCGGTGAACTGTCGGATTTAAATGTCAATAGTGCGCCGTGAGCCGTGATATACGTACGTTTCATTTCGGGAGTGTCTCGTAAAGTATCGCGATCGTATTGTAACAGTTGCTTCGCTCTCGATCGCGGAATATTGAACAGTGGTTTTGTGAGTGTCCTGTGCAACGGAAGGAGGAAAAGGAGACTTTAACCCAACATTCTGAGAGGAGGAGGAGGCCTGTGGCAGAGGCATCGGGCACCGGCCGGGCAACCTTGGGGTAAGTATCCTTTCTTATCTTAAAATTAATTGTTCTTTCCCATTTATTCGGGCCGTTTTATCTAAAACAATTATAAATAATTAAAGAAAGAAAAACCATTTAAAATTTTATAAAAGTTGCGAATATTTTAATTTGAATACTATGAATAGGATTACGAAACAACCGAAATTTAAAAATTAGTCGATGAATCAATCAATAAATCAATGAATAGACAAACAATTTTTAATACAATCTGAATTGCGAATCGCGAACCGCTAACATTATTTGATCTCACCTCAGATGTCAAGTAAGATATACAGAATTAATGACGTAAGATCCAATAATATTTCGATCTACGATAATTATAAGAAACGATTTTAGAGTAATAAAATAATTAAAAATAAAGAAGATTAACGCGATGAACTATCGAGCGGTTGGCTGTTTGCTTGCTTGTTTCTTGTTTCGTTATTTCGAGCATGTATTATATTATGGAACTTTTTGAAATGCACGGAGAAAATTTTATATTAATTTATAATACATTTTTACATTATATCTTACTATGTTTTGTATTATCGGTGGACCATCATGCCATTATGGAATAAATTACAGTACTACATAGTAAAACTTGAAACTAACACGTACGTAATATGTTTTATTATTTTCCATAGTAAAAATTCGTAGGTGCAAAGTTGTAATTTGTATTGTGTATTATTGTAAAATATTATAATGTAAAACCTCAATTTTTACAATGTAGACAACGTATTTTTTATTTTTATCATAGTATTTTTTATTTTTTTTAATAGTATTTTTTATTCTTTTATTACTTTTTTTTCCGGATCCTTTTCTTTTTCTACCTTCTAATTTTATTTTTAATTAGTAACATTTTGTTATTTTTAACAATCAAAATAAATAATACAATTTTACTTAATGTAATACAAATTTATTAATAACAAGTACAAAATGATACAAATAAGAAAGTACAATAGTAGTATAAACGAGGTATTTAATAATACATTTATAATAATAGAAAAAAAGCATATTATATAATGTAAAATAATAATCTACTCAAGTAATAACCATGCAAGATTGAAGAAGTAAAATTTATACACACTAAATTTTCATATATCTTATATTCAGAGTTTTGGTATATATTTGTTACCATTAGAAGTTTTAATTTGGCATGTAATTATTACTGTATGTGAAAGTATTTGTTGCAATTGAATCAATCTTTATGAAAATCTTGCCTATCAATTATTTTATAAGTTTCATATTGTTCATCGAAATAACACGAATTTAAATTTTCTGTTAATATATTCTCATGTGATTGCCAAATTAAGTCTGTTACTTTGTGAAAGATAGGTCCATTTTCTGATGGAATCATAAGGATTGTATTGCGCTCTATGTTATCTCATCTAATCCATTTTAAAGTCTGAACACTTGAATCAATATTGTATGATAAATGTGAAATATTCGCAACACTATTAGTTTGCTTTAAACTTATCTCGTACGGTGCACATGCTACATTTTTTGTTAATAATCGATAATGTGCAATAATTTTACCTTCTCGATGTTTGCTCTCAAAACGTATACAACAAATATTCCATAACGGACCGAATAGTCTCATTCTTTCTGGATAATGTATAAGAATATGATGTTTAAATTTCAGATTTTCTGGAAATAATTCAACGCGTAAATGCAAATATTCTTCTATTTCTGTAGCTAATAAATCATGTTCATTAACATGAATTACTGTAGCAGTAACAATAGAAGTAATTCGTTTTAGCACAAGGTATAGATTCCAATATTTGTTTCCTCTATCTTTCAAATGACCAATTATAAGTCCTAAATAGTTTACAAAGGTAAGCATTTCAGCGGCTGACATTTGAAGGAGTTTATTTTTTAAATGGATCGGACTAATTTCGACTGGTTTATTTTTTTCGTTTTTACCAAAAGGAAAGCTTTGAATTAAGATATTTAATTCCGTCAAAGTAAATTTCTTTTCAATATTAATAAAATGATTTATAAGAAGTGCACAATCATACGGAATTATTCCTTCTAAAATATCGTGTTGTACATCGACGCTCATATTTTGAAATAAATCGTAACCTGGCACAGAACTGAAAATACCCGATTCCTTTACTCCGCTTTTAGAAATATCACATTGTTTTACATGTATATTGTGAGTTTCATTATCTCTCAGTTTACAATCACGTTCATGCAATACTTTTTTAATATCATCATGATGCGTTAAACAAAATCTACAGAAGTAATTCGTGCGAAAAGACTCATTGTCAGTAAAACCAAGAATGCTATGTAGACCTAAGTTGTCGCCAGAATAAGTTCAAGAGAAAAATAAACTCGAATAGGTTGTCCATTGTGGTAAATTTCTATACCTTGTTGTTGTAACATGGAAAGCTCATCAATAGCTTTGTAAAAAATCGATTCATTAGTAAAAGTTTCTCTATCCAATGTATTGAATAAAATAAAAAAAATATTGTGTAATTTTGAACGAAGTTCCGGAGGTAGGCAAAGCACACTTATGTATACAACGACACATTTGGCTACACCTTTGTGGCTACCCAAAGGGTTATTAGATTCATCATCATCGTAATATATACCTACAGGAAATACAATTTTATCACCAAATAAAATCTTCTTATTTTCCCAAAGAGATCCTTGCATGAAATTGTACTTTATTTTATTCCCATCGTCTTCAAGTTCTTTGATGTAATTAAGTGTACGAGAGAAAATGCCAGGAAGTTCGAAAAAAGCTTTCAAAATTTTTGAAATTGGAATAAACTGAACAAGTACTGGAATAGTTTTATAAACTACAGTGTCATTTTGCAACTGAAACTCTTCATTCTCCAATTTTGCAAGTTTCAGGTGGTATAAATGTATTAGTCTTTTCAAATTCATTAAAACATCGTCGTTCAGTTTCATATTTCTCTACAGACGTAGTAAATTGTTTAATAGTATTCAGTATAAATTGAAACTTTTCTGATGAAACATTTTCTGATTGCAATTGTTGTTGAAGATAATTTTGTATTATGCCAAGTGAAAATTTAAATAATTTTGAAAAGTGTTATTATTTGTATAACTTTTATTCGTGGAATTTCGGACATATCGTATAATCTTGAAAAAAATGTTAATATAATTCCAATTCGTACGATTTTATATTCTCTGGGAGATTAATTAATGCAGACTGTTTATTTGAAAAGTTCATCATTGTTAAACCTGGTTGATTTGATATTTCCATAGTAATATCATTAGATAGTTCATTACATTGTTCATTTAAAAATTCACTTAGAGCAATGTTCACCTGTTCTTCATCTGTTGCAATTTGGTTGCAATAATTTGTGCTATTTGTGTCATCAGAAACGTTCAACTTTACATTGGATAGAGAATTGCCAGTACTAAAGTCGCGATTTTGAGAAACTGATTTTACTTTTGATTTTACCTTCCGAGAATTTGGAGTCTTTTCTGGCGAATGAATATTATAACGATGTCTTTTAAAAGATCTAAATATCGAATAAGCTCTTGAACAAGATTTTTCTGCGCACCGAAAAACTTTTTCTTTTGAATGAACCAACTGAATGTGTTGTATTAATTCGGAATTTTGCGTAAAATCACATTTACAGAAAAAGCAAAGCATTTTGACTAAAACCGTTTAAGATTTAAAAAATCAAAATTAAAGAAATTTTCAAGTTTTCAAAATTAAAAAAATATATACGTTATTACCTACTGGTACATATTATTGTGTACTAATGACTTCGCAAATTTCACCTGTAATTGCTCGCAAACCTATTGGAACAGTATCCCCGCGGTTTCTAATTTCGTAATAACCTTGTTGAAGAAACATTCAAAAAGAATACGCATTTGGTAGATATTCGCAGTCAAGAGCAAAACAAATCTTGAACGCAAAATCTATCGCACGTAGACACGAACCTGTGTCTGAAACAGTGTAAACTCTATCTATTATTTAAAATAATATATGACGCCGTGTTTCCAAGGGTAGGTCCAACAATAACAGGAACTGGCTGTTGAGCGATAATACTTCCAACTTTAAGTGTAGTTGCATTTAATATAGTTTCCAAGGTACCAGCAGACTGTTAACAAAATAGATATAAAAATATTTATTATCTTAAAATAAAAATAATAATAATAAATAAATTAGATAGAACAGTATAAATAAATAATATTGTTGCGCCCGTGCATCTCCCGTGGTGTGATTGTCATGAAGCGCAAGACAGAAGATCGCGGCCCTTAGCAACCATTATTGTTATTGCCGGGATCTCGTAACGGCGAGTACAAATGTCAGCGTTCCGAGATTCCGGCAACAACAACAACGGCTGCTAAAAGCCGCGATCTTCTGTCTCGCGCTTCATGACGATCACACCACGCACGGGAGATGAACGGGCGCAACAATATAATGATAATGATTGTAATCGAATACTTACGTTTTCTCTTTCACTTTTAATCACAGCAATACGTAAACACAGCAATGTCAGCAATAAACACTTTTATAACGACGCTTAGGAAGCTTTGGACCGAACAGTTGTCAAACTGCACTAATCACTCTGTTTATAACTGGGCCAATGCAATGTACAGACTACAGCTACAGCCGTCCGCGTAAGCCGCATATGAGTACGCTTCTGACTTCGGTTGCGATTTACGATTGTTTTTCAGGATCGTGCAAGCACCAAGCACGCCGTGCGCGCCTTCTTCTTGCGTACGTGCGGTGTCTCTCATTGGCCCATCCGCGGGTACATGCAAGCCTTCTCATTGGCTGGGGAGCATAGCGTGGAGCCGCGGAAAATTTCTTACACTAATTTGAACTGTTTACTTGAGTTCGATATAATTTTTACTATGGTAAACTCTACTTTTTATCATATAGCTAGAGTAATTTCATTAGCTGCGGAGCATAGCGTGGAGCCGCGGAAAATTTCTTACACTAATTTGAACTGTTTACTTGAGTTCGATGTCATTTTTACTATGGCAACTCTACTTTTTATCATATAGATAAAGTAATTTTGGCGAAACCGGCGCTCAAGCTACATTCTAAAGTGGAAAGAGTTAATTTTTACTATGGTTTGCAGTAATAATTTATTCGGTATATATTTCTTACTGTTCTTTACAATACTAAATGTTATCCAGCACGTTTTTGCTATTGCAACATGAAAATTTTTACTATGGCAAAGTGTAAAAATTTCGTGGATTTATTGTTTTTAAAATAATGACCATAGCATTTAAACTTATAATTCCTTGATGGTCCGCAGTGAGTGTGACATCATAGTAATATTTAATATAAAATTTTCTCCGTGTGGATTTCAATCGATATTGTTTCGTTTTTTTCTAGAAAATACAATAGAAATCTAAAGAATGCATGCACCCAACTCTTTTCTTACGTTCTCTCCGCGTTTTTCTTACTCGATTTTTTTAAATAACGCGTTTTTTTTCGAGAAATTGTATGCAATCTTTCGTGTGCAGATTTTTAATTTTCAATTTCTAATAATAAATAATGAAAATCTAAAAATGTTTAATCCGACACATGCCCATTGTATATTATCATGTTATAAAAGCGAGTAATACTATAGAATCTATAGATGTATGTAGGTACTATATATTTTTCAAATATATTTCAGCAGCTAATTGGTTGTTATTATCAATCGTGATTCGCTTATCATTTGTTCGTTCGCCTTTATTCTCTTTAAACTCACAATCAGTCATGATTTTTGAAATAACGTATACGGTTTTTTCCAAATTACGCAATTTCTTCTTACGCATATACAATGTATCCACCGCGTAAAATAAGAGTTGCGAGTGTAACGAAACAATTCCGATCGAAATCCATTCCGAAAAGTTCCATGATATAATTTTAATACTGTGGGTCACATAAAGATTGCAACACTTAATTTTTGGATGGGTGATTTGTTTTGATAGTGGTTTGTAGTCTCGAAATATTTGTGCATTTCAAAACCAATCCAAAAATTAAGTGTTGCAACCTTTATGTGACCCACCTTACATGCTCGAAATAAAGCGAAACAATTGCGAACAAAGAGCCGACCCCGCGATAGCTCATCGCGTTAATCTTCTTTATTTTAAATTATTTTATTACTCTAAAATCGTTTCTTACTTACTATTAGATCGAAATATTATTGAGAGAGAAATTATCGGGTAATGCGCTATCGGGTAATATGCGGGTCCACGAAACAACGCGAAAGATATGCGATAACAGCCCATTCGCGCGCCGCGCTATTATTCATTCAGATACGAGAAACGGAATATTCGGCGTACGTTTATTCTATCCCGATTCCCGCTAGATACATAATTAATTAATGTATAAGTATTAAACGTTATCGTCAAGTGAATATTGCCGGTGGTGAGAATATTACCGTTGGCACGCGGCACGCAGATGTTCGACATTGTTTTTCGTATTCGCGCGCAGGCGAGTGGGGCCGGCGCGACGGGGGTTGTACGTACGCCGCGTGGCGCTATCATTCATTCATTCACGTCTGTTCACGTCCCGACACTCGACGCGACAGGTAGCCGAGCGAGCCGCTCCGTATGTAACGTTATATTACATCGCGAGATGTGCCGCGATAAGTGTTACGGTAATATCGCACGTACTAAATAGATGCGGCGTTGTCTATTAACTATCGGATTACTCCATTTGCGCGTTGAGATTAATTAATACAGAATAATACAGAATTTGTACGCCGAATATTCCATTTTTTGTATACATGCAATATTTCGATGAATGAAATATTATCGCATACGGGAATGAGGAAGACGATTGGAGTGCTGGACTAACATTTTGTCGCGATTTATTTTACGGACGACGATTGTCTTGCGAAGAATTTATTGAT
This sequence comes from Leptothorax acervorum, assembly GCA_035220615.1. Taxonomy (NCBI): domain Eukaryota; kingdom Metazoa; phylum Arthropoda; class Insecta; order Hymenoptera; family Formicidae; genus Leptothorax; species Leptothorax acervorum. Next base: position 150,214 of record JASTWQ010000049.1, on the reverse strand, counting down.
TTGAGAATGTGTAATTCGACCGCCGCTTTCGAGGGATTTAATGTGACAGAGTGCGCGGATCGCGTGATTTCGATCAGTAACGTTCGAGACGCGGTGATGTGTGATGTGTCGACCGTTTAATTGCATTCGCATCTAGCGGAATTTATGTACTTACGCGTTTGAGCTGTATCGCTGCAGTGTGTCTCGAGCGTATGGCGTTCTTTGAAAGGTTCGCTTTCAGTGGAAATAAGAGAAGCTCGGTGAACTGTCGGATTTAAATGTCAAAAGTGCGCCGTGAGCCGTGATACGTTTCATCTCGGGAGTGTCTCATAAAGTATCGCGATCGTATTATGACGCATGTTACTTCGCTCTCGATCGCGGAATATTGAACAGTGGTTTTGTGAGTGTCCTGTGCAACGGAAGGAGGAAAAGGAGGCTTCAACCCAGACATTCTGAGAGGAGGAGGAGGTCTGGCAGAGGCATCGCGCACCGGCGGAACAACCTTGAGGTAAGTATCATTTTTTATGTTAAAATTAATTGTTCTTTCCCATTTATTTGGGCTGTTTTATCTAAAATAATTAGAAATAATTAGAGAAAGAAAAACTATTTAAAATTTTATAAAAGTTTATTCTCGTAAAAATTTTTTCGGAATAAATAGATAATTAAATTAGTAAATCTAATTAAAAATCGAATTAAAGGCGCGTAAGAATTATTTTTTGAAACGTTGATCATTTTCAGCGTCTCTATAATTTGAATCTTTCATTTTTGTGTTACGAAATTATCACGTGATTTCGTATATTCCGTATACGGAATAACTCCGTCCGTTGCGCATCGGCCGGTGAGTGACAAATAATTTTTTATTATGGGGTAACGAATCTGTGAATATTAGATTGTATATATTTATGTATTATTCCTATCTAATAATATTATCAGATAAATGCCACTTGTCACAGATTTGTTGTCCTAAAATGGATAGACTAAAACAGACTGGGCAGAAAATAATTAATCCTGGAACTCCATTATTTATCAATTTGTTGTGCTTACGGGAGATTGCTCTCGCGTTAGCACGCATCGAGTTTACAATAGAACTCGTTATGTCGACGTATTATTTATTTGATGCGTCTAATGTTTATTGCATAGAACACTAACCGGAAGTATATCAGTCGCCTGATAGGCGATTTATTGAAATTTTTTAAATACCTATATATTTCACATTATTAAGTATTAAATTAATTACATTTTGAAATTTGTTTGGTGTTCATTTTTTGTGCGATAAGGTTTCAAAAATATTTCTAAATATTTTTTTAGACATACAATATAATAATAAGTAAAAATAATTTTCTATAGATATAGGCAGTAGATAGCGATTTTCTTATAATTAAAGAATAAGGTTAATTAAAGATAAAGGTTTTGTGCATCAAATATTTTTAACCACACCAGGTATACTGTAATAGTATTCCTGACAGTCCGCAGTCTGTAAGTGGGACGGAAAAAATTTGATGCACCATTTTTATTTTAAATAATGTTACTTGTCTGAAAAGCGACACCGCGCCTGTAAAAGACGAGCGTGTATCCGCAGGGGGAATTGAGCCGCGCAATTCCTTGGGCTTAACGCACCCACGGACCCGAGTTTCCGACGCGGACATTAAGCCCCAGACACAATGCCAGGCAATAGGCAATAGGAATAGGAATAACACAGTCGCATCAATTTTCAATACACTGTGTTGCCTGGCATTGTGTCTGGGGCTTTAGAACCCTAGTAGATAATAGTCTATTATCTAGGACTCTAGCGGACATAAATAATTAGCGGCTCGTTCGCTAATGTATAATCCGTATGTGAGAGAGGGAGAGTCTTAGCGGCTCGTTCGCTAACTTATATGCGTATGTGTGAGAGGGAGAGACTTTAGCGGCTCGTTCGCTAACTTATATGCGTATGTGTGAGAGGGAGAGACTTTAGCGGCTCGTTCGCTAACTTATATGCGTATGTGTGAGAGAGAGAGAGACTTTAGCGGCTCGTTCGCTAACTTATATGCGTATGTGTGAGAGGGAGAGACTTTAGCGGCTCGTTCGCTAACTTATATGCGTATGTGTGAGAGGGAGAGACTTTAGCGGCTCGTTCGCTAACTTATATGCGTATGTGTGAGAGGGAGAGACTTTAGCGGCTCGTTCGCTAACTTATATGCGTATGTGTGAGAGGGAGAGACTTTAGCGGCTCGTTCGCTAACTTATATGCGTATGTGTGAGAGGGGGAGAGACTTTAGCGACTCGTTCGCTAACTTATATGCGTATGTGTGAGAGGGAGAGACTTTAGCGGCTCGTTCGCTAACTTATACTTAATTTATACTTTAATATTATGCAAGACATTTTTTGTACATTTATGTAGTGTGGATGGATGGATGTGCATGATGCATGGTGGTTTTGTGCATCAAATATTTTTAACCACACCAGGTATACTGTAAAAGTATTCCTGACAGTCCGCAGTCTGTAAGTGGGACGGAAAAAATTTAATGCACCTTTTTTATTTTAAATAATGTTACTTGTCTGAAAAGCGACACCGCGCCTGTAAAAGACGAGCGTGTATCCGCAGGGGGAATTGATCCGCGCAATTCCTTGGGCTTAACGCACCCACGTACCCGAGTTCACGACACGCGGACCGCGGATATGTAAGAGACTAGCGCCTGTGTTTGTCTCGTCCGCGCGTTGCAAGCGAAGCGAGACTCGCGCGCGGACACGTAAAGACGAGCTCAAAATTCCCGAAAAAACGCTCGACGAAAACCAAGGAATAAAGTAGCTGATCGGTAAGTGAATAATCGAGGTTCCGTAGTAGCCTATGTTTTGCGCAAGGATGTAAAGAGTAACTGTGCAAAAGTTGGTCCAAATCGGTCGAATATAGTTTAAGAGTGTATAAAGAACAGACATACAGACATTCTATTTTATATATATAGATTGTATATATGGGCAAATTTTTCTCATAACCTGAAACTTCACTTTTATAATTAAAATTTGATTTGTGAATTATACAGGCTTTAATACACAAATCAATTTTTATTTGTGAATTGCATCGGCTTTAATTTATAATTAAAATTTGATTTCTGAATTACATAGGCATTAATTCAGATACTATAAACGAGATACTATTCCTCACAGCTAAGAAGTTTCACTTCTGCCGCGCGTGGAGGCCACACGTGTATTTTTTTTTTAAATTAAAGCAGTTTTAATTTCTTATTTCATTTCTACACGTATTTTTATTGTTTTATTATTAAAAAATTAAATTGGTTTTAATTTTTTATTACGATACTTTATTAAAAATTTACTTTCTTATTTATGTCTACGGGTAGTGTATTGAGTTCTCAATTGCGTGATTTATTTTCTTCGTATACGAGCCTTAGGCGCGCCATTTAAAGAGCAATCCGCCGCCTGGACTCGTCGCGAGTAAAATGCACTTTCACTGCCGTAAAAGCTCGAGGGAGCGGCGAGCTCGTAGCTTTACCCGTTATGTATCCTGCTGTTCCACACCCTGGCGCGAGGCCGATCGTATCTCAAATTAATCCTTCGATATTACTTCCGGGGGAAAGAGAGACTACGGGAACGAGAGACCGGAAACTTTACGCTTCCGTTTTCGCGCCGCTTCTTTTTTTTTTTTCTTTTGCAGCTCCGCTCTTCCGCGCGTCCCGTTTCCAACACGTGGAGAACCATATTCTCTGCTTTTTTTTTTTTTTTTTTTTGCAATTTGCAACGTATCTCCCTGTCGGGAAACGGGCCGCGCGGTGCACACGCCGTGGAGTTATGCCGCGCCGCGATGCGTGGCGAGCGCGAAGCGGGGACATAATATACCTATCCATTACCGAACCGCAGAAATTCTATAACGCGACGATCAACCTGTCATGTGTGGTCTACACATAGCCGTCGATCGCCGACGTGTTCCTTTCGCTTCGGCGATCATGCGTGAGGAAACGCGCGCAGAAATCCGGTCAGCCCGAGATCAAGTGTCCGACACGTATTCGTCAAAAGCTACCAAGAAGTTACCAAGAGACAACTGCATCCCGAAAGCAGATCTCGAAATTGGATCCATATAGAGGCATTTAAAAAAAAAATTCGCTTATCTGCTAGAGCGAAAAATCCACGAATGCTACAATAAACGACAAATTTCTTAGATATAATTCAAAAACGGAATTATACATATAATCTTTGATAGAATAATTCTACGAAGAAATAAGCTTTATGCAAATTTTCCTTTATCTCTTTTTTTTACTTCCCCAAGATCTGTGGAGTTTTTTTTCATAAAAATATTGCGAAATATTTATTCGGTAGAAATTCAATATTTTAATACAGGTCGAAAAAGAAGTAGAGAGAGAGAGAGATCTGAATTAAATGCGAGTTGAAAATCTGATCGTAACCCAGAGAGATGCCCGCTGAATCAGCCACGGCGCGGTGCATAGCGGTACCGTACTTTACAGCTTACGGATGCAAAGCCCGCCGATTGAACATCGGTCCCAAGTAGGGCAACAAAAGGTCAGTTATTTTCGTTTGGCGAACGCGCGGCGCCGATTTTAATTAAACTAGCCGGCAAACGACCGAATGATAATTAAAAATAAATGGCGCGCGATACCCTCGTGTATTAAATACGAGATTGATTGGCGAGATTAAATAACCTTGATTGGTACGAAGCTATGTGATCGCTTCAATTAACGTCCATTCATTGACGACAGTGTCACAGCTACACAAGATCTACAATTTATCGGAGGCTGAGTCGGGATGACCTGACAGGTGTCGTTCACCCTCGTCGCCGTTGTCCATTTTTAGACGATCGATAATCGCAGGTAGAATTTTCAGACGACATCATTCTACTGAGAAATCCTTCTTTTGAATTCTTACTCTCGCATTCAAAATTTATGGAAGTCAAGATTGTAATAAAAATCGAGTTTACGAAAAAAATGACAGAGAGATCTGTGAGTTCAAAAGACTTACACTTAACAAAATGATTAAATATTAGATATACTTGTTCAGAAAGATACGACCAATCGCAGAAGATTGCAAGCAAACTTTAAATATAACAGGATATCGTATATAAAAATTCATGAAATTTGTTATAAATAAAAATCGATATGTCTATATAGACGCAATTTTTCAGAACAATAATTACTTTCCAGCAACAGATCTTTTCCGAATTACCTGAAATCAATAGTTTCTTTTAAGAAAAGTATAACGATTTGATATTGATATAGCAAAGCTTTCTCATACCGATATTAATAAATAGAAAAATTCTAAAAGCACACTTCCCTGCCGCAAGAAAAAATATTATCTAATTGTAAAAGTATTTCCTGCCCTCGCTATAATGTTCTATAAAGTATAAACGAACACCTTGCTGCCGCACGCGCGATTTTCCTATCGTATCGCGATGATACTTACGATAGTATGGATAACACGTTTAGATAGATTGTAGACACACAGTGTCAGCGGTAATTCCTGAACTTCCACGTTGCGTGTTTTGCACAGGCACTCTGCACTCCGCTATTAAAGAGGCACATTAGAATCACGCGAACTTGCACGCACGAACGTTATGGCACAAGCTCACGGTATGCCTAGGCAACCTTGAAATATTGTGCCCCGTCTTTCTCGTTTTCCTGCAATTCGTTTCTCACCTCGCGATATTTATACTGCAACTCGTTAACAGGTCACCGTTCCAAAATCAATGCGGCATTGAAATTTCAACGGCGCCACGGCTTTTCTATGATTTGAGATAAAATACACGAGTTTTCCTCCTTAAAATTATCGCTTTACGCCAATTACGGTTGCTTGCAGGGAATTTATTAGCCGATTGCTACGCGCTTACGCGCACCGATAAATTGATATGGAAATCGAAGAGATACAATTACCTCTTTAAGTAACGGTCTCGGGATCTCGAGGTATTAATTTAACGAGGTTCGCGTTTTCCAGTCCATGAAAATGATCCTGAATCTCGATCCGCCGCGATTGCGTAAGACGACGAACGCGCTTAACGGGTTTTTAATGAACGTTTGCGTAATTCTGGGCTGAACGCTACGTCGTCATCGTTTACGCATCACGAAGGAAGAGCGCAGACCGTATGATCAACTCGATCGTCGAACGTTACACATTCCTATTTCCGAGCACGTTTACTCATCGTATAACATTTTATCTCTTTCTCCCTCGCGCGTTTCTAGTAGTAATTATACCTGTCAGGAAATTGACAATCATTTGGAACATACTTTGCTAATCACTGTGCCTTTAAAACAATATTTAATATTTTCAATTTTTTATTATATGAAAAGTACGATTAAAAGAATCGAGATCTTCTGAAATACTAAAATTTTCTACGATGCGAGAAATGATCTCTCAATACAAAAGTACACGGAAAAAACAGTATGGTTGACTCAACATAAATCTGGTTAGCACAACCAGTTTTATGTGTATATTTAGCACATAAAGGTTAGCACAACCAGATTTATGTGTGAGTCAATCATACTGTTTTTTCTGTGTACTAATATTAAAGATTCTTTTCGTGAGAGAGGCTTACTCTTCCCCCCAAAACTTTTTTGTTATTTCATTTTTCGAGATGTACAGTAACGTCTCGGTCCGTCCAACTCTGGCAATCTGGTCATCGATTTGCATACAATGCTGTAATTCTAGATGGCACCGAGGGAGAAAGAGAGAAGCGTGGGCTGACGATAAATCCTCTTGAGGTTTAAAAAAAAGGGTACTCGACAGCTTCCTGGTGCACCGCGTGACATGCTATGCGACGAGCTTTTATGTCTCGCTGAGACGCCGCGTGCGTTTAAAAGTGATACAATGTAAGATGATGCTCCAGGAAGTTTCAAAAATTCTATTTCGATGCCACGATACTCGGAATAAGTGGCAGCTAAAGATAGGATCCTTAACAAGGTTGTCAAGTCAGAATTGCTTTGTGGAATCTTTGATAAATTTAAAATCTTCATTTTTTTTTTTTTAACGAAAATGTCACGAAACATAATTTTTGAGTTATAAACGGCCGAAAATGGATAGAGTTTCTTACAAATTAAGTCTTTAGAATGTAAATAGGAATATTATTTAGTCATAAAATTATACATTAATAAATATTAATGTTGTGAAATTTATATCAGGATATTTAACATAAGATATTTAAAAAATCATGGAAAACGATGGTATGGAATTTTTATTGCAAGAAAACCATTTCGAGATCGGTCGAAGAACTTGGAGTTTGGAGCAATTACTACAAAGTGATTATTATGACATATTTCGCATACTCTGTTCGATCCTTTACTCGAACGTAATTAAATACCTACTTGAGAGCCGTTTTACAACGATGATTAAATTGCAATCGGCAGATGGTCTCATGACTGTGATATTCGATACCGGTTTTATCACGGTTATCAATGTTAATGTTTGTACGAGAATAAATAAAATAATGTACGATTTTTAAGACATGTTATGAAACATCCTTCTTATCTTCTTTATGAAGATTAAACGTAAAAACATAGCATATCTATATAGAAAAAAAATAACGATAAGTATATAAAATGTTGTATTATTCGTACGTCATTATAACTGTTTTACGTTCGTGATAATGATTATAAACGATGCTTTGCGACGATTAGAAAGAGTACTCTGAGTTACACGCTACATTACTTGACGGCACTCGACGGTATTTTCGCAGATAATGATGAGTTCGCGTATACAAAGTAACATAATTCTCAAAATATCGCTTATCTCAATGACTATCTTACTATCACAATCTTGTTGTTAGTAAGAGATAAACTGTACGACACAGATAAATTGTCTGATAACATTCTTATTTATACTCAACTTGCGAGCAACTCGAAAAATTAATAATGATGATCTTTCGCAAAGCAATATTTGTCCCCAATAAATATAAATAAGAGCAGAGGTTACCTTTTCATTTATACCATAAAATGAGAAGGTAGCCTCTGCTCTTATTTATATTTATTGGGATTTCTCGCATCATTATAGAAAGTTTGAGTATTTCAGAAGATTTTGATTCTTTTAATCGTACTTTTCATATAATAAATAATTGAAAATATTAAATATTGTTTTAAAGACACAGTGATTAACAAAATATGTTCCAAATAATTGTCAATTTCTGTAATATACGCTAATATTATAGATATACTATGAATTTTTGGGCATTAATGAACGTAGGAGCGCACATGTCATCTACTAATATTATTAAGGCGAGTCTCATTCCACAAGGATATCATTCATTCGTAGATCGCTCAATCTTTGACATAAGATCAGAACTTACCAGCCTCTTGGCATTGGGATCCGCCCCTTGGTGCAGCAGCTCGGTCACGGCGTCGATGTGGCCACCGGCGGCGGCCAATATCAAAGGTGTCGTGCCATCCTGAAAGAAAACCGACCCAATTTGCTAAACTCCGCTCCGACGATTCAATTAGACGCGAAACTTTCCCGCCCGGTGAACGCTACCGGCAAATGTATGCCGGTGTATATTTTCTAATCGATCTTCTCGCGAGCTATTAAGATTCGCGTCCTAACAAAGTCCGCTAATGCAATTTAGCACACGCATACACGTATATCAATATATATCTGCGATATCTCGTCAAAAAGCAACGATTTGCCACATAAAAAGACATTTCCTAATGTTACTATCGTTGAAAAACCGATGAACAATGCAAAACTTTTCAAAGTAGTAGTGTTCGGTGTTTCGAATGGACAGAAAAGAATCGCGAATGGCAGGAAGTGCCATTAACGTCCGATGACTAAACAGACATATGGCGATTCGATTCGGCTCTGACACTGACACAATTCCACGTGGATGAGCTCGCAAAAAAATACGACGTTGCGTTGGTATAAAACCGCGTTCGGTTTCCAGGCCGAAAAGTGGCACGATTATAGTGTCCGCGCTGATCTAATAAACCACTTTCGAGACGCTGAGAGGAGTGTGCAACGTTACTCGCGCTCTGCTCGCTCCTCATTGTCGTTTGCATAATGAGTCGGCCGACAGCGAGGAGAGAAAATCGCGCTTTTGCCGCGATATCGCTGATCTATCACGAGACCATTGCAATCAGGAACGCGAGTTCCTGCATGCCCGATCAATTTCCGGCAGCAATCTCAGGCGATCGTATTGTCTTGAGCTGATAAACTGATTTTGAGCGCTGATAAAACCGACTGTGTACAACTAGATCGCGTTCGCAAGAAATATAATATTATCATTTTCGCACGAATAATTTTCTTTCAACTTCCCATTTATTCCAAATTCCACATTTTCGTGGAAATTTGATGTTCTATTTCGATTATCGCGAAGCTTTCGATCGTTTTAAGGAGTCGTATATCTGCATCAATGAGAAGTGTATCGCGAAACTGAGGGTATTACTGACCTTGTCCTTGCAATCAACGTGAACGCGTCCGGAATCCAATACAATACGAAGACGCTTGGCGTCCCCACGTGCCGCCGCCAAATGCAGCTCCACGTCCCAAGGCGATTCTTTCTGAAAAAGCAAGAACCAAAGGGTAAATAAGGGTAAATAAAAGGATTAATAAAACGCTAAGTAAATTCTCATTTCCTATGTTTACGTAAGACGGCCACGATCGGAGCAACGCGGATACAGAAAGTACCTATCTATATAAAAGTTTTCCTGTACATTTTTAGAATATATTGAAACATTAATATATTGTGATAATATATATATATATAATTGAAAGGAAAGAAATCAAAACTTTCTTTGAATTTAGAAAATCTAAAATTAATTGATTAAGGCCCGGTTGTTCCAACCCGTTGGTAAACTAACTAATAGTTAAATCATATATATGTCTTTGTTTTTCCTTCGAATTAGACAAAGATAGACATATGATTTAACAGTTAACTATTAGTTAGTTTTCCCAACAGGTTGGAACAACTGGCCCTAAAAAAGTTATATATACCTATTAATAAATGACAGAAAGTTATATTAATATGGTTAATGCAAAGAAAAACAGAAATTAATTCTTAATTAATTAATATAAAAAGCAAAGAAGATTTAATCTTGAAACTATAAGGAAAACTTAATTCGATTCCATTTGCCGAATAATCCCGATCTCTTTAGATTCCTACAGAATTTTAATCATTACTTTTACTTTGACTTTTTACATGAAACAAATTATTGTCTTCAATGATCGTTTACCGAGATTATCGTACATATCCAAGTAGGTATTTTCCACATCCAAATAATGAGAAAACATTCCTACATCAGATCGAGGTACGAATATATGAGCCGTGCATTGGATACGTGATAGAATATGTGAATATGGATGAGCTCGTCTGCTCGTCAGATCGTTGAAACCGTCTAAAAGCTCATAAAATATTTTTAGCGCCTTCATAATCTCAAAGATATGCTTGCGGTTGTCATTGGGATCGATATCATCCCTCAGGACCGTGAATCCTTTATTCCCCGTTTACGACTTCTAATAACGGTGAACGCACGGCGCAAATGTTTTTCAGCACGAGTTATCCTCGCGGTCCTTCACCGCGATGACGATCGAAATAATACGTCGACCTTCACTTTCGAGTGTTTATGGAGTGATCCGACTCGCAAACGGTGCAAACACGTTCTCGGAGAGAGAAAACATATCTCCGCGTGATTTCTCAAGGAATATAAATGCCATGTGGCACGTCGCTCCCGCGGATTTATGTCTTAACGGAACTCGCGCTCCGAAATATTTCGAGGAATTCCACGGACGGGCGGGGAAAATGAGCTTGTAGATCCCGATATTTGTAGCTTTGTACCCGTTAGCCCGTAGTTTACCGATTCGCATCACGGACCGCAAATGTAAAATTGCAGAACGCGTCGGATTGCACGTTCAATGGCGCGGAAAAATCTTATTACGAGATTTTGCGGCGATACCGTTCAGCAATTGGAGCCAAGTTTCCTTCAGATATGTGGAACACGAGAAACAAATCGTCTCGTATCACGAAAATCATGATATCGCGCGTGTCTTCTAGAAACTAATATTATTCTGTAATCAATCATTTGCAAATATATGTTAAGCCTAATAAAGAAGTCAAATAAAGAAAAAGAAACATTAAAAAACGGTACATTTATAATTTTTTGTGATATTAGAAAATAATTATTAAATTTAATTATAAAACACAATTAGAAGGTAATTTTTTAGTTATGGAACCTCAAAATTATGAGATTAAATATTATATAATCATGATACTAAAATATTCAGCATTGATCATTATATCTACGCGAAATCTTTTATCCTCTTACATTGCGAATTTTATACTACACGTCAAACTGTCAGCTTCTTTATTCAAGCAAGTCTTTCTCAAGTATTCAATGAATCGACGATTTATCTTAACCGTGCATACGTGTAATTTTATAACATCATAATTGCATTTTAAATACATCAAGATTTGAGATAAAATAGATAATTTGTTCCACAACTGAAAGTTATTAAATAAATTATTTCTCTCACTTTTTATCATGAATTCATAATCAAAAATGTATTAAATAAATTATCTCACGTTTTGTTATGAATTCATAATTAGATTTAAGATTCAAATTGATACATGCCTACATGTACCGTATTCTGTGCCTAACAATTTCGCCAAAAATTTCGCATCTCTGTTATCGCGAGCACGTGTCCTCGGCGACGATAATCTTCAAACGCGGCACTTCGCGGAGCTGCTGTACTTTTATCCGCAGTCTCGACCGTAATTAGCGCGCGCCGACGATTAAAGCTTTAATTAAAATATCAAAACAACGCGTACGTACATCCGAGAATCATGCCGATGCCGGCATGTGTAACTTTTTCCATGTCATGCATATTCGTGTTTAATTTGTTATGATGTTTTTATATCGAAACTTTAAATAGTGCTGTCGTTATTATCTTCGAAACTGCTTATTTTAGAACCTCTAACTCGAAAAGCATTACAATATCTACAATATAAGTATTTCAGCATTACGATAGCTACAATATAATTCAGCCCGCTTTAAATAATCTAGAGTAGTTCCGTCAGATGTCGGAATAGAATTTATTTATAAGTTCATGTATTTTGATTATATATATTTTGTGCATATTTCAATTCTTCAAATGTTTTTGAAATCTAAAATTATAAATAGGAGCCTTTCCTGCATATTTATCGCTTAAATGTAACATAAAAATTATACATATGTAAATCGTTAATTTATTAGGTTCTAAATGTCGAAAAATAATTTATATAGCGAGAGGCTGTAATGCGTAGATCTTTCGAATTCTTGCGATTGTCGCGGATTTATCAAGCAGTTGTTAACAAGCCTGATTCGAGGTCTGATGTAAATCTTGCGTAACGCAGATAGGGAAATTATGATGAACAAGCTATTAAGCGCCGACGTTGGCGATGTGACCGGCTCTAGAGCGGACTCTACACACCGTTCGATATTATGCAACGCGTGTCACGAACAATATTGCGTTGATAATGTCCGTCCGCGGTCTGTATTGTCTGTAAACTCAAGTACGTTGCAACTATGACAATTACGCGATAACAATTGTCAGCGGATTAAAGTGCCGCGTTCGCGCCGCTCATTCTGTCTCTCGATCTTGCTTAAAAACGTCAGATAATCGGCCGTCGTATCCTCGCGGTCAGTTTTCTACGGAAATATCCGGGTCGGCAGGCGCGATCGAGCGGCGCCACGGCCGTGACAAGCTCCGACTCTCGTTTTTAATCGCGTTCTCGCGCAGGTGCACCCATTCATCGTCGCGAACCAGAAATAACGCGCGCTACAACGAGAGATAAGACGCATGTTTCTTGTCACGCTTTTAATACTCGACGTTGCGCGTTGTACTTATGTACGTCGAGTTTTTCGCTCGTCCAATGCATGATAATCACGGCTCGATGTCGCGCAACGACGAGGGATATAACAATTGAATAAAAAAGTATCAAGGGCCGATCGCGATAAGAGCGATGTTTTCTCTCTCCCGGAAGAGAAACACAATCGACTCATCGAAGATAAAAGCGCAGCAACGATAAACGACAAAGCATCCGCGAATAAATGAACCATGCCAGGAAACCTCTCGGTGCGGTGTACTTAACATCAATCCCTTGCGGTCCAAATTATTTTTCAGACGAGTGAAACGAGTCAGATGTGAGCAAATCAAGTATTTCGTCCCATCTAATCGGCTGGTTCAATATGAATTAAAGAATCTGGTACTTATTCATTATATGGGCGTCATTTCCAATTCATTTCCAATTTTTTCCTACTTAAAAGTACAGCGATTATTTAAATCTATTTACACTATTTGTTGAAGCAATGATAATTAAATATATTGTTATATATACACATATATATTTATTTTACAAATTGCGCCCGTATAATGAATAATGAATACCAAGAATCTTTATTACTTGGAGGAATTTATGGAGATCCTAAAAATACAATTTATCGATTACAAATTCGAAGAATTATTGTGTAATTTGAAGAACGCACGATTTGAAGATCAGCTACTGCAACGTACTACTATACCGAAACCAACGTAGGACCGCAAAGGTTTTAATGTTTAATCCCATGTCCACCGTCGAATGCTCGAAGAATGCCCTGTCGAGTTCTAATCCAAAATCGGGAACAAATTAAGTAAAAAAATTATCATTTTTTTTCACACATTTTTGTAAATCGCCGAGGGGACGAACGTCTCAAACTGGGCATCGTAAGTACCATAATGACACGCGAATCAGGTCCAGCTGAAAAGAGGCTGATCTTGATTTCAGACGATACGAGAGGGTGGCGAGAAGGGCATGCGTTAATTTTCTCCTCTAACTACATAATTATCTAACGTGTACTACCTGACAAAAAAAAGTGCGCGGACGCAAGTATCCTTCCAAACTTTTTCGCATCGCGAGGAGGAGAGAAGAACGGCGTTCAGGTGCTCGGGGGGAGAAAACGTCCTCCCCTGCGGGGGGGGGGGGGGGGAGGAGAGGGGACATGTGATCCGAATCTCGGCGCGCTTCTCTGCTCACGCTCACCTTCATGGACATGTTGGACCGCTGCCGTGGGTATATCCCGATCAATCACTGCTCGTTTCGGTCCTCCCGAGGAGCATCGCATGTCCTGAGCGCGTCTCGAGCGAGGAGTTCGCGCACACTACCACCGTCGGCACCGTCCGTCCAACGCGAAGCGCGCTCCGCTACTGAACGCGAGCCCTTGACGCGGCTCGCTTTGTAGCACCGCTCTCGCCGGAGTGCCGTTCCGCCCGTACTACGCGCGCGACGGCGACGGCCCGAGCGTCGTCGTCCCGTCGAGCAGCCAACGAATCGCCCGTAGACATAGTAAGTAAGTATGCACGTAATCACGAATAGACGGAGCACGCGGCGTCGACGAACTGACGTCAGACGTGTGACGCGTTGATCGGGGGAGTGGGTGGGAAGGAGAACTGCGAACTGCGACAGAAAGCAGAACGGGAAGTGCATCGGACGGTCACTGGACACTGTGTCCCCTTGCGCATGCGCGGCGTTGAAATTTTGGGCGAAAAATATATTGTTAGGCGAATAATGTATGCATATAAATCGCAATTTCATAGCGATAAATATTTATAAAAAAATTTTATAGTGACAAATTAATAATAAATACTTGTAAAAATGTGCTATTCTGATCTGCGCGCAATTGTACGTTTTCATGATTTTCTTTTAACGCTATAATTATATGTATATTATCTATATATGTATATATATATATATATGTTTATTTCGACGAAACTCATAGCTTCATTGACGATCGCTTTAGGAAATATCTACATGTATTTTAAAACGTGGATAGATTAGTTATTATAATTTTGTTAACATGAATAAATTAAATTATTATACATGTTTTTTGTTAACAAGATAATTTTTGTTAACATGCCATGGATATAATTTTGAAAGAGAGAGAGAGAGAGAGAGGGAGAAGAGGAATTAAAGAGAGAGAGGAAATAGAGATGCGAATAGATTATATGTATGTATGTACATACACGCTCGGCTGTTTACGTCTGTCGATCTATAGAACACTGTCTGCTGTCAACTTGTCTAAATGGTCTGCCGGCCTGCCGCCTGGCAGCAGTGGCAGCACTTGCCTCCGTCGGCTCTCCGTGCTCCGTTCCGTCCGCTCCGTCGGTCGTCCCTTCTGTCCCGCAGCCATCTTGAGCCATCAACGTGCCGACTGTAAGTGGCAAGTATTTACTAAATTTTAAACGCAGTCGTATTTTGCTCGCTCGAACAGCACGCTAATCCTCCGTTTTATGATGTTGTTGCAGCTGTAAAGAGAAATGGAGAACGATTTGGGAAATCTGGTCGATTTGTACATCCCCCGAAAATGGTAAGACGCGAGCACACGTGTCACGGATAATTCACGTAAATTCTACACTGAACGCGAACGAGAATCTCGTGACTGAGACGTTTTATCAAATTCGCGCGATTTCGCTTATTCGATAAGGTTTGAGATTGTCCGTAGCTTGTGCGGAAAATACGCAGCGATTTGGAAGTGAGGTTAGGTCAGTGCGGATGACTGCAGTCTCCATACAGATCTGTAAATCTGCCGGCGAAGAGTCTTTCCCTACGGCTGTTCTGTCCTTGTTGTTTTCACATTCGAAGCGAAACATAATTTATGTATTCCTAGACGGACAGGACAGGGAAATTGCAGGGACATGCGTGTACAAAGCGTATTCTTGCTGGAAAGCATCATTTTAATATCCACTTTAAAACTCTGGTTTTTCTCTGTTGCAGCTCGGCGAGTAACCGCATCATCCACGCCAAAGATCACGCGTCTATACAGCTGACTCTGGCCGATGTCGATCCAGAAACGGGACGCATGACCGATACTCACAAGATGTACGCAATCTGTGGAGCGATTCGTCGAATGGTATGTTTTAAGTTACTTGTATACATATAGATTTATGTAACTTATTCCTTGGTATCTTCCAAATATAAAATTATTATACTATTATTTAATTGATATAATATTTCTGCGATAAATTATAATATTAAATCAATACCAAGGAATTATAATATTGTCGGTATTGCAATATTGATATAAATTAGTATCAGCACCAAACCTAATGAAATGTTGCTTTACTTTTGTGTTCGCAGGGAGAATCCGACGATTGCATCGTGAGATTGACGAAAAACGATGGATTATTATCTAAGAACTTTTAATCTAAGCTATGTGACAAGTTTATTTTCAATAAATTGAAAAAGATAAAACAGATTTGATCAAGACTACACCGATCCATCACCGGATTATCATCGGAAGTACGGTTCAACCACGATTAATTATTTTGTAATTTATTTGTACTTGAACAAATTTATTGTTCAAGTACAAATAAATTGCAAAACTTATTAATCGTTCGATAATCTCACATGGGCAGCGACGCTATTTGAATTCATTTATCACGCAGCTGTCGCATTGTTTTAAATACATTGGTTAATAATTCAGTTATAATTTCTTTATGACAGCGCAAATAAATTATCGGGAAATAAAGACAGCAGCGATAATCCAAGAAATTATTTACGACGAATGTGTTCAAATACATAACGCGATTCTAGTTTAGATCTAGATATTTAGATACCAGACTAATAAATAGATCTCGTGGTTCATTTAAATATAAACCATTTATTATATTAAATAATCTATTCTATACAATGTTTTCTGATATTTTTTGATGAGAAAGATAGAGTTCTGTTGAATAGTCAATCCGTTTATTCGACAGTTTTGAGCCGATACTCTTGTCCGACCAATCAGCGCGCGGACCCCGTAGTTATCCCTTTGCGAACGCCATAAAAGAACAGAGACCTAAATTTATTTTTATTTTGAATACAAAGCTTTCCCAAATAAAAATTACAATGAAGATGTCATTCCCCCAAATGGATTTCCAATCGATTCCATTTATAATAAACATTAAACATAGTTGCTATCTGCTAACTTGACGCTCGATAAATTTGTTAATAACAAAAAATCTATTCTTTCCCAAATGTTTAAACAATTTTCCCAAACTTCCCCAAATGATTCCCAAATTATATGAAAAAGAATAATTCAAAAATATTCAATTTGTCTGCTAACTCTACGGCGGTGACAAAATTGGGTGTTTTCCTTGCTTCGATAGTAAGAATTCAATATGGCCGCGGTGACCATCCAGGGTCCCTATTCTTCAAAAATATCGCATACAATATCGTATGCGATATTATGGCATTTTTGAATGAACTCATTCAAGAATACCATTTTTATCGTATGCGATATATAGGGTCCTCGTTTCAAGAACAGGGTCCCAGGAGCCTTAATCTTAACTATACATAATCGCGCTGTCTTATTTCGAGTAAAAGATACACCGATATACTTCATCATCCATGTAATTTGATTTGATTTTTTTCATATAGCCAAAGATACAAGTTACTATATAGATTACAAAACTATTTGTAACACGCTTATTTATCTGTTATTTATTACATTACTTTTTACTGCGTGATTTTTATTTTTCTGTTCTATCAAGGTAACAGAGAGAAAATAATATTGGATAGCATATTTAACAAGTTTATTTAGTATTTGAGTTAATATTCATCTAACTTATCTGCTGAATTTTTAATTAATACAATTTGAAATTCAGGAGGTATATTAGATGAAAATATAAAATTGTAGAAATTCTTGACAATTTTCTGAGATGTTCAAGTGCGCGATAGAAAGTACATTTTCCCTTTTTATTCGTGTGAAATTAAGCACAAACACGGCATTTATTTCTATTACAATGACATTCCCAGAAACTTAGAAACACGTTTTAAATTAGACGTGAAAGGTTGCAATTACGCTGTCAATTCGTGCACTTTTAATCGTCTTCGTCGCGAACTCCTCCCGCTGGAACTTTCGGACCGCCCGCCCGTTTTGCCATAATGATTTGATCCACTTTGAGAACCGTGCACGCCGCACCGACCGCATACCTGATCGCCCATTGCTTCGTCAGATACAGATCCAAGATTCCTGCCTCGATGGTATCGACCAAAGCTGCACTTTCAGCCTGTAATATAATCCATATTGTATCATATAAAATAATATCATCTAAACTATATCTAAATTATATCATCTACCATTAATATCATCTAAAAAATATATATGACTCAGGTGCTTATCTATGTAGATGCCATAGTTTCAAAAAAGAGAGTCACAGATACTCTTATTCGAGATAAACACGCCGAAGAGATATTGAATATATTGAAACTAAAAAGATTGACGTACATCGATGTCAAAACCGTAGTTCTTCTTTCCTTCCTTATGCGCTGCGTACAGCTTCGACACAAGTTCGGAAGCGCGGACACCGCTGCTCTCAGCCAGCGTTTTCGGGAATATTTCCAGAGCAGTGGCGAATTTGCGCGCGGCATACTGCTCAAGACCGGGTAGCGTGTCCGCGTACGCCGCTAGCTGGGCGGCGAGCTCGATCTCCGTGGCGCCCGCACCCGGGACAAATCTGCCGTCTCTCGTGACACCCTTGAACGTGTTGACACCATCGTCAACCGCGCGCTCGATGTCGTCCATATAATTCTCGGTCGAACCACGTACAAGCACGGTACTGACGCGGCTCTCCTTTCCCTCCAGTTTAAACACCACCACTATGGTGTCTCCCAATTCGTCTATGTACACCGTGTCGGCATATCCCAGCTCTTCTTTCGTCGGAGGCACCTTTAGTAGAAACCGTCGATTATTGTAATAGTTTATTCCTAACGCATAATCGTGCATATATCAGATAAAGATATACAAGACGCTGAAAACAAATGAATGTACAATTTCGAAAATTAAAATTTTTTCAGAAATGAAAAAAAAAACTGATTTAATTTTAAATCAGTTTTTTTGCATTGTACCCTGCAGTGATACAAAACTTTACAATTTGCATTTTATAAGGATCAAATCATAAATAGAATATGAAAATAGATAAAAATAGATGTGTAGAATTATTAATTAGAGTACATATAAATGAAAAAACCTATAAGCCAAAAAATGCGAGATGTGCCCTTTTTCGATATTGCACATTCAAATTCAATTAGGGCGAATAACTTACCAGCTTAGAGAGGGCGGTGGCACCGACGGTCTTGCAAAGTCGTCTAACGTCGAACTTGCTCGGGATACGGACGGCCATCAAATTATACTTGTTCATATAGTGCAGGGCCATGTTGCCGAATTTTCCACCGGACACCACCACTTCGGCGCCGCTATCGGCGATCGCCTTGATTTGATTTTCCAAAAGCGATTCCTCGCCGCGCGAAAATTTCAAAAGCTCGTCGGCCGATTTAATCAGCACGGTGCCTTTGGTCTCAGTCTGAATGACGTCCACGGCGCAAGTGTAAACTGCAATCTTGGCGCTGGTCTTCTTCGCGACCTCTCCCTCCACGTAACGCTTGAATACCATGCCCTGCATCACTTGGGAGTTGCTCAAACCACCCCCGAGTATCTTGCAAACTCGCACATTATCCACATTGAACGTCGTCTTCTCTGGCAAAATGGAGATGCAAGCCTTGGTGACAAGGGAAGCAAGGATATCCTCGTTTCCGTACTGTTTGCTCATGATAGTGCTCCTAATTCCCTTCTTTACTTGTTCCTCGTTTCGCACATCTTTCACTTCGTAAACAATTAAGGTCGGTAAGATTTCAAGTGCTTTCTTCAAGACATTCTCGTAACCCTCAATAATCTCTGAAGTTGTAATGCCCTGTAATTAAAAAATCAAAGTATGAAATGTCTCTATTAATTACACATATAAATCATTCTCAAAATTTTCTTTATACTTCAAATATAAGACGTAAATGCTTCATTAATATCTATATTAATATAATTAAACGTTGTGAATCAAAGTACCAGACGAAGCAGTCCTTCCGCGGCATGAAGAAGTTCTCCAGCAAAGATAATAACAAAATTTGTTCCATCTCCCATTTCAGCTTCCTGCATTTTTGATGCCATGACTAATAATTTGGCAGCTGGATGTTCCACTTCTAACTCATTGACAATTGTCACTGCATCGTTAGTTACGAACAACTTCTCAATGTGATTGATGATCATCTTATTCATGCCGTTAGGGCCGTATGCGCTCCTTACAGTATCCGCAAATTGTTTGCAGGCTGTAATGTTCCTGTAGACCGCCTCTTCAAGGCCCGAAAAATACTGAAAATGCGAAGTAACAAACTCATTGAAATCTCGAGCAGCCAAATCTGGTTCAACGTGCAAAAAGTCAAATTTTTTATCCCAACATTTGCTATACTAGAGCTGCGGTCCACTTAACACTACAAATGCTTTGAAGCATAAATTTTCGTCTTTCTTTCAATGAAGAAAGAAGAAGACAAAGAATGCTTCAAAGCATTTGTAGCATAAAATGGGCTGCAGCTATACGTAATGTTTGTAAAAAATCTTGACGTCACACATACTTGAACAATCTATTCTTAATATCTCATTTAACCCTAATTGGTCACACTTCCCGAGAATCCCGTAATGGTCACACTGGGTGAAATAGACCCCAGCGTGTTTGCACGTGTATAAAAAATTGTAGGTGACCTATAAAAAAAAAAAAAAATATCCTGTTGTAGTTTAAGTCTTCCTTAAAAAGACTGTATAGGTTTGATTTGCAAAAAAACTACCTGTAGATGACGGCAAAAGGCCCATTTCTATTGGTTTACTGGGTCGTTTTCGAAGTCAAAAAAACGCTGGGGTCTATTTTACCCAGTGTGACCAATTAGGGTTAAATTTAATTTTCTGAATCAAGGAACAACTCAGACAGTGCAAAATTTTTTGTTTTATTACCAGTTATGCATATAAAACTAAAAATTTCCAAAAACCTTGACAACACACACCGCGTGCGTGCGCGCACACAAGTAAAATTAACTCATTTATATTATATTCAAGTTTGATTTTCTAGACCAAGGCATGACATTTCAGGCATCATCTGAGGAAGGCCGCTCTTGGCTCGCATTGAAGATTCTCAGGTACGTCGTACTTCGAATTAAAATATCCATAAAAGGCAAGAACGTGATCCCTCCTTCTCGCGTACCGGGAGCGAGCGTCGTCGCGTGCACGCGGTAAATATTCGAGAAAAAGGATGTGTCACTTACACGGGCTCCATCCTTGAGCATTTGCGCCATGCCGGGCGCTTTCGGTATATGCATTGCCATTTTCGCCGGAGATATCGAAAAATCGTCTATTCACGTGTAGTACCCTCTGACTCAGCTCCAAACAGGGTGGACCAGGACTTCCTCAGTAGACAGTAACCTCTCGGATCTCGTCAGTCTCGTCTCGTATCACTTCACAATTGTGAATCTTGTGATTTGTGAACGAAAGCATTGAAAGCAGCGCCTCCAGTTGAACCTAAAACCAATTAAATCAATATGGCATCGCAGTATACTGTGATGGCGTTTCCTACCGCTTAATTTAAAACATTTTTATCTTAATTGTTAAACAATTTTCATTCATGAAAATTAAAACATTTTTATCTTAATTGTTAAACACAATTTTCATTCATGAAAATTGTTTAACAAGATATGTTAAACAATTTTCATTCATATCACCGACGAGATAAGCTGGATGCATAATAAAAAAACAGGTAATAGGTTATAGGATATAATAGCAACAGATTTTCCGGACGCGATTTCTATTCTCAACAGCCCGTACTCGACCAATCACAGTGTTCCCGTTGCCTGTGTTTTTCATTGTGCATCCAGCTTTAAGGGCTTCAGCTGGCTGATAAAAAAAATACTCCTCAATAACCTCCGCGCGCTAACATTTGTCTCGCGTGCTCCAACTATTATTGTCGCCGCACAATTTATCATACCTTTGCAATTTGCATTGATATCAATGTTAAGATAAATTCCGAAGCACTCCGAAGAGACTTTCTAGGTATTCGAACGAAGTACATCGTTCTGTTCTTCACGAGTCCAGCGAGTCTCCCTGATCAAGACCGGTTCACTTGTATGACTTGTATCGATGTTTCAGTATTTATGGGAAGGAACGATCGTTTAAGGGCATAATAGTGTCGAACGTACGTCGTCGAAGGATCGAGGCACTGCACCGCGGTACGATGACAAACACTGGAGGTAAAGTAGTCGCGAATCTGCGACAAAAGTTCAAATCGCCGGGCGTGTTGCGATGGTTCCCTGGGCACATGACGAAGGGTCTGAGGCAGATGCAGCAGCGATTGAAAAATATCGATTGCATCCTAGAGGTACACGACGCGCGCGTACCGATTTCCGGGCGTTACGCCGATTTCAGCAGGACTCTGACCGGCCTGAAGCCACACATATTCGTACTGAGCAAGAAAGACCTGGCCGACACGAGGCACACGAGAAGTATAGTCTCTACGTTGAACAGAGAAGGGCTGTCCAACGTAATCTTTGCAAATCTCAAGGATCAGCAGTGCAAAGGCGTGAAGCAGATCCTGCCCCTGGCCAAGGAGCTGATATTAAATTCGCAGCGTCACAACAGAGTGGAGGAGGAATCTTATTCCATGATGGTCATCGGCGTGCCCAATGTTGGAAAGTCCTCTCTGATTAATCGTTTGAGAAGCAATCACCTTCAACTGGGCAAAGCCACTCAGGTCGGCGCGTCGCCTGGTATCACGCGATCCGTGCTGACCCATGTAAAAATATCGGAGGACCCAGTTGTGTATCTGATTGACACCCCGGGTATTCTAGCCCCTTCCATCAAGGACGTTCACGCTGGCTTCAAGCTGGCCTTGGCCGGATGTCTGCAGGATCACGTAGTGGGATCGTACCGGCTCGCGGATTACCTGCTATTCTGGCTGAACAAAAACAACCGATTTGAATATGTAGAGATATTAGGCTTGCCAGAACCGAACGACGATGTGTCGCATGTGCTCACGTTCATTGCCGCAAAGCTGCGAAAGACCGTGAAAGTGAGGAACTCCAACGGCCGATTAGACGTCATGCCGAATTTGCAATTTGCAGCGGACTACTTTGTTAGTTTGTTTAGGAAAGGAAACTTGGGGCCCTATTGCTTAGATGTAGATTTACTCGAGACATCAGAAAACCGCCAAGTTAGCTTAGCCTAGTGATATAATTGTATGTAAATATATTTATTTATGGAGATAGCTCTTAATTTAATTAAAAGAAAATATAGGTCTTCATAATTTTATACAACACCTAATGACTTGAATTATCCTAAACATTAGAAAAACAAACTTGAGAAAGTTTATCTTTCCATATCTCATCCTTGTATAAAATCAAGTAACTTTTGATTGCCATAAAGGTACTGGATCTTACTCTAAATGCCTTGTAATATCTTTCGGAGAAAAAAGTCTTTAAAAATAAAGTCTTTAATGTATGGAAATGTAAGCTGCTAGCTAAAGAAACGTGTGTTGCATCACTTTCCCCACCAGTCTTGTGATCCTGCTATGCTCTTGTCGCGGAAGTGGGTCATCCGAGCCACGTATTAATTCACTCTTGCCATGGGGACGCTTCTTCCGTCTTTCACTCGTTGTAATGAGTTCACGCGAACTGTACGTGCCGTATTGTAAACTAACAATAAAATCGGGAAACTAAACGAGATTGATTTCTTCGACCTATTTAAAACAGATTTACCGTTATGTTAACCGTTGATTGGGAATCCCAAGGCTGAAATACACCCGTATTTTTTACGTTTTTTTAAACTCTCAAAGATATTTAAATCGTCATTCGAGCTAATATTTTTCTCGGAATTTATTTCTAGCGAAAATGTTCGCGAGGGCAACGTTTTATCCAACCTTACTTTATAACGTCGTCATGGAAAAGATTACAACTCGGAACTGGTACGATAGGATAGACGAGACTGTTATACTGGGCGCCTTACCGTTTCGTCGAACGACTAAGCAGGTATGTTTTTGTAAATTTATTTTTACAATAGAAATTAAAGATATAATTTCAAATCGGAATCAAGAATCAAAATCAAAGATGTTACTTCGATCACAATAATATCTTGCATTTATGTCTTCACGGCTTTTTATTTGATCTTTTCGTTATTTTATCTTCTCATTTTTTAAATAAATGTCGGATAATAATGTCACAAAAGACATTATAATATTTTGTGTGTTTTGATCCATAACATGTGCCTCTTCTTCTGTGTAATAATACACCAAGAGTATGCTAGATTTTAAACGTATCAATCATTTAAACAAATAAATTTCATGCAACAGTTGCTAAATTATAAGTATTCAAGTGACATTATCACATATAGTTTACATCTTACACCTTCGTTCTCTTCTTTTTCAGTTGATCGACGATGAAAATATCAAGGCTGTCGTTTCCATGAATGAGGATTACGAGTTGTCTTTATTATCCAACACGGAGAAGGTGCGCAGCAGTAAGACTTAAATTTTGAGAATAAATTAGTATGAGAGCTAGTGTAAAATAAACTTACAAATGACTTAGAATAACAATACTTTTTCTCCACTCAGGAATGGAACAGGTACAATGTAGAATTTCTGCAGTTGTCTACAACGGACATCTTTCAAGCACCCTCTCAAGAGAAACTACAGGAAGGTGTAAACTTCATTAATAAATTCCGCAACGTATCAAGTAAAAAATTAAGCGATACAGGTATCGTCGATGGCCGCGATCAACCTGGCACGGTTTACGTTCATTGTAAGGCAGGAAGAACAAGAAGCGCGACATTGGTCGCATGCTATTTAATAACAGTGAGATCATGCGACATAGTTTAAACGTAAAACTAGGAGGCTAATTTTGACATTATTAACAGTGAAATATCCTTCTCGTTTTTCTAGAAAAACAATTGGACGCCTGATGAAGCGGTTGATTACATGCGAACGAAGAGGCCACATGTATTGCTCCATACAGCTCAATGGTCTGCGTTAAAGCAATTTTATACGAGACATGTACGGCCTACATCTTAGCTAAACATTTTTTGTATATTATTTTGTTGATGTTGTTTATACGAATGGGAAATATATGAATAGGCGAATGAAGGCTGACTTTAGATACTACGCTAAATTATATACATATATGTTAATTCGAATAGAAAGAGAGTGAAGAGATAAAATACGATAAAATAAGTTATTTACTGATTCTTATTATTAGTGAGCTCAACTTCCTTTACATGCGCGGACGCAAACTTAGTGGCCTCTGCAATTGCTTTTTCCATACGTATCTGAAAATCCTGTGATACTTTTGTAGATTTCATATTTGCGACTAACATGGGTTTGAATCCCTTGATAGGTCCATGCTCTGCGTTAAAGATTTGAAGGACAATATCCATCCAAGTTTGTGCGTTAAATGCATTAGAGGCCATTTCCTATACACGTTTAATAATAATAGTTTACTTAAATTATTTAATTTTTAATATAAATTATATATTGTTATACGATTTGTATTGAAATCTACATTTATGAAACATATGAATAAAATATACCTCTGGCATAGAACATCTTGCTTTTACAAATCCACTCGTACAAGATAAAATTAATATTGGTATCCCAGAAAAGAGCGATACAACTTCATGCAATGACAAATATGTGGGATTCTTATTCAGGCAGTATACGATAAAACAAGATGACAAATCCGTGGCGTTAGTGATTTCACGAGTTATAGATTCTCTATAAAACACCATTATTAAGGAATATTCAGAATTAAGAGGCTACATCCACCTAGAGGCCCAAAAAAAGATCAAAAATACATGTACCCTTGAGCAAAAAAATTGTTTTATTTCCAATCTGAGAAAAAAATTTCGAATTTTGACCTTTTTTGGGGGCTTCTAGGTGGATGTAGCCCCTTAAATAGATTACTCATATATGAATTAAGTGTATATATTACATACTTTTCTATTTCTTTCTCTCGCAGCCATATCGTCTTGCTCAAATTCTCCAGATGCGTCAAACATTTCTCTTTAATCAAGTAAGGTAGTGGTACTTGTACGTGCTGATCATTAATTTCTTGTTTTATTCGATTTATTTCTGCATTAAGTATCTCATATGTGAACTTGCCACTTTGTGAAACGTTTTCTAGCTCCGTGATTCTCTGCCACATTCTCTCACCAGCTTGTTTCATACGTAAAGCTTCCGGACCAACAACAGCCTTAACAGTGCGTTTTGTTGCTCCCTTTGAGGTATATGTTAAAAAACAAAAGTGTTGGAGTACACCTGTGTTATGAACATGCGTACCGCAGCACGTTTCCCTAAATGTATACACACTTGATATTAGCATCAAATCTAGCTTAGAAAATTTGTTGATATTTAAAATTCAAACTCACTAACTTCGCTTTCAAGTGGTCAGTATTGATTTCTACGATTTTGATGCTTGTGTAAGGATATATCTCCCCTGGAACCAATGTAACATCATTTTGCTTTAACAGTTCGAGCGAATTCACAGTTTGCACAGTCGTTGCAACATGAGATTGTATGATATTGTTAATGCAATCTTCTACTGTCCTCATTTGTTCTGATGTAAATTGTTCGCCAAACGAGTTGAACTGAAATTTTAAATTATCCGTATCGACTGTACATCCACGTTGATAAATTACTTGCATAACTTTCTTTAAAGCTGCATTTAATAAATGTGCTGCTGTATGATGTTTCATTGCTCCAACACGAATATTCGGTTCTATATTGACTAAGCAATCATCTTCTATTTGTAAATATGGCTCCGATATGCTAGAAAACAGATTTGTGTATCATGTAACTTTTTATAATCAATTTACAATGTAATTAAAATAAATTTTATAATTATCTAAATATAAATATATAAAAGAGACACTTACAGTAAATTTGTTTTGGCGAAATGTCCAGAGTGAATCACATAGCCGTTTACTTTCCTGACATTGTCCACATTAAAAAGTAAATTTTTAATACGAATACTTCCTTTATCTGAAACTTGGCCACCCTCTAATGAATAACATACAGTTTTGTCCAATATAATTCCAATCTCATCTGCGCTATTTACTATCTCATTGATAGGTATTTTATTGTCAGCATTATTAACTTTTGTAATATTGGAATAATTTTTACTTGCAACTAATTCTCCTACGACATGAAATAGATAATCAATTTTAGGGTTGCATTGTACAGTTTAATCGAAATATGTAACAAAAATATATATGTAGCTTGCTTTAACATTACCATTGAGAATAATGCCAATGAGTTTACTGTTAAGCCCTGGAAATTCATAGGTATTCCCGTCATATATGTAATTGTACTTGAATGAATCATCCGTCTTAGGTACGTGATTCTTTTCAAGTATTCCCAAAGACTCTTTAGTAATTACAGTACTATGTTTGTCTAATCCAATTCTTGATTGATATCTACGATTATTAAGCTGCTCCTCAAAATCAATTTCATCAAAGTATAAAGATTCGATCTGTGCTAGTTGCGCTATAGTTTCCGAATTAAGACCGTACGTATCGTACAGCTTAAATGCGACACTTCCGGGTAACACGTTAGTTTTACGTCTGTAAACAATATATAGATTATACATATATTATATTAATATATTATGTCACGCACACATAAAAGAAGATACAATTAAAAGAATTATCTTACAATTCTTTCAACATGGATTGTAGATCTTTATAGCCATCAACTAGACCAGGAGCCATCCAATCGGTGATTGCTGTTAATTCGGGACGAGTTTCAATCATCTTACTCCACATTTTACCAGAAGTATTCCGTAATCTCTTCAACAAATCTTCTTCAAAATCTATTATCCTTTGTATCTGATGAATTGCATCCAGTAACAATGAGATCATTTAAAAGTGTCTCAACAAAAGAGTGAGCTTAATAGCTTTCATCATGTCAATATACAGGGTATTTCAGAATTGTACGGCACTATTTTAGGGAAATATTTTCTAAGTTAAAATAAACAAAAAAGTATATAAACATATGTCCTAAACTCATTTATTAGTAAAATATTAAAGAGTAAAGATTATGTTTAACAGTAAAACATTTAAAGTATGTTTTCGAAGTGGCCGCTGTTTTTGTTGAATGCAGAATTCAGCACGATGTATCCATGTTTCTCTAGCACGTCTTATGGCATCAGGATTATTTCTGATAGTTGCTGCAACTTCCATTATGCGATTTCTTAATTCTTCTTGCGTGCCAATAGGTCTACAATAAACTAAAGACTTTATCCAACCCCATAGAAAATAGTCTAACAGCGTTAGATCGGGCGATCGTGGTGGCCATTTAATGGCCAGAAAAACATGGATACATCATGCTGAATGCTGCATTCAACAAAACAGCGGCCACTTTGAAAACATACTTTAAATGTTTTACTGTTAAACATAATCTTTACTCTTTAATATCTTACTAATAAATAAGTTTAGGACATATGTTTATATAAACTTTTTTGTTCATTTTGACCTAGAAAATATTTCCCTAAAATAGTGCCGTGCAATTCTAAAACACCCTGTATATCCTAATACATTTAATTCTTATAATTATTTTACCTGTTTCAGATTAGCATGCAATTCTGGATAAGCTACACCCAGGTTATCAGCCACATTGCAGGCAAGTTCTGAAATTATGCCAGGTTTTCTGAAGACTTTCTCCCCTATGTCTATCGCATTCCGCAATACTCTCCGTAACTTTGGACTGAAATTACATACAAATAAAATTATATACAAATACTATATTTGACGATAACATATACATATGCATGTCTAAGATACACATATTAAATATACTAAAATCATACTGTTGTTCAGGTAACATATTATCAGCCAATGCAACAGTAATCATTCTTGCGTGATCAGCTAGAATTCTGTAATTATAGTCAATTTTGCCTGTATCATCATCACCAAACGTTCCCTTGTATTCTGGCGCATTCGAGCGCTTTCGTATTGCATTGAACAACGGCTGAAAGAGGTCTGTATCATAATTTGATGTTTTCCCTTGTAGTAAGGTAACTAATCGTTCAAGTCCCATGCCTGTATCAACATGATGGTTTGGTAAAGGTACTATACATCCATTCGCAAGCCTAACATAAAATATTACGATATTGAATAGACTATACAATTTCACATTAACTGATAGAATTAACAAACTATGATATTAAGTAGAAGAAAATTTCAACCAATATCTAGATTCTCAATACACAAAATAAACAAATATATGTATATATAATCGAAAGCATGCTGCATAGTATGATTAAAAAGATTTAAAATACTCAGACCAAAAAATTAATAGTTCACCTTTCATATTGGATAAAAACTATATTCCATAACTCCATAAGATCGGCATATCCTTTATTCACTCGGTCAGCTTGATTAGTTGATCGTTTCATGTAGTCAACGTGTATCTCTGTACAAGGTCCACAAGGGCCCGACACCCCCATTTCCCAGAAATTGTCTCGCATACCGAAAGGTAAAACTTTACATTCCGGTAGACCAAGTCGCAACCAAATATCCTTACACTCCAGATCTGGGCTCATGCCTAGCTCCTCATTACCACCAAAATATGTTATATACAAACATTCTTTGGGTATGCCATATATATTCGTTAATAAATTCCAGGCATACGAGCAAGCATCCTCCTGAGGGCGATTAGATTACATGAATAAGTACTGCAAGTAAAGGCAAACAAGTGAACATAACATTGTCTTTTGTATTGTACCTTGAAATAATTTCCGAAGGACCAGTTGCCAAGCATTTCGAAAAAAGTGTGGTGATAACTATCGTTGCCAACGACACTCAGATCATTGTGCTTTCCACCGACTCTGATACACTTCTGTGAATTCGCGACCTTTGTCACAGGAGGTTCGTAATAATTCATGAAAATCCCTTTAAACTGAAATGTAAACACAGAAGTGTTCATCAGCAGGTGTTCAGCAGAGACAAATTTTTCAAGATCTAGAAGCGTACCTGATTCATGCCAGCATTAATAAATGCCAGGGACTGATCGGTGATCGGAGAAACTGGACTGGAACAAATAAAGCTGTGCTTTAAATCCTTCGTGAAGTAATCGAGAAATTCGTTTCTGATCAGGTTAGCCGGTTTGTTGTTCGTGAACTGGCTGTACGGGCGAATCAACTTAAACGAGATCATTCTTCTTGTTATAAGATTCATCATCGCCTGTAAATAATGAATAATACAAAACAGTCAGCTTTCGAAAAGCGATGTGGAAGTCCACATGCGTGCATCAGGACTATCAGGAGTCATCGCGTCTCATCACAGCCGAGCATGGTTATGATGCAGGCACTCGCGTAGTACAGTACAGTAACCATTATTGGGTGCCAGCAAGTCCAGCTAGAGTATATTGGTGTATACATTCGTCAAATATATTGTATAAAATTTTTTTGCGTGTAAATATATTGTATATTATGTATATATTTAATATAATAAGTAATAACTCATATATCATGGTCACATATGCTTAATAATATACTTAACTAAATTAATATAAAAAAAAACGCGCCTGTGTATTGTTTCCAGTCATTACCAAAAACTCGATGTAAAAAATTCCTCGTATTTATTCTTAAATAAATTATTTTATTAGGAAATACACAGTATTATATATACAATTATACATAGCGTTCTAAATAACATTAATATACGTATCGATTGAGATTACGTTCGCATGATTTTTGTTTAAGATACACATCTCTTTTTATAGTACATAAAATAATCTACCTTCATATTATACATGAAACATTATACACTAGTTACATAGAATTTTTTTCTAAAAACATTCTTTTTCCTATTATACATTCTTGATGCATACATCGTTCCAGTATGCGTCAGTCTTTACGTAAATTGCGTCGCATGTTTCCGAAGCTTTCTATCTCAAATAAATTCAGAATCGAGAAATCAAAGTAAATTATTAATCTACATATACAGTACGTCGGATCTTAAATTTAATCCTCAATCTCTAGAAGATCACCACCCATAGCTTTCCAAAAAGCGGTGACTACTTGCTCTGCCACTAGGCGCCTTTCATTTGTTGGCAAAGACGCCGCGTGCTCCTTCATAGCCATCAATTGGCCGTACAGCTCTCCGAAGTCCGCATTTTCGTCACCCATTATGCCGTCTGTAAATTTAAGATCTGATGAAATAAGCCACGGCGCTCCATAGACTCACTTTTGCTCGTACGATCTGTACTGACCTAGCATGTCTTGCATACGTAGCGTTTCCGAAGGGTCGCGCGTTAAGCGAATATTCTCAAATTGTTCTTCAATTTCGTTTACTTCTAGCGCTTGTCCCATGCACGACTTATCTACAACAAAATGCAATTTAATCAACATCCACGTAAAAAGAGTTGTATACTTGAGTCTCCGTGTTAAGTTTTAATAGCAGAATTTTGATCGGCTACCTTTAAGCACGATATTGGGCCACATGTGAGCGTGCAGAGCTTCGATAATCCTATCGATGCCATATTTGTTACCCTCCGCATCGCATTCCGAGTCTCCCGTTTGCTCCAACTCGACCAGCTCAAACTTGTTGCGCACACACCAATTTAGCACTGAAACATACAAGAGACATTGACTCTGTGTACAATATGGGAATAAATGTATTCCTATATTAAACGTCAACGTCCTTCATCGTCGCTGTACCTTTATCTCGCAGAAACGAGTCGGATACCGCGCCGCAGGAAAACAACAACACCTCTGCTGCTGTCAAAGAAGTGGCCAAGGATGTCAATTGCTCCAGCTCCTGATCCACCTTATCCTACAGAAATCAATGGACCGTCAACACACGTCGAACTAATTGATAAATTCCCATTATGTCTTACTGCCTGCGCGTCGTGGTACACGATTAACGCGTCGACTTCTTCCGCTGAGAGTTTGTGGGATAAGTTTTCTACGGCGCGTACCAAGACCTGCGACGTGTAATACTTGTTGTCAATGTTCCACAGGTAGTCCACAATCTTGTCTTCCTCGGATAGATGTTCCGCCCCTATGCCTGCATTATAAACAATAAACGCACATAGAATAAAATTACACAGAACAGCACAACTATATTTATGGAGAATTCAGAATTATGAGAGTATACCCTTGTACTCACTTTCTGCGATTTCCTTAGCTTTTCCCTCCTTCGTGCTAACAATCAGTACTCGAGGTAGATTCATTATAGAAGGAGATCGGAACACGTACTGAAGAATAATCGATAATATAATATCCGATTAAACTGTGATTGATAGGCAAAAATGATAATCTCACCTGAAGCGAATTACAGGTTAGATTAAATCCCGTAGACGCGGTGAACAGTGTGAGTCAGTGTGAGTGAACTGCGGTGACTGCCGACCACTGCACTGCCGACTGGGTGCACTGCGCAGTGCACAGTGCACACCGCGGTGAATTACGATGCGCCAAAGCAGCAGTTACGCCTGTGTCAAACCAGAGAGGAAGCTTCTCTCTGATGAAACTGTCTTAAAACATATGATGTTAAAATTAATTAGAATAATAATTGTGATTATAATAAAAATTAATATTATTAATTATAATTTTTTACCTTTAATTGTTTTTATAAACTACTCAATAAAATTAAAGGATCACTTAAAATCAGCGCTAAAAAGGAACAAATTCAAAGTTACGAATGTTTGTGAAAAATGATCGCAGAGCGATGTTCAAAAAAGCGTTTTAAAGCTGCAACCCTCGATCAGCTTTCGAATGCTTCAAGGCTCGTTTCGATAATGCTAATACCGTCGGCACAATACAGTTTTTTTAAAGAAAAAACCCTAATATGCACTACTTACTTATTTCAAATCGTCATAACTCAGTGAAAAAGAAATGGTATTTTAAGGAGGAAATGTTGAATTTTACGATAAAATCAATAAAAGTTGGAGAATAAATTTTGTTCTCCCCGTACACGCCATCAAAGTTGAAGTTCGCGGACACGGAAGCAATATATTTAAAGAACACAATAAGTAATCTTACATTGCAGTGTGCTAAGGCTTTTGCTGATTGTAAGAATTTACGAAAAGTGTATCTTTCCCTGAACAAATGCTTTTTAATTTTTTTAAAAAATACATATTACCGTATTTTTTATCAAAATTTATGCCTTTGCTTCTCTTGCATCTCAAGCATCTTTTAAAAGATTGACAGTTGCATTGATTTTCTCTTTGCTACTAATGTACTGTGATAATTATAATTTTGATAATAATAAGTATGATTTTTGTTACAGTTTCAAACGCCGAAACGCTGATGATAGTTTGAGCAGATTACTTTCTTCCTGTCAACGTTTGGGAGTAGTTTATTTGCGCTGTGATTACCTATAAACTAATCATAATTTGAAATTATTAGCGCAGTGCAGAAACTTGAAAAAGTTATATCTTTCTCATGTGATACTTATTGATAACCTAACGCCTGATAATTATTCCGTTATTTTGGAACAATGTCCAAAACTGCAAGTTTTATCTTCTATCCTGTTATAATATTAGCGATCGATTGGTTAATCAATGGAAAAGAAAATACCCGCATGTGTCCGTCTACACATTGTACTAAAACTTTTAAAAGTTTATGTTTATTATTGTTATTTTCTTATATGTGAGGAAATAGAAACACCTATAGAAGGAATAACTCTCCAAATATTTGGGAATTCGTCACTTTATATGAGTCCAAAAGTTCTAATTTTGACACACATCTCTAGTGTGTGCGACACTTTCAAAGTATTTGATGCTTGTGGGATACAGAAATAACTTTTAGTAAGAAATGTCGAGCAGATAGGTTGTGTTAAAAACAACACTTACAAAATGCAAATATGTATTGTGAAACTCAATATGTTGTTCCATAATTTCTTAAAGAAAATAACCATAAAACAGATCAAGTTTTTCACAAATGTAAATGGAAATTTATATTTACAAAATAATAGGTATTTTGTTTAATATTTATAGAGAAATTTTAAGTTTTACTCGGTTTACCTTTGCGATACATTATAAGCATGATTAATAAACGTGAGAGAAATTCTAGAGCATTATAATATTATTGTAATGCGCAACACACAATTCCGCAAACTGCAATTTATCTTTACAGTTTTGCAATTTATTTAAATTGCAATTACGTGAACAGATATGATAATCACGAAACGACGGACGTCCTGAGAACGATAACTTGTAAGTACGTTGATTAAATAGATACACGAAATTCCGTTGGCCATGATAAAAGATATGTTCGCAATTAAATTTATCTAGTAGGTAAGTGATAAATAAATTTCTAGAATTGTAATGTTACTGTGCGGTAATAACATCCTTTTTTAGGAATACGATTTAATAAAATAGATTCTTTTTGTGATAAACTCTCTCTCTCTTTCTCATAAAATACGTAAAATATCATCTACATATGTATAATACCTATAAATGAAGTAAAGAACTTTTAACACGAACTACTAAGGTGGTAAAAATGACCCGTTTGACATCTATTAATAATTTATTCCTTATTTTTAATTATTTATTATCTACTTTTTTTTAAACATCTTAAATACAGATATTTTCGCCGACTTTAATTAAAATAACACAGATGATTAATAAATTATTTTATTAACTTGTTTTTTCTTTTTCTCTTTTCTTTTCTAAGATTTCTTTAGTAGAAATAAATATAGATTAATCTCTGATAGTTCTAGTGTTAAACATTTATTTGGTATTTAACCCAAATGCTATCTTTATTTATCATTAATCCTTATTTAATATTTCGAAATTTTTGAAAAAAAAAATGTATTATTCTTGAAGATCTAATATTCGTCGTGCATTTATTTCCAAGTTAACAGAAATTTACCTAAAAAAAGAGGAATTTGTAAAAATTAATATTCCTTGAGTTTGAGGATACAGCGCATTGATATTTCCGTTATCGCACAAGCGCCGTTTCATTAATATAAATCAGAAGGACAAAATATGCGTCTGCGGCCTTCGGCTCTATCAATTCGATATGATTGCGTTGCAGGATTCTTCCGCAAATAGTAATGTATAAAAGTGTAAGCTATGCAACAAATAATCTTACTCTGCGGCGAAGAACGTAAGAATATACATTTACCACATAGCGCAACTAAAATTTATATCAGCCTCAGATTGTTGTGCGACAATGAGGCGGTTCATCCTTCTGTAAGTAACTAATAATCTTATTTTTTAAATACGATGTCAATTATAAGCAAATCGGCGATCCCTAATTTTGTCTTTTAGAAAACTAATCTATCTTGATTGATAACTCAGGAAAGGTAAAGCCTAATAAATAATCCATATTTATATAACATTTTTTCTTGTTTCAAATTTTACATTCATTCCTTGAAATACTGATAATAATTAAAAACCGTTCTTTTTTATGCATTATATATTTATCCTTTATATATAATTGTTTTTACATATTTCGTTATTCATCATTCTTTATATATCTCAGAACTACGTACAATAGTACATTATACTTATTTCAAAATTACTGGCTTGTTACGTTCGTTTTATGCAAAGCAATATATAGTGTGGAAAGGCCCAACAATACGAGCAAAATAATAGGTTGTCAATTTAATAAAATTATTTATTCATACTATTTTCAAAAAATAAAATTAAAAATAGGTAAACGTTTCGGCTTTATACTTACAATTAGCCTTCCTCAGTACCATAAAATTTACATAATCCAACATTTACATAATCCAATATTAAAAACAAATTAACGCAACGTATCTTATCAATAAACGGCGAATATTATCATGACGTGTCATATTTGTTGAAACAAAGCGATGTTCGGAATTGTTGTTCTGCGGTCAGAATTAGAGATCACGACATTAAAAACTTGCTCTCATCCGTTGAACACTTAGTCGATAATTAAAGGTTTGTAACGTATTCTTCGTTGAAATGCGGGAATATTCTTGTCCGAATTATCCAATTATGTCACGTGAAAGATCGAGTCAGATGTTAAAATTACGAGTTGATTTTTTTAAGAGAGCAAGGCTGTAAGTCCAAGAAACGTTTACCAATTTAATTTTATTTCTTGAGTATAGTACAAATAAATATATTTATTAAATTAACAACCTATTATTTAGCTCGTATTGTTGGCCCCTTTCCACACTAAATACTTATTTCATTTTGAATTGCACTTTGCAGCGCCTTCATTGGCGTACTTCTAGTAAAAACTGTCACACCATCCAAAAACCAGAGATATCCTTCACGTCTGGATTGGTTGTTTGGCTCAAACAATAAACAAGATGAAAATAAGAAAGAAAGTAAGGAAAAAAATAAGGAAGAGAATAAGCAAGAAAATAATTCGACCGTATGCCAATCTGAGGAATGCAAAAAAATAGGTATTTATTAAACAGCAACAGTAGCTGTAATTATAATTTAATTAATAGCTAGTCTGATAATTTAATCTTTAATTATCCATTGTTTTTTTGTTTTTATTTTTTTCCAGCTCGGATAATATCGGAGAGCATGAACAAAGCTGTAGATCCGTGCGACGATTTTTATGAATATGCATGTGGAAACTGGCCGGAGCATAATCCCCTTCCGGAGGGGATGGATTCCTGGGGCATGTTCGAAAGTGCGCAAATGAATGTCCTGAAGCACGTAAAGGGTAAATGTCAAATCATCTCAAACTTTAATTCGAAACTTGTGTGTAATGATACGTTACAGATTAAATGATATTTCGCAGAAATGTTTGACGAGGGTCCCAAGGATAGCGATTTATTGGCGGTGAAGCTCGCGAAGAAGTGGTACGCGGTATGCATGGATACAGGTAAAATAAGATGCATATGCAGATTTTCAAAACTGTTAAAAAAATCGAATATTTATTATTTTTATACATTATCGCGTTCCACGATATGATTGCTGATTCACAAAATGCTTCTAGATGCAATGGAGAGATATGGGCTCGACCCGCTTGTCTTTACCATATCGCGGATAGGCGGCTGGCCGTTGATAATGGAACCGGACGAGTGGAACGAGCAGGAGTACAGCTGGCAAAAAGTGGATGATCAATATGTGCGCTTGACAGGGAGAAATGCTTTTCACGACGTGCGCGTGGCCGTATATGGTTCGAACGAGACTCGGAAAGAGATACATGTACTTATCACGACATACAAGCTCTTAATTAAAACTATATCATTATGTCTGCATTAACATTACGCACTCACATCTGAATCACGGAAAAAAAGAATTATACATCTACTATAGCAAAAAATTAACTACCTACTATAGCAAAAATAGGGACACCTAACATTTTTTTGCAACGAGAGCTAAAAGTTTTGCTATACTATTGCTAAATTATAGCTCTTGCTGCAAAAAATGTTAGGTGTACCTATTTTTGCTATAGTAGCTATTCCTTTTTTTCCCGTAATTTAAAAGCGTGTTTGCAATGTAATTGGCGTCTCTAGAATTTTATTACACAGCATTCACATTATGTATCTCATAGTATCGTCGAGCGCTCATTTTCTGCGTTGCTCTTTGCGTTACACGTGGATGTAAATTTATATTCAAAACATTTGCCTTAATTTCTCGCAAGTGATCCTTTTTAAATGTAAGTTCTTGTTGCTAGATCGATACTCCGCATTTACCTCCGGGTTCATATAGACTCTGGGGTGAACTCGACGATAGCGAGGAAGACGAAAGCGATGAGGATCCCAGCGACGAGGAAAAGCAAAGCGACGAGCAGAAGGATAGTCAAGAACCGGGAAGCGAAAACAATGATGATGAAGAAAGCGGTGATAATAGCAACGATGACAATAAAAGTGATAATAACGACGATGATGAAGACGATAATAACGATGACGAAGATGATAAAGATGATGATAATAATGACGATAAAGATGATGATGATAGTGACGATGAAAATGACGATAAAGATGACGATAACGATACAAACGAACAGAATGACGAGGACAACGCGAAAAAGAAAGTCGGCATGAAAAAGACTGGCATGAAAAAGACTGGCAAGTTCGCGAAAAATAAAAAGTTGGAACATAGTAGAAAGATAAAAAGCAGGACCCACTCCAAGAAGCACAAAATCCATAAGACAAAGAATGAGAGAATAAAAAGACGAGCAATACTGACAAGTGTTCGCGAGAAATTACGCTTGCGAAAGAACAAGAGGAATCACGTGAAACAAGAACGTATAGAGAAGCTAAAGAAAACCTTAGAGGCGACAACACCGCAAATTAGCACAAAAGAAACGATTGACGAAGATAATGAGCTAAAGAAATTCGCTAATTATATCTCCAAAGTAGCTCGCGCCTTAGCTAAAGCAAGAGGCGTCGAAGTCTCGGAGGAACATATGAATAAAGATATTCAAGACATGATCGAATTTCACATGAAACTAGTTACGGTGAGTGTTACATTACTTTGCAGGCATCGAAAAGAGAAAAATTATTAAAATGACCCGAATAAAAATATATTTCAGATTACTATAGAAGACAGCGAGGATGAGAAGATGGCGCTCAGTGATTTCCAGGAATGGTATGATAAAAAGAAGTCTAAAACTCCCAACAGCGCAGTAAGTCGTTTTTTAATTAATTAATTTAATTTATTATTGTCTCTGATTAATTGAGCATAATTGACGCAACGCAGATTGACTGGCTATACAAAATTGGAGAAATATTTGTTGAGGCCCATGCGCCCATAGGTAGCGATTTAGATTTAAGAGTTCGTTCATCAGATTACTTCAAGAATCTTGTCGATTTGCTGGATGAGACGTCGAGTCGGACGATCGGTAAGTTTTGAAAGAAGTGTGGCGATAATAATTAAGGAAATGTCGTCGATAGACCTGCTCACACGAGATATGTTTCAGTGAACTACATACATTGGAATTTCTTGAGCAGAATAATAAGAACTACCACAAGTGAAATGAGAAAATTATACAATATATGGGAAGGAGAAGAGGAGAATGATGATAAAGAAACTCTTGGAGTTCCAGCGAGGTGTGATCTCAAACTTCTCTATCGAAAATAATTTTCATATAATTATCAGCGTAGTCATTCGCTCTTCACCTCGTTAGAAATATAATTCTTTTTTATTACATTTTATTTTTATATTATCCGAGCAAAACTAACGTTCGCGTTGGTGTTTGCTAGGTGCCTACATTCTTATTCTTGATACGGTCATAACGCGTAAATCAAAATTGAGGTGGTTTTAGATTATACCGACATTAAAAACTGATCATGAATTGTTGCCACAGATCGATGCAATGCGTACAGGAAATGAAGATGAGCGACATTCTAGCGTACGAGTATGTGAGAACCCATTTCTCTGATGAAATCCTGACAACCGTAAGCACTTTATGTTGAATTATTTAGGGCCAGTTTTTCAATAGTCGCTTAACTTTAATTTTAGCTTAACTCATTGTCTAACTATCTCTTGACTCTTTTAGCTTGACTATCTGTCTAACTATCCTTTTTAGAAAAAGACAAAGAGTGAGTTTAGCTAAACTTCAGTTTAAACGACTATTGAAAAACTGGCCCTAAAAGTTTTATTTTGTCTGTCGTTTATAACAGTCTTCTGACTACCTTTTGTTCAATTGGATCACTTATTCCTATTGCAGGCATCGGACATGATGGACGATATACAAAAGGAAGTCGAGTATCAAATTAAAAAATCAGATTGGATGGATGAGGATACTAAGGATTTTGTTTTAGCGAAATTAGTGAATATGAATAAATTTATCGGGTATCCAGATTGGTATAAGAATAACACTATCGTTAAACGCTATTTTCAAGGAGTAAGTTTCTTAAAATTCATTAATTGTCACTACATAGTAACTGTCTTATTAAATTATTTTATTCTGTTAAAGCTCGTTATCGGCAATTCGTATTACGAGAATACGCTTAGCTATGACAGATACAGTAAGTGGAAAAGTCTACGAGGCTTATTGGAAAAAGATGAGGATGATGACGAGTAAGATATCGTATTTGTATTTTGTTCCAACGTAATTACAGCTTTATTTTTAATTTGCAAATAAAATTTATATAATAAATTTCGTGTTACAGAATGATAAGCCCCGTAATGGTAAATGCTTTCTTCTCGCCGTTGGACAATTCCATAGGTTCGTACCATGTATTTCTTAGTAATATTAAATATACAATTATTCACGTTGTCATTGATATTAATGCTGTATTTTTTGTTATAGCCCTCTCGGCAGCGGATTTCCAGAGCCCATTATTCGCTTATGGTCGACCACAGTAAGTAAATAATTTTGATTAAAAATATCAACTAGCTTGACGATAAGTACAAACAAGCTTACATTATTTCTAAAAAATTATAATTTTTAATAAAATTTTTTCCAACTACTTTTTATTCCAGAGTAATTAATTATGGTATTATTGGATCAATCATGGGTCACGAAGTTAATCACGGATTCGATGATTCTGGTAACGTTATGAAATAATATATACTTCTCGTTTACTTTATTAAATTACGCAGTATTTAATTGTTGTGACATCTATTATTTTACTCCAATGTTTATCTAAAAAGCTCTTTAAAATTATTTAAAAAAATATGACAAAAAGAACAAAAAATAATTTTTAGGACACTTGTATGATAAGAACGGAGATTTTGTGGAATGGTTATCCGCAATGTCCGAAGCATATGGCAAAAGAGCAGAATGTTTTGTCGAACAATTTAATAATTATCCCGTTGACAAGGCATCGAATTATAAAATAAAGGTACGTTATCTATTCTGTATTTGATTACTATTTTAAAGTACATTAGATACTGTTATTTTTTTTTGTCGTGCGTTTTGAAAATGTTTGATCATACTTTATACTGTAAAAAATTGCAGAATTATGGCAACCAGACGGCAGGAGAGAATATCGCAGATACAATGGGATTAGAAGCTGCACTTAGAGCATATCGAAGGAGAGAAAGAGAATGCGGTAAACCGGATACTGTGTTGCCGGGCCATGAAGACGTCACGAACGATCAACTTTTCTTCCTATCCTTTGCTAATGTAAGTATCACAGACTATGAATTTAGAACTGCAATAATTAAATTGGTTGAATAATAATAATTATAATAATAATAATTAAAGTAAACGTTTATGTGTTTTAATACATGTATGAAATTGCGGTAACGCTTGCAGTTGTGGTGTGAAGCTGCAGAAACAAGTAACGCTACCATAAATAACGCTAAGGATGACGTACATAGCATCGGACGATTGAGAGTGATAGGAAGCATTTCAAATTCAGAAGACTTCGCTGAAGCTTACAATTGCCCGGTCGGCAGTGCAATGAATCCCGAAAAGAAATGCCATATCTGGAAGTAAATAACTTGGCAAATATTATAAATTAAAGATGCCAATACTTGAAAAAAATGTAAAACAATTGTTTAATATCGATAAATATATATAACTAGCTGGTTACCCGGGCTTCGCCCGGGCGTCCTTTTCCTGAAACGACTTTATTTGTGTTTCAATATCCATATTGTCAATTTTTTAATAATACATTTTTAATAATACACAATTTTATATTACATATATAAATAAAAAGTTTCACATGACATTTATTATGTAAAACCAGCTACATACCTATATAATCATTATTTGTTTAAAAAGTACGTGTGCTTAGTCGCAAACCAAAAATCTTCCCGTTTTTTTCCTCTTAAAAAAATCATTGATCAACGCATTTTTCCATAAAAGCACAAATCAGTTATTTCTGCCAGCATTATTTCTGCCAAATTTTGTTCTTTAAAAGTGGAAAAATTGCGCCGAATTTAGATAAAATATTAAATTTTTTATTTTTTTAACAATTAAAAATAAAAACCACACGTTAAATATACCCACATATTAAATCAAACGTTACCGAGCGATGCAAGAAAATCGGCATTAATCATTAATGAAGTGCTCGCAGAGATGCACATTTCGGGCCGATTTCTAAGGCGATGCCTACTATCCCGCCACTACCGCTCGATTTATTAATCAAACCCATGGGCTCCCATACAACTTTTTTCAAGAGGGGGCAGAGTGTAAATATATTTAGTGATATCATTTTTGTTTAGATTGTGAAGGATTGGGAATTAAGAAACTTTATTTTGTATATATAAGATATTTTATTTGGTATAAATAAAACGATGAAAAATAATTTTGAAGCAGCAAATTTCAAATGTCTTGTATTTTTTGAAAATTCATCTAGTACGCTTGCTACAAATCTTTCCTTATTATTCAAAACAAATTCGCGATGAATAAAATTAAAATAATGACTTTTATCACATAGAAAACTTTAATAAAGAAGCTGAAATATGGTACATACTACATAGTTATTAGAATAATTTACTATAACAGATGGAACATCAGTACTCGACTTGTTGCAACACTGCCAATTAGGCCAGTTATATTAGACTAATTTGGGGGGGACCTTCTCCAATTAGTCTTCCCAGGTTGCAACCACCATGAATCGCTTTGATTTGAGGTGCTATAAGTATAGTATTTTGTCGGTAATTTAATAATTTTTGGAAGGTAAATCGTAAAAAAATAAATGTATAATACCTGAATTTCTGTTCTCAGGCTCAAGTATTATATCATTAACTGATGCCGGTAAGTGGTCACCCTCGAACCATTTGAAGTCATATGTTCCGTCATTTTCTTCCCAGACACATTCTTTTGGAGACAATTCCTTGGGACATCGAAGATGCTCATTTCTCCAAACATTTGTAATAAACGCTGTTCTTTTAAAATGCTGGCGAAGATTAGACTCACATGGTGGCAAAATAGATGCATCGAAATTTTTGGTATTAATGCGAAAGAGTTCTTCATTATCGTGAAATTTGTAAGCCTTTGTAAATATCTGTAGTAGTGCTTCATTAATTTTATTAATTTCTTTACTTCTATAAATTTTACATACAAATTCTTCCAAAACATCAAACACTGAGCGACAAATATTGTAAATTATTATTAATTAAATTATTATTAATTATATTATAGATTATATTAATTATAATATTATTATTTATTAATTAATTAAAAATATATTTTACAAATATTTGACGTATTTATATTTGATGAATGTTTGGCGAGTGAACGCATGCATCGTCTGGAACTCCCTGCGTTCGCCGTTTTTGTAGCGTCAGCTAAACGTTTGAATTTTGAACACCCCGCA
Organism: Leptothorax acervorum; assembly: GCA_035220615.1. Classification (NCBI taxonomy): domain Eukaryota; kingdom Metazoa; phylum Arthropoda; class Insecta; order Hymenoptera; family Formicidae; genus Leptothorax; species Leptothorax acervorum. The sequence continues at coordinate 107,306 of JASTWQ010000049.1, read as the reverse complement.
GACTGGCTGACTGCGTTTCTCTTAAATTTTATATAGTAGATTATATTATAGTAAACTATTATTTTTAAAAAAGTTTAGCTTTGCGGATATAGGGTATGAATGAAGAATAGTCCTTGAAATAGTATTGCGCGGTATAGTGCGTGTGACTCGCCGCGCTCGCCGCGCTGCACCTTTAAACGTGTTAGTTAGATGTTTGAATACTCTGACGACTGGCTGACTGCGTTTTTCTTACATTTTATACATTAAACTATAATTTAAAAAAAATTTCAGCTTTACTGATATAAGTCAACTGATTACATTTGTTTTACATGTTTACATGCGTAGCTGACGCATGCAGAACAGGAGATAAGGTGGTTGACTGAATTTTTCTGACGTTTTATGCAGTAAACTAACATTTTCAAAAACTTTCACCTTTGCTGATATGAGTCAAGTATACCATTTTTTTTACATTTTCCAAACCTTATCGTCGGGTCCTGAACACGTGCTGGAGCAGCTGACATTTGCTATGTTTCAGCAAAAATACTGTTAAAAAAAATATAAACTAGCCATACCTATTGAAATGAGGTTGACATTAGTGTCGCTACCTCCCGGACTATTAACTTGCACACGCCGTCAAACTCCGAAACTCGGATGCGCAAAAACCATCGATTTTGTCGTTTTTTTAGTTGCGCCGATGATTTCTTTCGTCATTTAAAATGGAATTAAAAATCCAAAAAAATCACATCATCTGAGAACTACAAAGTTTAAATGATGAAAAAAACATGTAAAATTTATACCTGGTGGCATATTAATGACATATTCATATAAAACAAACAACTGGTTAAATTTCAAGGATTGATTTTACTCCTTCAGAGTGAATTCGGGCAACAAGCAAAAAAATAGTTTTTTACATATCTGGATGCCCTCTATGTATTGCCAAAGTTTCAGAATTTTTTGAATTTTTTAGTTGGGGATCTTTCTTTGAAACACAACGTCTTTGCAAAATACTGAAAAAAAATCAACGGATGCGTGAGTTACATTTGGATAAACCTATATACAGTATAAACCTATATAGATTCAGTTGCAATAGAGTTAAGAAATTTGTGTCCGGACATGAAAACAATATATTTAAAGAACACAAATAATCTTACATTTACATTGCAGTGTACTAATGCTTTTGCTGATTGTAAGAATTTACGAAAAGTGTATCTTTTCCTGTACAAGTGCATGCTTTTAATTTTCTTTTAAAATACATATTACCGTATTATTTATCAAATTTTATGCCTTTGCTTCTCTTGCATCTCAAGCATCTTTTGAAAGATAGAGTTGCATTGATTTTCTCTTTGCGATTAATGTACTGTGACAATTATGATTTTGATAGTAATAAGTATGATTTTTGTTACAGTGTCGAACGCCGAAACGCTGATGATAGCTTAAGCAGATTACTTATTCCTGTCAACGTTTGGAAGTAGTTTATTTGCACTGTGATTACCTAACTGATCATAATTTGAAGTTACTAGCGCAGTGCAAAAATTTAGAACTATTACATCTTTTTAAAGTAGTACTTGATAACTTGACACCTGATAAATATTCCGTTATTTTGGAACAATGTCCAATACTGCAAGGGTTTTGGCTTATATTCTGTAATATAAGCGATCGAATGGTTAATCAATGGAAGAGAAAATATCCGCATGTGTCCGTCTACACATTTTATTAAAACTTTTAAAAAGTTTATGTTTACCATTGTTATTTCCTTATATGTGAGGAAATGGAAACCCCGATTGAAGGAATAACTCTCCAAGTATAGGAGACCGGGGCGAAGTCGACAGTTTTTTTTCGGTGCCGATTTTTAACAACAAAATAAATAATTTTAGTTAAATGTGGTATACCGTTGTAAAGAGTGAACCCTTAGTTACAAAATTTATATAAGAAATTTTGGTCTACGTCGCTATGTTTAACCGGTATAGAGTCAAAACGACAAAGGTGGTCAAAAAATTTAAATGTCAAAAATGCCGGGGCGGAGTTGTCACTCCATAAATACACAATTCCGATTATGAAAACTGATAGGATACATTTTATTAATTATTTGTTAATAGAAAAATGTACGCATTTATTAATTAAAGTGTTAAAATGTTTCATTATTTTGTGTTTTTTTGTGTGTGTGTACGGATTCTATAACTCAAGAACTAATCAACCAAATATTAAAGAATTATTTATGAAATAGGGGTAGAAAAGAATAAAAAATATAATAAAATTAAAAAAATTTTCCAATATTATAAAAGTCCACCCCTGTGGCTTGGTGACCACTTTGCCCCGAACACAAGTTTCAAGTTTGGTCGCTCACGAAATATTAGACATCAACGATAATGAAAAAACTTCACTGGATTCGTGTTCAGCATGCTCTTTAGAATCACGTACCTCGAGATTTGAAGAGCAAATATTATTGTAGATATTACAAATTTTCCACGCGCAGAAAATTTTACTTTTACCTTCCGAAAACACGTTTGCCCTCGTAAAAATCATAACACGGCAGGTAACTCGGCAGGTAACCTCCCGAAACTTCGGCGGTCACATGGGTACCATAAGCAGCGTTTACAATGTTAATGGCGAGTTCGAAATGAACTGTAACTTCGTAAAGAAATCAGTAAAATTATTAGAAAATAATGGAGATCCGTCAAATCTTAAAATTTTCTACGAACTTTGCAAGGTTCCATGGCGTAATTTAAAAATCGCATACTATGCATAAATGCAGTTTATATCTTTCGAAAGAGTGAATCTTTACCTTTAATTTGCGATTTTGTTGATTGTTGTGCGATTTTTTTTCACGTCGTTTTATTGCATTTTGAAAGATCCACAAAAATGTCTAGTGTGCCGCCGGCATTAGTAAACCCAAGGTACATACATCACGAGGACGACGAAAAAAATCGCAGATCATTTATTAATAAGCCGTTTTAAAGGGCAGACCTTAATCTTCAAATTCGTGCTAATTTGAGTCGCGAAAAATTTTTTTCAATTTCGTAGTCGTTTGACTTCGCAAAATTTGCGAGGTTTAATTCCTTCTTGAATTTCTTACCTCGCTTCCTAGTGTAAAGCATCTTCGGGAAAAATCAACTTATAGAAGTGAAAGTAGAGGCTTCGACCTTTAAAATGATCCCATGAAGATTGTTGTACGATTTTTTTTCACGAAGCTGCAACAGTTCAAAAATCGACAATTTTCTGCAATAATTTACTGATCCTTTATTTCAACGTTAGCGTAGCAACTATTATGTATATTTACTAGAAAAAAAAATATTTAGCACTATTTTGCATTTCTAATGTAAGTATTATGCAATTTATTCAATGAATAAGTTTGTACGAACAATCTATTAAATTAATCTAATAAAGAATTTAAAATCATTTTGTGACATATACCTATTATGAAATAAAAATTTTTAATATCCTATCTTTCAATGAAAATCATATAAGATTGCATTTGATTTTAGATATTGTCGTGAACGTAAATGTGTGCATTTTTTAATACAAAGTATTTTAAACAGCTACGATCTCTCTGAGCCAGAATATCATAATTTGAACATACGATAATTCCCATTTTATGTGACCGATTTTCAAAACAAGATAAATTTAATCTTTTTATATAAGAGATTATCGAATGTATTTATGTTGCATATTGTGTATGTATACATATTATATTACGTACATATACTCATTTACGTAATCGACATGCAAAGTAGTCACGTACGTGAGTATATTTTGCTTAAAGAAGACAAAGAAAGATATAAAGGAGATGCAAATAAGATAAGAAATGCACTTTTCGGCCGATTTTCAACTGGCTCCGCCTAGCGCTGTTCCCCTTACCTCACCGTCTCGCGCGCAGCCTACGAGTCGCTCGAGACTCAGGACCGTAAACATATGTTTACAATAACTTTCCACGTCAACCGTGAGGTACTATTGTTGATACGTTTTTTTTTTAAGTGGTATTTCCTGTAGGCCTAATTCACTGATGACTGATACGACCCTTTACCTAATTGAAGCATAATTAAGGAAATTAACAAGAAATGAAAAAAATTTAGGTTGACTTTCGGGATTTTTTACATGCAAGAGCGGGAACGTCGATTTGCATATTAGATGTAGCAAGCCGCATTAATACGGTAAAGATTTGTCGCTTAAAGAAAAACGTTTTTCACTTTTTATATTCTTTATTTTTAAAAATAATGTCTTACATAAATATGTGGATCCAAACATGGAATAAATACGAAGTCCGAAATCATAAAGTTTTAGGTATGATAATTTTTTCAAAAGTTTGAAAAAATCAGCACCGGTTTCTTTAACCGTTCTGAGAGAAATGTCACTGTGTAAATCACATAATTCATCCTGCAAGTCAAGATGCTTCGATTGACGCTGTAAGGGGATTCTCAAAAAGAATTAATTCGGTTCTAAGTTTTTCAAAACAACTAAAACGCGTATTGAATTCTTCTATAAGACAATCTACGAAATCAATATATTCCTTGAAATTACAGTTACAGCCGTGTTCTTCGATAAGAATCTGGCAAGAAGGAAAAAAGTGAAAATTATTATTATTTAAGTAAGATTTGAATAACTGTGATTTCCTTTGGAAAGAATCGACATGACTAACTAATTGGGAAATATTTTGATTTGGTCTTTGCAGCTTTAAATTGAAAAACCTAAGTTGATTAGTCATGTCAGTAATGAAGACAAGTTCACAGAGAAATGTGATATCTTGCAAAATGACTATATATTCCTAAAATTTTGGATAATTCTTTATTTCTTGCAAGAAAAGGAGGATTTCTTTTCTTATGGCAAAAAATATTTCCAAACAATTAGCAGCACTAAACCAACGTACTGAACAATAAAATGGGTCATCTGTGTGAATAGTATTATGTTACTCGAGAAATAATTTAAATTTTCGATGACTAAGGAACTTCTGTCCACCTTTAATTATATTAATTATTTTTGTCACAGTGTATAGCTGTTGACAGTTTTACAACTTTGCCGCTTAGTGCTTCTTGATGGATTATGCAATGTACAAGGGGGATATTAATGTTTCGCTGCTTTAATTGTACGGCAAATCCTATCTTTGAACCGGTCATAGCTTTCGCGCTATCAGTTGCAATCGAAGAACATTTATTAAAATTGATGCCAAATTTTTTAAGCGATTCTTTAATTGCTACAAAAATATCACGACCCATCGTTGTGGTATGTAAAGGGACGAAATTTAAAAGCTCCTCAACACACGAGAAATCGTCTTTTACGATTCGAGTAAAAATACTCAGTTGACTCGTGTGTCGAATATCGGTGCTCTCGTCAAGACATAACGAAAGATATGTACATAACGTCAGAAGGTTTTTTAATTTTATAAAAAGAGAAAAATGTTCTTTAAGCGACGATTCTTTACCGCGTCTTATCGCGTCTTATGCGGCTACATCTAATATGCAAATCAACGTTCCCGCTAGCTGTAAAAAGTCCCGAAAGTTGACATAAATTTTCTTCATTTCTTGTAAATTTCTATAATTATGCTTTAATTGGTTAAAGGGTCGTATACGTCATCAGTGGATTAGGCTTACAGGGGATACACTTAAAAATAAAACGCGTCAACAGTAGTATGTACCTCACGGGTGACGTAGAAAGCTATTGTAAACATATTTTTACGGTCCTGAGCCTCGAGCGACTCGTAGGCTGCGCGCGGGACGGCGAGGTAAGGGGAACAACGCTAGGCGGAGCCAGTTGAAAATCGGCCGAGAAGTGCATTTTTTTGCCGAGGTCTGGATTCTATATATAAGTCAGAAATATGCTGGGGGTTTTAGTATAAAGTTAATCCAACAATTTAAGGATTTATTCAAGTGTAAAAGTTGTCAGTTTTAATTTTCAGAAAAAGTGTCTATATTTATTGGTACATTTCTGAAAACGTCGAGTGGAATAAACAGTAAGTGACATAAAACAGTGACATATAATAAACAGTGGAATAACGTAAGTGACGACACAATATCGCGTAAAGATAGAGTACTTATGATTTCAGCAACTTCCACAGATAAATACTGCGTTTATTCATAATAGTATGCGTGACAAATTTTCGAAATGTTATAACTCGGAAAATCAGCATGCAACAAAAACGAACTCTTTGCGTATCGCATTCCTTCAGATGTCTATGGGATAAATGGGAATCTTCCTTACCTTATTTAACCACAATTTTCCTTAGTGTAAAGTGCTTTCTATAAGCAATAATATTGTTGAAATATAGATAAATCTCTTCGTTTTTTAACAATGAAGAGAATTGTGTACATTAAATTCAATTTTAGGAATGGAAAATTGGTGAAAAAAATAGTTAAGAAAATGCAATTGGTGAAAAAGTGTCGAAAAAATGCAAAAATGCCTTTTGCTGGAAGTCCATATGGCCCCCATATGACCTGTGCAGGGTTAAGATGGATTTGGACCACGCAAATACAATCACGAACAAACGCGGTTTACAAACATAGAATATAAGCGTTTCTCTTTTGATGTAATGACGAGAGATGTAACGCATTAGTCGCTGTAAATTAGAGTAAGTTTTCTTGCTCGTTCACACTCGTGATACTCGTTCATACTTGTGATGCTACATTTATATTTATTGAAGAAACTTTGTTTATTTATACACAGAAAAAAATGCAATTGCTTCAATTAAACGTCTACGTCAAGGGCTGCCACAAGCATAAACAGTTAATTCAATTGGACATTATTTGATTCAAATATTTGGATTATTAAAACAACTATCTGATTTTTTCGTTCAAATAATATCCAATTGAATTAAGGGGAACTAACCAAAATGTTAAGTTGCTTAACTACAAGAAAACCGGTCAAAATTTCTCCCTGAGCGAGGGCTATTTGCTCTAAACTGAGATATTTAAAAATGTATTAATTATTAGACTTTGTTTCTTTAACAAAAGATTGAGTACTTAATTACAAATTCAGAAGACTTTGCTGAAACTTACAATTGCCCGGTCGGAAGTGCAATGAATCCCGAAAAGAAATACCATATCTAGAAGTAAATAACTTGGCGAATATTATAAATTAAAGATGCCAATACTTGAGAAAAATGTAAAAAAAAACAATTGTTTAATATTGATAAATATATATAACTAGCTGGTTATCCGGGCTTCGCCCGGGCGTCCTTTTCCTGAAACGACTTCATTTGTGTTTCAATATCCATATTGTTAATTTTTTAATAATACATTTTTAATAATACACAATTTTATATTACATACATATATAAATAAAAAGTTTCACATGACATTTATTATGTAAAACCAGCTACATACCTAATATAATCATTATTTGTTTGAAAAGTACGTGTGCTTAGTCGCAAACCAAAAATCTTCCCAAGTTTTTTTCCTCTTAAAAAAATCATTGATTAACGCATTTTTCCATAAAAGCACAAATCAGTAATTTCTGCCAGCATTATTTCTGCCAAATTTCGTTCTTTAAAAGTGGAAAAATTGCGCCGAATTTAGATAAAATATTAAATTTTTTATTTTTTTAACAATTAAAAATAAAAACCACACGTTAAATATACCAACATATTAAATCGAACGTTACCGGGCGATGCAAGAAAATCGGCATTAATCATTAATGAAGTGCTCGCAGAGATGCACATTTCGGGCCGATTTCTAAGGCGATGCCTACTATCCCCCCACTACCGCTCGAGTATTAATTAAACCATGGGCTCCCATACAACTTTTTTTTCAAGAGGAGGCAGAGTTTAAATATATTTAGTGATATCATTTTTGTTTAGATTGTGAAGGATTGGGAATTAAAAAACTTTATTTTGTATATATAAGATATTTTATTTGGTATAAATAAAACGATGAAAAATAATTCTGAAGCAGCAAATTTCAAATATCTTGTATTTTTTGAAAATTTATCTAATACGCTTGCTACAAATCTTTCCTTATTATTCAAAACAAATTTGCGATGAATATAATTAAAATAATGACTTTTATCACATAGAAAACTTTAATAAAGAAGCTGAAATATGGTACATAGTTATTAGAATTAATAATTTATTATAACAGATGAAACATCAGTACTCGACTTGTTGCAACACTGTCAATTAGGCCAGTCATATTAGACTAATTTTGGGGGGGGGGGGGGACCTTCTCCAATTAGTCTTCCCACGTTGCAACCACCATGAATCGCTTTGATTTGAGGTGCTATAAGTATAGTATTTTGTCGGTAATTTAATAATTTTTGGAAGGTGAATCGTAAAAAAATAAATGTATAATACCTGAATTTCTGTTCTCAGGCTCAAGTATTATATCATTAACTGATGCCGGTAAGTGGTCACCCTCGAACCATTTGAAGTCATATGTTCCGTCATTTTCTTCCCAGACACATTCCTTTGGAGACAATTCCGTGGGACATCGAAGATGCGCATTTGTCCAAACATTTGTAATATACGCTGTTCTTTTAAAATGCTGGCGCAGCTCAGACTCACATTTTGCCACCATGCATGGTGGCAAAATAGATGCATCGAAATTTTTGGTATTAATGCGAAAGAGTTCTTTATTATCGTGAAATTTGTAAGCCTTTGTAAATATCTGTAGTCGTGCTTCATTAATTTTATTAATTCCTTTACTTCCATAAATTTTACATACGAATTCTTCCAAAACATCAAACACTGAGCGACAAATATTTGTAAATTATTATTAATTAAATTATTATTAATTAATATTATAGATTATATTAATTATAATATTATTAATAATTAATTAATTTAAAAAATATTTTACAAATATTTGACGCATTTATATTTGATGAATGTTTTGCGAGTGAACGCATGCATCGTCTTGAGCTCCCCGCGTTCGCCGTTTTTGTAGCGTCAGCTAAACGTTTGAATTTTGAACACCCCGCAGATTGGCTAACTGCGTTTCTCTTAAATTTTATATATAAGTAGACTATATTATAGTAAACTATTATTTTAAAAAAAGTTCAGCTTTGCGGATATTGGCTATAAATGAAGAATAGTCCTTGAAATAGTATTGCGAAGTATGGTGCGTGTGACTCGCCGAGCTCGCCGCGCTGCATCTTTAAACGTGTTAGTTAGATGTTTGAATACTCTGACGACTGGCTGACTGCGTTTTTCTTACATTTTATACATTAAACTATAATTTTAAAAAAATTTCAGCTTTACTGGTATAAGTCAACTGATTACATTTGTTTTACATGTTTACATGCGTAGCTGACGCATGCAGAACAGGAGATAAGGTGGCTGATTGAATTTTTCTGACGTTTTATGCAGTAAACTAATAGCGAATTCGGTTGGACGCACTAGTGCGCACTCAGTGCACATTAAAGCCGTTGTGCACTGATGTAATCTCTAATATTTAAAGTAAAATGCAAATATTTCGACTGATACAATGCCCAATACATATTTTACCCAATAGTACAATAAAAAATATTAAGAATTTTGTGACTTAACCCGTTTATATTAAACACACACTTTACGTTGATTTGTGTACAACGGCTTTAATGTGCACTGAGTGCGCACTGGTGCATCCAACCGAATTTGCTATAACATTTTCAAAAACTTTTACCTTTGCTGATATGAGTCAAGTATACCATTTCTTTTACATTTTTCAATCCTTATTATCGGGTCCTGAACACGTGCTGGAACAGCTGACATTTGCTATGTTTCAGCACAAATACTGTTAAAAAAACGATAAACTAGCCATACTAAAATGAGGTTGACATTAGTGTCGCTATCTCCCGGACTATTAACTTGCACGCGCCGTCGAACTCCGAAACTCGGATACGCGAAAACCGTCGTTTTTTTAGTTGCGCCGATGATTTTTTTCGTCATTTAAAATGGAATTAAAAATCCAAAAAAATCCGAACACTGCGGCATAGCTCTGATTGGCTGTATCTATGACGCATTCTCTATTCCGCACTTCCATCCCGCACCATGTGACCGCAGCCTTACGACTGCTTATAACCAGCCTTGAGATAATCTTAAATGTTAGATTAAGCCTATATGAATACCGCCCTAAGAGAGATTGCATATTATACTTAATATCGAGGATTGTAATACCTTTCACAAATAATACAATGTTCAGGAAAATTCTTTTGAAGATGGCCTATATCCAAGTGTGCATTTTCGTAATCAGCTGTTAAATTATGAACATCCTTGTGATACGGATGCATGCAGTTAATTCCTCTTAACAGATCAGTTAAACTCTCTCTAGGATTTCTAGGAAGGATTAATTCTGATGTTTCGATAAGCATCACAGCATCTATATTTGTGTGGTAGTCGAATACGCTGTGCTTAAATTTTAATCGAAGCACTTTGGTTTTGAAGTTACACGACTTTAAGGGTGGGGAAAATAGTCTTGATGTCGGGGGTACAATCTGAGGCGATCCCTCCCACAACAGAAACCATTGATAATTTTTAGAATACCGCTCCTGCTGATAATTTAAAGAATCTTGAGCCAAAATTTCAATTATGTTTCCAGGATTATATATTTCGTATATAGAAACTCTGATTGGATATACAGCTTCTTCAAACTCTAAATCTTTGAAACAAAAAATTTAATTATAATTTCTTCTCAACAGAAGAATATGCTTTTTAACAATATCTTTTTTATCAATTCAAATATTACATACCAAAAAATTTATTGAACCTATTAGAGTGTGGTATACACTCAACTTGTGCATCGTCTTGCCATGGAGATATTGAGATATCGAAACCATAAGTTTTCTGTATTAAGAAATCAATAAGTGTCAAATATCACAATATCTTGTAGCATAAAATTAAATTGCAATTATTTTCTACGGGGCAATAACGAATAATACCAGAAGAGATATACGTACCATAATGAATGTTCTTGGAAAATCTCCATACTTTGGAAATTTGGTAGGTGCCCCAGATATGTAACGGCCAGTATGAGATTTGCTGATATAATTGACATAACTATTCGTAACAGGGCAACAATCCTGCACAAATTGATAAATGAAGTCAACACGATCTTCTTCTCCTACAGAGATTTTGCTGACATAAGGATACCGTCTAGCACTCTCGCAATATGAAGTAATAAAATGGGATGTCATATTCTCTCTCTCTCTCTCTGAAAAAAGATAAAAAATATGGAAAATATTAATCTTGGAGCTTTTTTTAGCATATGCTAAAATGCTGCTGCATTATATAATATCATATATCTATTATAATTATACTGTAAAAATTATAGGTGTAATCTAAATTTATCTTGCTTGCTTTTTGCAGTACTGACACTCAGAAATAGCACTTTTGTCCGTTTATTAAAATACAATATACAGGGTGTATCAGGGTGAAAAATACTTGTATAAACTTTAAGTTCTCCACACATAAAGAAGAAAAAAATGTCATATAAACATATGTCCGGAAATGTTTGGTTTATGAGTTATACCCCAAAAAATTTGTTTACACTCGTGGTTACTTTGCTTTGTACGTTCAACTTTTACTACAATTCAGTTACATGTGAATGCCTAATCATGGCAGGATATTCATTTCGTGACCGGGCAGACATGATTTTCATGTACGGTCGCGCTAATGGTAGTGGACGCAGGGCGATAATTCACGATCCGACGTGTCCATCGTCCACGTACCTACCTTTAACAATAAGTGTTTTCGGCCCCGGAATGATTCATCGCTAATTGAAGAAAAATACGTTGAGAAATTAGTTTTCGAAAGTTATAGTTACTGATAGTCTAGGGTTCCTTTTCGTTATCGCATTCCTAAAGGCTTCCACACATACATTTCCGTAACAGTAACAGTTTCGACCAATCGCATTGCTCAATACGGCCTTCCGTAACCGTAACCGGCTGAATTGAGCAACGCGATTGTTCGAAACCTTATATTGTTACTGTTACGGAAAAGTGTGCGTGGAGGCCGTTAGGAATGCGATAACGATAAGGGACCCTAGACTATTAGTAACTATGATAACTTTCGAAAACTAATTTCTTAACGTATTTTTCTTCGATTAGCGATAAATCATTCCGGGGCCAAAAACACTTATTCTGAATCATTCCAAGGCCGTAAACACTGGAAAATTTTAGAAAACTGATAAGACCTTTTTGGGCCCTATGAATAGAAAAGCCTCGGACTGTATATTTATTATTTAGCTCTCTGCAGTTCCTCGACACGATCAAGACCTCATCGTATTGCATCTTTAAACGTAGAGTAAAACCAAGCACTGTGTACAGTCACGGTCAGAGTAGTTGCAACACTTAAAAAAACTAAACTTATTTTTTAAAAACTATAACTACAACTTATAACTATACCTTATTTTCCTAAACTTATTTAAAAAAAAAGTGTTGCAACTACTCTGACCGTGACCCTACCTATAATTTAAAGGTGATTGAATAAATCTTTTTTATAAATTGGAAGTAATTTCGCGATTCTTACAATTGAAGCAAGTGGAGGGCATTTTGAGCATTTGTTGTGAATTGTGAGTGGATAAATAATTGGGCTGAAGATGTGTTAGACTGGTCATGTGATTGTAGATGTATTCTGTCCATATAAATTCTTGTCATTGAATGTAATCTTTCGATCATAACTTATATAAGTGTGTGTGAAACTAGCGTCTCATTTTGCGGAAACTCACAAATTATTGAGAGTTCTAGCTTCCTTTTTAATAGTTCTAGAGTTCCTGATAGTTTAAACAAATAGTTCTGGCCATTAAAGCCAAAAAACGCGTGAGACGCTAGGTTCACGCAGCGTCTCACTTTGTCCTACACAAGTTCCACCATTGTATCTTATCAGATTTTGCGAGATCTATAGTTCTATAACAGTTCTATAAAGAGTTCTGTCATACAAAAGCAAAAAAATTAATTATAAGGTACTAAAAGAAAATTACAATGTAACGAGTATACCGAGTTGCGACGCCAGTTGAAATCTCGGAGTTCCGGTTTAAGCAAAATATTTTTCGAGTAGTTCTGAGCATATTGAAGCATTTTCTAAAGAGTTCCGAGCGTTAGAATCTTTGTTATATTTAAAAAAATTAAAATTAACCGAAAAGTAATCATGACGGAAGAAGATGAGACGCTGTGGGAAATCTCGGAGTTCCGGTTTATATAAAATATTTTTCGAGTAGTTCTGAGCATATAGAAGCAATTTCTAAAGAGTTCCCCGCACTGGCAATGTTGTATAATTTTTAAATAAATTAATAACGCCCGAGAATCGAGTACTTGGAGAGAATAGAGTGAGACGCTGTACGAAATCTCGGAGTTCTGGCTTACATAAAATATTTTTCGTGTAGTTCTGAGCATATTGAAGCTATTTCTAAAGAGTTCCGGGCATTGGCAATGTTGTATAATTATTAAATAAATTAATAATGCTCGAAAGTCAGGAATTTATCGAGAATAGAGTGAGACGCTGGTCGATTTTCGACAGTTCTGTGACTTCTATTATAATTATCACGTAGTTCTGAAGGTGTTCTAACGTTTTCTAAAGAGTTCTGACGTTAAGCATTGTTTATTTATTTTTTAAATAATTTTTACGTAGATGATATCGTATTCGCAGCAAAAAAGAAAAGCATCCCTGACATGTTCGATTGTTTTAATAAATATCACGAGAGACTAAAGTTTACGATTGAATATGAAGAAAATAGATCTTGCAGTTTTCTGGATCTTAAATTAATTGTCAACGACAAAAGAATCATTACAGACAGGTTCCATAAAAAAACCTTTTCAGGCAGATGCTTATCCTTCTTTTCAAGCCATCCTATGCAACAAAAGTTAGGAACTATTTACAGTTTCGTGGACAGAGCCATATTATTGTCTCACCCTCGGTTTTTCAATAAAAATCTATCATTTATTGTCGACATTTTGCTAGACAACGGATACCCTGTGGACTTAGTTTTTAGACATATTAATTCGAAAATTAAAAAGCTCCACTTTAACAAAAGACAATCCACGAGCGAGGATGACAGCGAGAATGTTAGCGACAACAATACCGAAGACTCTGAAAAAAAGAGATTTATCGCTCTTCTGTACTTAAAATCTGCCTCTGAAATCATCGCGGCGACAGTGGATAAATCAAAGCTATCCATAGGTTACAGAATTATTAACAAGCTTAACAATATAGTCAGGGTCCAAAAAGATAAGAATTCTCATTTTGAAAACAACAACGTAATATATAAAATTTGCTGCAATAATTGTGATGCATCCTATGTGGGTCAGACCAAACGACAACTAAATACTAGACTGAGGGAACATAAATATAATGTTACTGTGGACCCGTCTAAACATTCAGTAGTCTCGGAAGATATAACTTCACTCAAACATTCGTTTAATTGGGATGAAACACGAATTTTAGACCACGAATGCAATTATCAAAAAAGAATCATTTCCAAGATGATTTATATTAAAGAACAAACCAATGGAATTAACCTGAACAAGGATACTGAATCACTAGGCGAGGCCTACTTTGACATTTTAAGTGAGCTATCTAGCTTTAAATATAAACATTGACTCTGCGGCATTAGCCATCCCATTTACACCTCACATTCAGTAGCAGTACGTCCTCGCTCTAACAAACATAGAAGTGTAGCCATGCTTATCATAGCACAAGACTTGTTAACGCGACCACTTATGTAAGTCCATCCTTTATATTTTAAGAAAAAATACATAGAGTACGACTTTTTGAATATTTCCGAAATACAGTTACCACTAAGGACAGTCGCGTTAATACGTTCTTGAACCAACATCGGTCACTTCTACCTAATTGGGACATACATCGATGGTTTCCGACGTTGAGCATGACCGATATCAAGATACAACTAAATTCTACAGAGGACTATTGGTTGGAATGCGAGGGTTGCACCAAATCGGCATCTCCATCAATTGCGACTCTGAGCGCTATTTATTGTAATCGGTAACATTTTTATTGTAACTATGCGCCCCGTGACAACGTTTGATCTTAATTCGAATTTGACTTCGACCTTGTTTTTACTGCGTGTCGTAATTGTTCACCGGCGATGACTATACTTTTCAATGTTTTTAATGTAAACTCCAGCAGTTATTATTTTTAATTTTATACTTTTATTTTTGTAATATCAATGTATTATGCCCTGAGGCTGACCAAGTAAGGTCGAAACGTTGGCTTGATGATTAAAAATTAAAATTTAGACTTAGTATTTTATTAACATCCTAATATTGCTCGAAATATCGGCCGTGGTATTACCTAGCTTTATTAGCGAAATTGTAATAAAAAAATTTTATTTATCATAAACTTTTAATTTTTTAAGTCAATCGAGCATTTTAATTGTGCATAAGGATTACAAAAATATGCATTGTTTTTACATAGTTTTTATTTTTGCTTTTGTTTTCTTAAGTTTATAAATTTTTATATTTATAAGGTCTATATAAGCGAGCACATTATACAGATCGTTTCTTACGCGCTTCCCTATTTAGCGGCAGACTATGAGCGATTCACACAAAGGCAAGCGTTATAAAAATAGAAAAAAAATTATGAATACCTTATAAATACCTTATGAATTGAGAATTGTGTGACGAATTCACATTAGCGAATTGGTCACGAGTTACGAATCGCACATATAGTCTGGCAAAAGTTGTATATATAGAGGAACACAGAAAAAAATTTAAACGTTAAATAAGAGCCAGGCGCGGTTGGTGGTGCGCAAATATTATAATAATTAATTTTAACATATAATTTTTTCAACACAAATTTGTTGGAGTAGTAAAATCCCTTCCCTCGCCCCGATTAATTTAACTTTCTATACTTGGTTATTCCATGAGGAGCCTATACTTCGAATTTTAAGTCACGCTGGCTAAAAGTACGCGTACCATTACATTATTATTTACCGGTTATTGCAATAAATATTACCAATATTACCACATGCCTTAGTGGTCGAATTGGTATGACGCTTTAAAGTAATCAGGGAAGTTCCAGGTTCGAATCCTGGCTGGGATAATATTTTTCGCAATAAATTTTTTTACAATTTCTCAGATGCTTCTGTGGTAGGATCGTCTTGACGAATAATTAACCGATCTAGTTGGAGTCGTGTTGTAAGATTAAGTTGTAAGTCTAACGAACCTAGTCGACGCGCAGTTTTTCTAGTTAATGGTCACATCGTAATTGACGATTTAAATATAGCCGCAGTAATGCAGCATCTGAAAGTTAAATTAATCGGGACGAGGGAAGGGCTTTTACTACACTAACAAATTGGTGTTGAAAAAATTATATGTTAAAATTAATTATTATAATAATCGCGCACCATCAACCGCGCCAGGGTTCTTATTTAGCCCGTTATCTATAATATACTTAGTTATTTATTCCATAAGGAGCCTATCCTTCGAATTTTAAACGTTAAATTTTCATCAAATCATGCTTATAAGTTTTACAAGAAAATTGTTTATCCTTTTATTTCAGATTCACGATGCTTGCTGAATTAATCTTTATTGTTGCCATGAGCAGTATTGTTTACCTTTATTATAAATATGTAATATTTAATTTCTGGCGCAAGAGGGGCGTCTTTTCCTTAGAACCTGTTGTACCAACAGGAAATGTAACGGCTCTCATAACTGGAAAAGCGCAAGTAGGCGAGTACCTCTCTATATTATCTTATATATTTTTATAATATTAACATACACAATGTGAATGTATATACAGGGTGTATCATTTTTTAAATGATGCAGCCATGCAGCTGAATATCTCGAAAGATATAAAAGATATGGAAAAATGTTTCAGACAAAAGTCGTATGGTTTCAAGGGAGACATAAGATGGTGGCAATGATTTGACCTTGGATGGTTGTTTGAAGGTCACGTGAACGTCACCTTTAATTTCTTACATGGAACCCTTATTCTAGTATATCGTTTGAAAGGGCATAAAATAAGAAAAATTTTGGCGTCAACCAAAGGTCGATAAGTTGACCCGTTCGGGAGTTATTTAAGGTCAAAAAATGACTTTTTTCAACTTTGATTGAAGGTATTGTAGTATACCTTAAATAACTCCCGAACGGATCAACGTATCGACTTCTGATTTGCGCCTAAATTTTTCTTATTTTATGCCCTTTCAAACGGTATACTGCAATATGGAAGTTTTACTTAAAATTTTTTAATGTCCCAAGGGACTCCAGCTAAAAATTTGAAAATAAAACCCCCCCATATTGTAGTATACCGTTTGAAAGGGCATAAAATAAGAAAAATTTGGGCGCAAACCAGAGATCGACACGTTGATTCGTTCGCGAGTTATTTAAGGTCAAAGTTGGAAAAAGTCAAATTTTTGACCCTAAATAACTGCCGAACGGGTCAACGTATCGACCTCTGGTTAGCGCCGAAATTTTTCTTATTTTATGCTCTTTTAAACAATATACTACAATATAGGGGGTTCCACGTAAGAAATTAAAGGTGACGTTCACGTGAGCTTCAAACGACCAGCCAAGGTCAAATCATTGCCACCATATTATGTCCCCCTTGAAACCATATGACTTTTGTCTAAAACATTTTTTCGTATTGTAATTTACTGATGACTGGTCCAAATTGTGGGACCGAAACGTACGAGAATCTACAATAAAGGAATAATACAGTTAGTACTGCGCACCAATAACCGCGCCTGGCTCTCATTTGGCCCGTATTTTCCCGATTTTGATTTTTTCGTATCTTCCATATCTTTCGAGATATTCAGCTGCATCACTTAAAATGTTACATTCTGTATATCTATTTTTTTGAAACAACTGTTTACACTCTTTATTAATTATAATATATAATTTAGATTATTTTAGATAAAAAGAACAAAATTGAAATTTAAAGATAAAGTAATTTACATACACAAAGTTTAATAGCAATATGGTAAATTGGGATTGTTTAGATAAAAAATCCTAGATATAATAAATATCCATTAACTATACATTTATATTTAATTAAAAAATATATATGATTTAATAAAGTTACATTTTCTTTTTTTGTAATATAATTCTGTAAAAAATCGTTTTTTCCGTCAAGAAACAATATGCCAAGTAAATAAAAAAAATTTTTATGGAAAGGATGCCTTATGTGTAATTGCTAATACGTTATAACATGACTTATAAATACTACAATTACTTATTAAAATCATCATTTTTTATAATTATTACAAATATGTTTGTATGTTTACTAACAATAAGTTAGTAATAATTTATACTGTTCTTATTTGTATTTCTACTTAAAATAAAAATAGTAAAATTATATAAAAGAAAGATTTGTCAATAGGTGTACTTTTTTACGATGTCTACATGAAATATAAGCATCATCGCGCTATTGGAACATACATATTTTTTAAACCAAACTTAGTAATCGCTGATCCTGATCTTATTCGAATCGTATTGACAAAGGAATTCGCAAGTTTTCATGATCGTGGGATACACTTCAATGAAAAAATTAACCCATTGTTCGGCAATTTGTTTTGTATGCCTGGAAAAAAGTGGCAAAATTTGCGAGCCAAATTGACACCTACTTTTACTTCGGCAAAAATAAAGCAGATGTTCTCTATCTTGAAGGAATGTAGCGATGAACTCGCAAAGTACCTGGAGAGCAAAGCACAGATAAGAGATTCTATCGAGATGAAGGATATATTTGCAAGGTAAATTGTATTTTTTTTAAATTACTATTTGAACAAAGTTTTTCAAACAAAAAATGGAAATTCCTGAATTTGAAGATAAAAGTTATTAGTGTAAATATTACGGGATTTAAGAAAACAAACACCATATTTAGGTAAATAAAGAAATTTTTATATTTATTATATCTTGCTATATCATTATTTTTCCAAGTTAATTTTTAATATAACATCAACTAAGGACCCAAAGTACTGGTCGAAACGTCGTAAAATTACTGCCAGTCAGGCCGACTACTCACATTTTATTAAGTTATATTAACTTTGCAATTTATACATCGAAAGATTTACATTATTTTATTTTAAAAACATTATTGTAAATAATTCTCAATTAATAAGTGCCTACAATTTTTTATATGTAATTTCTAAAACTTTTATCATAAGAAGTATAACAGTTATGCCAGTCACGGTCGATTTAAATTACTTTAATTATAAAAGTTATCTCTTCTAAATCTTCTTTTCAATATAATTTAGTTCTACAATATTATACATCTCTGATACATATATCAATCTTTCTTTATTTATTTAAATTATCTCTCATGTAATTTTTCAACATTTTTTATGTTTCGCACATTTTTATAGAATTTGATAAAAGTTATAAAAAATTTTCTGTCAATTTGATCAACAGATATTCAACGGACGTAATAATGTCAACTGCTTTTGGTATCAAATCTAACTCTATTGAGGATCCAAATAATGAGTATCGAATCCAGGGAAAAAACTTTTTAAGGATAAAAATAATACGATTTATTCTGTTTATGTCCGTGCCTCAAATTATGGATTTCTTTTCCATCCCGTTCACGGACCGAAAAATCACCAATTTTTATATGAATATGTTTCGAGAGAATGTGCAGTACAGGCAAGAACATAACATCGTCAGACATGACTTTATAAATCTGCTTATTCAACTCATGGAGAGAGGCTACGTTGAACCTCACGATAACAAGGAGACCACCGATAAAACATGTTAATATACTCTTTTACATATTATATGTCATGTGTATAGATATTAATAGCTTTCTAAAGCTGCGTCTACACTTGCTATATAACAAAACATGCTATATATAGCAAAATTATATACCTAACTTGTTACAAAAGGGAAGAAAAAATGTTATAACTTGAAACTTTTGTTGTAAAACATCCACTTGATTTTGTTCAGAAGTTCAGTCTTGCTACAACCATCGTCGTATTCAAAATCAGAACTTGTCATCCTCGCAAAGTTTTTGAAACTACCGTCACATCGAATTCCTCCTGTCAATAGATCTCTGTCATCTCTTTCGAGATCTGCTACAAGGGTTGTACTACTATATTTTTTTTCGCGCTTCTAATGATGGTCGCGCCCAGAATTGCCGTTTAGTCCGCCGTTTAATATACGTCATCTAGCCAAAATTATGCAAGCTGCTGCTGCGAGAATTGCATCCTCTATAGCCCGGGAGATAGCGACAGTTTTCGTGAAATCATTTCTATAAAGCTAGATTTTTTTCCCATGATAGTTTAGACAGTATCAATGATGAAAGTGCAAGTCTACCAATCTATAAGTGTTGCAAAAATGAGTAAAAAATTGAACAACATGTTGCAAAAAGTTGCATAAATGTATTATATCTACAAGATTGAAATTTTACATACTCACAGATAACATAAAAACATACCGGAAATTAATAGTCTACCGCGTCGGAAGCGTTGCCATGTCAGGTCTACCACCCACGCAAAGTGGGGAAAAACCCACGTAAAGTGGGGAAAAAACAAACATTTTTTGACTTATATCTACAAGGCTGAATTTTTACATACTCACAGATGACATAAAAACATACCGGAAATTAATAGTCTACCGCGTCGGAAGCGTTGCCATGTCAGGTCTACCACCCACGTAAAGTGGGGAAAAAACAAACATTTTTGACTTATATCTACAAGGCTGAATTTTTTTTTCTGGAATAGTTTATTGAATAAGACATCCAAAAAATACAATCTACCGATCGTCTCATGTTGCTAAAGCCTCGGTAGACGCAATGGAATGCAAGCGCGTGACCGCGGCCGCTGCGCTCCGGGCCATTGCAGTTTGCGGAGAAGTTTTGCATTTTCCGCCGCGGAATATTAATCTACAAAGCTAATTTTTTGTCTACAAGCAGTGTATGCACTATTTCGATTAAAAATTACATTCTACCTCCGCTGAAAGATGGCTAAATCTTTGGTAGACGTTGCCAAAATGGCAATACATATAGTCAAATCATGACAATTATATTCTTTATTAATATTATTATTTACCAATGTTACTGTCAATTAAATACTAAAATTATTACAAGTTATCGAGAAAAATATTTATTCATTTCGACAACGATTGGCTAGCTAAAGGATGTTAATTAGAATTTAGAATTTATTGCGAAAAATACCAACCAGGGTTTGAACCTGGAACCTCCCGCCAGCGTTCCAGGTTCAAACCCTGGCTGGGGTAATATTTTTTGCAATAAATTCTAAATTCTAATTAACATCCTTTAACTAGCCAATCGTTGTCGAAATTAATAAATATTTTTCTCGATAACTTGTAATAATTTTAGTATTTAATTGACAGTAACATTGGTAAATAATAATAAACTTTTAACAAATAAATTTTTAGAATAAGTTATGAAAAACAATCATTTCTTACAATGAGATTTATATAGGATCGTAAATTTATTATTTATTAATATGTTCAATATATTTTCTTTGACATTAAAAAAATATTAATTGAAAGATAAATTTCCTTACCGAAACATAGATGATAATGGAGTAAATAAAAGTGATAAGATTATTAACACATCTATAAGAAAACTGTCTGTTCGTTAATATTAATGAAGAATATAATTGTCATGATTTGACTATGTATTGCCATTTTGGCAACGTCTACCAAAGATTTAGCCACCTTTCAGCGGAGGTAGAATGTGATTTTTAATCGAAATAGTGCATACACTGCTTGTAGACAAAAAATCAGTTTTGTAGATCAACATTCCGCGGCGGAAAATGCAAAACTTCTCCGCGAACTGCAATGGCCCGGGACGCAGCGGCCGCGGTCACGCGCTTGCATTCCATTGCGTCTACCGAGGCTTTAGCAACATGAGACGATCGGTAGACTGTATTTTTTGGATGTCTTATTCAATAAACTATTCCAGAAAAAAAAATTCAGCCTTGTAGATATAAGTCAAAAATGTTTGTTTTTTCCCCACTTTGCGTGGGTGGTAGACCTGACATGGCAACGCTTCCGACGCGGTAGACTATTAATTTCCGGTATGTTTTTATGTCATCTGTGAGTATGTAAAAATTCAGCCTTGTAGATATAAGTCAAAAAATGTTTGTTTTTTCCCCACTTTACGTGGGTTTTTCCCCACTTTGCGTGGGTGGTAGACCTGACATGGCAACGCTTCCGACGCGGTAGACTATTAATTTCCGGTATGTTTTTATGTTATCTGTGAGTATGTAAAATTTCAATCTTGTAGATATAATACATTTATGCAACTTTTTGCAACATGTTGTTGAATTTTTTACTCATTTTTGCAACACTAAAAGTTTGGTAGACTTGCACTTTTATCATTGATACTGTCTAAACTTTCATGGGAAAAAAATCTAGCTTTACAGATATTAACGCGAAAAATCTGTCGCTATCTCCCGGGCTATTACTACGTATTGACATTATCAATATACTGAGACATCGATATTGAAGTGAAAAATGTTTTACTTGTTACATAAAATTATTATTACAAAATATGATCTAATAACAAGTTATATATAAAGTTATGTAACTTCAATAAGAAATTTGTTTTTAACATTGTACAACAATGTTATAAAACGGTGTTTTGTTATACATATGTATAGTGTACACGCAGCTTTCTTAAAATACGTCGTACGTTGCAATCTTGTAAACCAAATAATTAAGATATGTTTTTAAAGAGATTATTAAAAAAGCTATATTATTTTACTTAGCTGCAGCATCCGTAAATAAACTTACCATAGAGGAAGCTACTGCGCAAAGTTTCGTCTTTTACCTAGCTGGCTTCGAAACCTCTGCGGCGACAGCAACATTCGCTCTGTACGAATTGGCTCAGCACCAAGATATACAAGACAAAGTTCGCAAGGAAATCGACGAAACGTTAGCAAAGCATGGTGAACTGACCTATGACACTGTGAACGAAATGACCTATCTTCATAAAGTAATAAATGGCAAGTATTATAATAAATAACAAAAATATTTTATTATTTATATGTAAATTTAAATGAACTACTTATATTTTTAAATAGATGTTTCTTTATATTTTTCTTTTACATATTCCAGAGACTATGAGGAAATATCCACCTCTTCCGATGTTAAATCGCATTTGCACCAAAGAAATATATTTACCGACAACGAATAACATTCACGTGCCAAAGGGAACATTAATAACAATACCGGTACTTGGGCTGCATCGAGATCCGTCGATATATCCGGACCCAGATAAATTTGATCCGGAACGTTTCAACGCGGTCATGGTATCGGAAAGGCATCCTTATGCTTATTTACCATTCGGGGAAGGTCCCCGAATCTGCATCGGTATAAGAATATAAATTAATCTACTTGATAAAATCTACAATAAGTTACTACGCAAACGTTTCATATGCGTAATATAAGTTTTATCCATTTTAGTATTATTAATTATTAGGTGCGCGATTTGGTTACGTGCAAACAAAAGTCGGACTCGTGAGTCTCCTTGCAAAATATAAGTTCAAACCTCATCTCAAGACAGCGAAGCCATTCGTTTTCAACGAAAAATCTTTTGGACTCGCGGTGAAGGGCGGTATAAAACTTATTATCGAACCGATAAAATAATTGCTTTGATATCGTCATATTATTTCTGATAAGAACAGAAATATATTTATCGCTTTTTTGTATTTCTGGTTTGTTCTATATAATTTATTTAACAAAAAATAATAATTTGGTTTGAGCAATCTATTAGATTAATCCAATAAAATTATTTAAGATTAATTCGTAATATACATTCGTAATATACTATAAGATAAAAGTTTAATATATATATTCTATGGCATAATTATAGTATCTAATATAATTTACTTGTGTAAAACAAAGTTAGTGAAGACTGTAAATTTTTTGCCATTAAATCTAAAAAATTTAATTATTATAATAATACTCAAAAGTGTGAGACTAACTTTTAAACTAATCAGATTCAAAGCATCTTAAACAAAGTATACAGTTAAAGAATAAAGTTATTGAAATTATCAGTCACATAATAGACATAAGGGATATTAATAAAAATAAAGAATTTAAATACAAAAATGTAAAAATTATAATTGTTTTTAAGTAACATAACAATTAAAATAGTCCAATATCGCATAGAGTTTGTGTATCTATTTGACATATGTACGTAATTCTAGGAATTATTTCTTATATGTAGGTGCTGTATACAAATATTATGACAACCAATTATCTATAAGTTATTGCTAATATATCGATAAGTTTTAGTACTAATAACAGAATAAAAACGTCTGTAATTAATTAAATTACTTGGCTTAGAATTTATGTTTAATAATTAATTTTAATTTAGAAAATAGTGTTTGTTTTATAATCAGAAAGAAAAAATAATTTTAATATACTGTATTGTACATATGTCATAATTTATCTTATTTTATATATGTCCAAATCTTTATGTCCTAAAAAGACATAAGAATAAAAAGAAAATTGTGTAAATTCAATAAATAAGTAAATATATCACTATATTTTTTACGACAATTTAGAAATTTATCTCCTTTACTTATTAGATTACAAAATTCTATTAATAAACACAAATAATTCTTAATTTATCAATGCAATACAATTTTATTTCCTTCGAAACGTAAAAGTTTGCCAAAAATAAAAATTAATTTTTATTAATATCTTTTTTAAAACATATAGATAATAATATAGGCGATTTTTGGCGATCGTTTGGTACATGTACCAAGGTTGATATTGGTAGGGGCGGAGCTTATTCTGGTATTATGTACCACTACCATGAGTACCATGTACCACTGCTAACGCTAAAATGGACTGGTTTTTTTCTGTTTACGCGCGACTTTCAAACAGTTCAAAGATATTGGTTGCGTTCAAATTAAACAGCTCATAGTTGAGCGCTTATTAATTATTTCCCTTGATTGTTACGTTATCCGCAATGTCCGAAGCATATGGCAAAAGAGCAGAATGTTTTGTCAAACAATTTAATAATTATCCCGTTGACAATAGGCATCGAATTATAAAATAAAGGTACGTTACCTATACTGTATTTAATTACTATTTTTTAATTCACATTACCGTGTTATTTTTTTTGCCGCGCGTTTTGAAAATATTTGATCATACTTTACTGTCACTTGCAGAACTATGGCAACCAGATGGCGGGAGAGAATATCGCGGATACAGGGATTAGAGGCAGCGTTTAGAGCGTATCGAAGGAGAGAAAGAGAATGCGAGAAACCGGATACTGTGTTGCCGGGCCATGAGTCACGAACGATCAACTTTTCTTCCTATCCTTTGGTAATGTAAGTATCACAAACCATGAATTCAGAACTGCAATAATTAAATTGTGAGAATAATAATAATTAAAGTAAACGTTTATATGTGTTTTAATACATGTATAAAATTGCGGTAACGCTTGCAGTTGTAGTGTGAAGCTGCGGAAACAAGTAATGCTACCGTAAATAACGCTGAGTCTGACGAACATAGCATCGCACGATTGAGAGTGATAGGAAGCGTTTCAAATTCACAAGACTTCGCTGAAGCTTACAATTGCCCGGTCGGCAGTGCAATGAATCCCGAAAAGAAATGCCATATCTGGAAGTGAATAACTTTATGAATATTATAAATTAAACTTGCCGCAATACTTGAGAAAAATGTAAAACAATTGTTTAAAATTTTCTATCCACATATCTATGAATATATATACTAGATATATGTATAAAATAAAACATGTCATGAAGAAATCGTTTCATTTTTTCCTTTACAGGTTTGAAATTTTTATCGTGATCTTTTCTTAAATAAAAAAAGATCCTATTTATGTATTCAAGTGTATCAGTGAAGGAATGACGCACGTATTATGTAAAAACACTTGTCATTTTCACAATTGAATTCTCCAAGTTTAGAATTACGTTCATACACTAAAAAACCAGTATGGTTGGCACAACCCATAAAATAGTAACATTTGGGGCAACCATATTTTGTAGTTGTCACACCCACAAGTATGTTTACTGTATCAAACGCATATATGGTTGCCTCCAACCATACTGATTTTTCAGTGTAGTATAATATAAGACGTTTTATTAGATGCTCCTTTGTGATGCAAAGATAATTGCTATCGACAAGCGATATTTAGTCAGCTGTCAACGGATTAAAGGAGATAAACAAAGAGGAAGAATACTAGCAAAAATTTTTATATTGATAAGTTGCAATGTTCCATACATAATCCATAGTCGTTCTTTTCAAAGAACTTTTTACAGTTTTGATGTTTGAGTAGTGATATGTTTGTCGGCAGAATTCTTATAGTCTATGGGCTATCGCAACACGTTATGACATCTAAATAAACGCCATCATCGTGACTTATTTTCAAAATACATGAAATATATGTACGTCTCTTCTGACGGTTGATTAACTTTTGTCTCTGTATAAACTATTGTTTTATGTCCGAACCGACTCAATTGAGACACGATCGCTCGACCAAGGACGAATAGATGTTAATCGATTGTAGATATTAGAAGTTCAGACTGAAAACATCGCGTTACGCCAAGTTCCCTGCAGGCGTGTGTACTGCACGTGGCAGACATCTAAAGCACGGTCAGACGCGAATCGAGTAATGTATTTTGAGTGTAATATCGACATTGATCTTCGTAAATTAATGTCATCCGTTCTGCTTCTCATGCACGCCGTTTTGCTTTTCCTGCGCCTTTAACGGTTTTATTATTTCTACATCGTTCAGTTGTTCGAGCATCAACTGTTGCTTCTTTTTCTTCTTCTTCGATGATTTCCTAAAAAGATTTTTCCAAGGATGTGTCATTTATGTACTCAAGGTAATAAAAGTTGCACGGAATAGATGTCAAAACAGGGAAAACTTACTTTCCAAAGAGCTCGCCGTCTTGAATCGATTCAGGAAGTTTTTTATTTAATGTCTCTGGTAGAAGAAGAGACATTAGTCCACCAAATAAGGCGCATGATCCGAATATAACAAGTGGTAATGGCACCCATACTTCCGACTGTAAAGATTAGATAATATGCTAATTAGATGATTTTATGCAATCTACGATAATCGGACATCGACATTGCTTGCTTTATATGTTTCTATTCCTCTAAATACCAAGAAAATAGCGTGATTAAATGCCCTTCCACAATCCCAGGCAACAGGCAATAGGAACAGGAAATAATAAAAAATTCGTCAATACAAATTTTAAAAATTCGAATGCTATGATTGGTTGGCAACAGGCAATAGACACAGAATTTCCGTCACGTTGAAAATTCTGTGTCTATTGCCTGTGTCATCGTCTATTGTGCATAGATACAAGGTTTCTGATTTCTGTTCCCTGTTCCTATTGCCTGTTGCCTAGCATTGTGCAAGGGGCTTTAGTATAACATACCAAATGATTGACATATGGCGCGATAACTCCGCCAATTCGGGCGAAGGTGGAACTTGCACCTAATCCGACATTTCGAATGACAGTCGGAAATTGTTCGGCAGTAAACACATAAATTGCACCGTAGGAGGAAGTAATAGCGAGTTTTCCTATCATTGCCAAACAAACGATTAACCACGGCATATCTGAAAACAAATAAATTCCTTTATTGGCAATACTTACAGGATAGAAAGAATGACTTTTAAATTCCGTTCAATTTATGTTGAATTCACTTTAAATGCTCTTTTGAATACTCTACTTTTAAATACTCAAACACGCGTGTGTAAGAGGATATAAAAACACGATGCCACAAATAATTAAATAAAATTGTTAATTTATACTTACTGGCAGGAACAAATAACGTGGCAATTAACGCTAATCCGGACAACATCATACAGCCGCAAAGGATGATCTTCCTGCCCCATCGATTCAGGGTGAAAATCAGGAAAGTGTACGCCGGTACTTCTACCACTCCAGATATTACAAAATTAACGTAGTCGTTACCGCCAAGATTGGACGCGTGCCAAGACAGTCCGTAGTACGTGCCGCTATTTACGAGCCTGCACGAACAAGAAAGTACAAAATTAGCGCAAAACTAAGCGTAAAACTTAAGCATAAAAAACAAAATGCATGAAATAGCTGATGAAATCATCGTCGTACCAGTTAAAAAATAGAACAATACTCTTCCGCCTCAAGTTCGGATAACGGAACAAATCAAAGAGTGAAGGCTTCCTTACGTCGGGCATACTATCCTCGCTGTTATTATTAAGAAGCGTATCCAGAGTCTCGCTTGGCATCTCTACGCCATTTTCCAGAGAAGCACGTTGCAGCAAATCCTTCGCTTCCTGGAGGCGGCCTTTCGTTAGAAGCCATCGCGCGGACTCGGGAATGAACCTGCCACGAACCAAGAGTTTGTAATACTGCGATGCCGACTCCGGAATTGTACGCGCGTTTACTTAGAACATATATATTGTATATCATACCACCAGTAAAGTAGAAACGCGATGCTCGGCACAGTGATGGCTACTTGCAGCATTCTCCAGTCAGTAATGTAATACGCGAAACCGGCGGTGAGTATGTATCCGGTAGTGAAAAATAATTGGCAACCAACACCGGCTACTAACCGCTTTTTCGGCCCGACCATCTCCAAAGCTGAAAGAGATAAAAAGACATAATTTATACATTTATATATGCTGCTAAATACCCGCGTAATTTAATTAAAGCTTCCCAGAAACTTCCGTTTGACACATCGTTAAGTATTATAAACGAGAGATATTGGTAATCGAATTCAGTTACCTATGACATAAGCTACTAAGAACACCCCGCTGGTAGTTGAGCCGACAATTAGCCTGAAGATTACGTAGGAAATAAACTCGGGCGCGACAGCGACTAGTATACCGCCAAGCAGCTGTATGACTAAAGACAGGAAGAAAATTGGTCTACGACCATATCTATCGGACAAACCGCCGAATATCATCGAGCCAAGCATGACTCCTACCATGAACAACGAGTCCCCCGTCGCTCTCAGCCACGCCTTGTCGCAGACTAAGTCCCACTGTAAAAAAGAAACCATTTATTATCCTTTCATCTGTCTATCAACATTCACATACGCGTTTTTTTAGAGTCTCTATTCAAGTTTCTGTCCGTTTCGTCGTTTGACTTCTAATTGAATCTCATTCATGCAAGAATTGTCGAGAAAACGCGGTAAGGATTTGGTTCGCGAAGACGATACAGCTAAATCATTATTATTCCGTACCTCAGAAGTGGTTGTACTTTTGTACACGCTTCTGTCGTACACATACTGCTTGCAGTTGCTGACGCCTCCTCCTACGGTGCCGTTGCCCATTGCTTTATCAATGAACGTGCCATTCGCGAGGTCAATAATGTCACGGCTCATGCACTGGGACCACCCTCGGAGTTCGTCGTCCCACGGATAGCTCGCGTTCAACACGTCCTGGCTCAGGTGGAACGTGGCGTTCTCCGCGTGCTCATGTGGAAGTAAACACCTGTAGGCAAAAAGAAGTCGTTCGTTTTTTACCGTAAATTCCTTGTAATCCACCGTATAATTATCGTCACGGTTTGCTCCGCAGTTGCGCTATACCTCGAGTTCATTTTGGCTCCGAGAAATACGCCGGCTAGCTTGTGAAAGGCGCACGATATCGCTGGAAGACAGAGTAGAAGATAGACCCTGCGCTGGTAGCGGCCGAACTCGCCCATGCGAAGGATAACGTCGTCGTACGCCATTTCGCTCCTTTATCCTACTATTTACTATTTACTACGTATTTACTATGTATTTATAATGCGAAAGAGAGAGCTTTTGTTGAAACTCTTGTAAAAAGATATCCCTCTATTGGATTCTAATCGTTCTGCGATTAACGACTTCGCTCGCGACGGACGATCGTCTTAATAATACTATAATAACGATTCTGACATCGTTATCTCGTGTCACGAGGATCCTTTTCGTTGTGACATTCGGAAGTAGCTCCGAGAAACAGGCGCGTGCAGCACAGTTCACGAGAACACTCGTACACGCTCCTCGAGATATTCCTAGCTGCAAGGCTCGATCCAGCGACGGCAGAGACGGTCAAAACCGCTTAGCGGATTTCCGAACACATCAGACGTGCCCTTAGGTCGACTTCCGGGCAAAACTGTGGCAACTGAAAAAGAAATTGTAGCGTTTTGTGTAACATTTGTTTCGCTATCTCATATATTTAATTACTTATTATTTAATTTATTAGTATCTAATAAATCATATATGTGCCCTAGTTTTTTAAGTCTATCGCATCTTTAATTGTCTCGCGCGATCCTTAATGCAAAAAGGAATAAAATATATAAAACAGTATAAATAAGATAATAACATATAAGTATATAATTAAATAAAAATAAGTAATTATTATTTATTAAATAAATAATAAGTAATTATTATTCATTAAATAATAATTACTTATTATTATTTAATTATATACTTATATGTTATTATCTTATTTATATATAAGTATATAATTTACATATAAGTATATAATTAAATAAAAATAAGTAATTATTATTTATTAAATAATAATTACTTATTATTATTTAATTATATACTTATATGTTATTATCTTATAATTTATACTGTTTTATATATTTTATTCCTTTTTGCATTAAGGATCGCGCGAGACAATTAAAGATGCGATAGACTTGAAAAACTATAGGGCACATATATGATTTTCTATATAGTTTTCTTCAAAGACTATCGCGCTTTTAAATGCCTCGTACGATTTAGTTTTCAGACTCATAATTTTCCACGATAAGCTCATCATCGAAGACTAATAATTACGCCGTCCGTATGTACCTACATAGTTACGAGAGCAATCGTGCGGGCGCGAATGGTGCGAGTGCAATGTTGTTCATAACATTGTTCACGCATTGCGCGCGTATTGCGTAACAACGATATGCAAAAGAGTGAGAGAAAGGGAGAGGTTTGACAAGTCGCAAAGTGCCCAACCGAACATTATACGGCTGGTGCGTAGCCGCGCTTTTAATGCACCCGGCCCGGGAGACCCGTTCAGACTAATTAGACTCGCGGACAGACGATTCGCGCGGATCGTCATTGATGCAATTGATACAATTGTCTTTGGATTAGGACTCGAAAGAGAAAGACGGCAAACGGGTAATATCAGCCAATTATTGGCCGTAACCGCTCGTTTATTACACCGTCAATTTCTCTTCCCTTTTTCATTTTGCCGTTCGATCGTCGAATTACTCGTATTAAATTCCTCCGTAAAACTATATACTTCCCGCCGCATACGCGAACGGCAGATACAAATTATTGCATCTTGCATTTCTCTCTCGCGTTTATAAATGTATTTTATACGTTATTCTGTGACGCAGAATCAAAATCATTAAGAGCCGGTATTTCAATATACAGGGTGTTCTAAAAAGGTACGGCCAAAATTTAGGAAGATATTCCTCACACATCTAAAGGATGAAATAATGTTATATAAACATGGGTGAGGAAACGCTTTTTTCAGGAGTTAGAGCTTTTTCCTGAGTATGTGACGTTACGGTTAAATGAGGTAGTGACCTTATCTGCCAGGCAGAAATCAGAAAAATATTTACCTTTAATGTTATGGTTACTTGTTTACACTTAGATAATAATCCTAAATTGTTTCTTGTGTAAGTATAATACAGTCAACAGTATTTTCAACATAACTCCTGAAAAAAGCGTTTCCGCACCCATGTTCATATAACATTTTTTCATCCTTTAGGTGTGAGGAATATCTCCCTAAATTTTGGCCGTAACTTTTTAGAACACCATGTATAGTCGTCGCTTAACTTTAATCTTAGCTTAACTCGCTCTTCGTCTCTTTCTAACTATCCCTTTTATGTCCATTTCTACCAATGCAGATTAATTTTAATCTCGATTTTACTTGTCTTTCATCTTTTTCTAATTCTTAGAACTTATAGGAAAAGATAAGAAGCAAGTTAAACCGAGATTAAAGTTAATCTACATTGGTATAGAAATCAACATTAGAAAAAGACGAAGAGTGAGTTTAGCTAAACTTTCGTTTGAAAAACTGGTCTTAGAGGTCATAATTGGTAATAATCTTGTCATAACACAAGTAACGTATAATCCCACACAGCGCACCATGTCCAAAATCGGGACATAAGATGTCTTTTAGACATCATTTCGTAAAGCGGAGTCCACAATGGGAATTTAAAGCGTAAAAAAGTTACTAAGCTTTAAACCATAAGCTATAAGAAATTGACCAATCACAGTAAAATGTTCTTCTCACATTCGACTGTGATTTGTCAATTTCTTACGGCTTAATGTGCTTAAAACTTAAATTTTACGCCTTAAATTCTCATTGTAGACTCCGCTTAAGTCGTCTAAAAGATGTCTTAAAGATGTCTTTAAAACGTCTTATGTCCCGACTTTGGACATGCATGCTGTCCGGGATCAATATTTCTGATAATAATTCTCGCGTCAATGTTAGATCTCCTCTCGCTAAAGTACGAATAATACATCAGATTAATATACCCGACTCTGCGGTAGCTCTCTGAACGTGTACAACGCTCCAGCAGAAATTTCGTCCGACAACACGCGGTAATGTAACGGTCGAGCAATAATATTTCGAACCTGCACTGTTAAATTCAATACATATAGTGTCAAATTATACTCAATTTGAGTCATTTTTAACCATTCCTATAAGACTATTCAATATGTCGCTAATTTAAGTAAAACAATTTTAATTTAATTAAATCAATGGAGTTAAAATAATACACACTGTTTTGCGTTAAAATAATAAATTTCGGCACACATGGTTAAAAATAACAAAATGTTATTTAACTCAAGGTATCGGTTTAAATTTCATCCTTTAATATTTAACAGTGTGTCTCTCTCGGCTTAACGCAGAGTCGCGATATCGCGCAAGACGGACACGGAGTATCGTCCGTATATACTCGCGTATCATCATCCGCTCATTTATGTTGTATGTTTGCGTAATATAATATATACCGCACCAATCGCACACAAGTAATCCAGCGTCTGAGAGCCGAGTATAGTCTTCAAGCCGAGCAGCTTTTTCGAAATGCAAACAAACGCGTTGTCGCACGGCGCGGCGCACGCCAGACGGTCCCCGCACTCGTCAACGGAGCATAACCCTGCGCGCATCAAGGACGGATGGAAACTGGCCACATGCTCAGCGGCCTCAGCGGCTCAGCCGGCGCGTCGCGCGTCGCGCGCCGCGGCCGGCGCGGCGGCGTGGTCCGGCGTGGCTCGCGGCGGCAAGCGGCAAGAGTGCAAGACGCGATTCACCGCCAGTCGCCACTCGGCTCGACTCGACTATTTCCGCCTCGAGGGGCTCGGCGTGTTCGGACGTGTTCGAGCACCGTTCCAGACTGTTTATAATTTTTGAAAATTTTCGACGCAGGTTCTGCGTGGATTTCTGCGGATTGTGTAATTACAAGCTTGTCCTTCCGTCGCACTTGGACGGGTCGTTTTGTTTGAGCGAGTTACAACATTGTTTGGGTAAATCTTGATTGTATACGGGCCGTATTTGACCTCCGTCGGGAGGCAGGAGCCAAAGCAGACCAAGAAGAAGAAGAAGAAGGCTCGGCTCGACTCGACTCACCGAGAGATTCCCCGGAGTCCCCAGAGTCGCGTTTCAGCACGCCGCGCGCCGGCTAGATTCGGCTCTCGGAGTCTCGGTGCACTCGGTGCCTTGCGGATGCTTCGGACTGATATTCCCCCCCCCCCCCCCTCTCTCTCTCTCTCTCTTCCCCCCTGGACAAAGGCGGATCGATTTGTCAAAATCGGACGTGGGTCCGACACGTTCCCCCGGTTGCCGCCTGCAATGGCGAGTCTCGACCGGGGGCGAAAACGGATGCTAAATAAAAAGGGGGGGAAGACCGGGCGCTCTGTCTCGCCCAGGTCAATCACTCGGAACACTCGAATTCGTATCCCCCTCTCGAGAATCGGAAAAGGCGCGCGCGTGCCGCCGTGTCGCACGCTATACGTAACGCTCGTCGCGGTATATTCCTTATATCATAATAATTCGAACCCAAACTATCGATCGAGCCTACTCAGAACCTGATCGATTCAGGCGTTATTGAGATTCGATAATCTGAAGGTCTCTCAACTCGTCGGCTCTCGCGTATAGATATTATAGATACACAGAGAAAAAGAATATTCTCTATTTGAAAATATCTTTAGTTTCGACGTGAAAATCTTGAAATAAGATTAT
This sequence comes from Leptothorax acervorum, assembly GCA_035220615.1. NCBI lineage: Eukaryota > Metazoa > Arthropoda > Insecta > Hymenoptera > Formicidae > Leptothorax > Leptothorax acervorum. The sequence goes on along the minus strand of JASTWQ010000049.1, from coordinate 73,321 downwards.
ATTGCGTTAAACGAAGAAAACTTGCTGGAATGAGGCACTTATATACGATAGTTCGACCAAGAAAAAATGTTGAAATGAAAAGTTAAAATTCTTATAAGAAGATTGTAGTGATCTTGCTTAACCCTATACGAAACAACTACAGTCTTACAATTAGTCCAGCAAGTTGTCCGTTTAATATANTCGTTTAATATAATCGTTTAATATAATAACGTAATATAATCTTATTTCAAGATTTCCACGTTGAAACTAAAGATATTTTCAAATCAAGAATATTTCTTTTCTCTGTGTGCAACTGTACACTGCAGTCTGTCTCAGCTGCGCGTATACACTTGGCACGAGACCCTACCGTGTCTCCTTATAAGCCGCTGTCCGCCTGTTTTCGCTTTTCGCGGCTAATAAGCGCGAGCCGATCACCGGAATTAGTGATATTTGTATTCGGGCTGTTTGCTCTTCCGCCTTTCGACTACGTCCTCCGCGAAGACGATTTTAAATCACTCACGTGCGGGCGCGCGCGCGCGCGCGCGCACCGTCTCGCGCGCCGAGACGAGCCTATTTTGGACGATGCAAGAGATAAGGCACGTTATAACTTATAACATGCAGGGTAATGGACCAAGCCGGCAATGAAACGCTACGCTCCGTTTAACGCGGCTTTTGCGACATGTCGCGTTTTCGCGACTTCACGCAGTGGTGACTTCAAGCTTGAGCGCCGCCGAAATTTCGTCGGTTCGATGTCATCTCCTTGTGATCGTCACCGCAGTTTTTCGCAATATTTTCCCACATGATCTTCGCAGGATCGTCTGTGACGATCTAGATGATAATTTATGAACCACGCGAATGAGATACGATTGAACAATATATTGTAAACTTGAGCGAGAAAGACGCAGCTACTTGTTTCAGCAATAGAGATACTAGTTTCCTTCGATAAGATTACGTTATCGCAAGGACTCGATAGCTAAAGCAATCCTGATTGCTATATGTATACATTCGCCAGTCGAGCCTCCCTCGTGGATTTCGTTTACAGAGAAAAAAAAGAAGTGTCAACACTGATATGCTTGTATATACGCAAGAATTATATATAATTTGAAATAAGATTATATTGCGTTAAACGAAGAAAACTTGCTTGAATAAAGTCATTTATATAGTTAAACGAAATTTTATGTAGTTCAACCAAGAAAAAAAAGTTAAAATAAAAAGTCGAAATTTTATAAGAAACAGATTATTATATTCTTGCATATATATAAGCATATCAATATTGATTTAACATTTCTTTTTTTTTTTCTGTGTTCCGAATCATATCGCGTGACACGTAATCGATTATAATATTTTTCAACAATCGTAAATTCTTGCAAAGGGACACGAGTGGGATACCATGCTGCATGCCATTCCACTGTATACCTCTGGTTCTCGCAATTGCGAAATTCACGAAGGACGCGCGGATCGCAAAACGCGCCGTTTTCGATAATTAGCCGTTCTAATCTCATGCGCTCCAAATTTGGTCGTCGCGTCGCCTCGATCGTACTTTCGTCTTAAGCGGAGACGATCGGTTGCCCGGCGCGATTGGGGGGGGGGGGGGGGGGGGGGGGCTCTCCGTCTCGCCTAATAAAAATTCCGATGCAGGTCGCGGCACGGACCCCCCTTATCCTCTTCGCTCCCTCCGCAGCTCCGTCGCGCTTCTACCTCGGGCGTGAATCTGCATATATCGTGTACCTTATTAGAGGTAAAGAATCGTATCTCCATAATTCGAAATTTAGAGAAAACAGAATTTAAAGTTTATTATTTCTATGAAAATTTTTCTAATATGACTTTTTCTTAAACATTTAGGAAAACCAGTAATAAAAGACACAAAACCTTTTACCGGTGTACAATTGAACGATCCTGGTATATTGGAAAAAGTACGAACTCTAATTTTGACAAAAAACTGGAGATACGATATCTTTATCTTCAAGGTACAGATATACATGTACACACATATTAATACGCGCGTCGAGACCCCTTTCAATTCACCCTCTTTTTCCGTCACGAGTATATCAATTTATCGTGTAAGAAGAGAAGTGAAGCTTCAGCTGGAAGATAGGCGGACGATTATTCGCACGCGACAGAAATGCTGTGCCAGTTGGGCACATGTTAGCAAAATACCGGCCCAGACATTGCCACCGCTATATCACCATCATCGCCACCACCGCCGGTCGCCGTGTCGGAGGCCGGCATCGTCGGCCCCAGTGCGAAACCCGAAGGCTATTTATAGTAGGGAGCGGCTTCTAGTTCCCACCGCGTGAAAAATCGCAACTGGTTTCTCGCGAGTGCGAATGGAAGAACGGGGGGGGGGGGGGGGGGGAGGAAGAGAGAGAGAGAGAGAGAGAAAGAGAGAAAAATGGCTCTGATGTAGTGCTGTCTCGGCCGAAGTCGTCGCTCTGCATTAGCCGCTGCGCTAATGAGCAAACAGTCTGACGCGACGGTACCCTGTCGAAGGCTCTCACGAGAGTGCATTTGATAATAAACGCAATGCGAATTTAGTACGAAATGTAACCAGTAGACAAATAAATCAAGCCGGCTATATGGGGAACATTTGGTAAAAAATGGACATTACCCTCACTATATTAATTACCTTCATTATTAGTTACCCTTATTATTAGTTAGCATTGTCGCGTTAATTACTTCCACGCGTCGACAAAGCACGTGGAGATGGAGGTTCTGTTGCAAGCGTATACGTTGTTTGAGATTTACATGCAATGTCGGAAAGCGAGCGTTCACCTGTTCGAACTGGCGGCGCAGCCAGTTTGCGTGCAAGAACTTGCCCTGCTTCAGCGCGGCTCGCGAACTTTCAGCGCATGCTTAGCCGGCGTTTTTCAGCCTTTTTCCTTTTTTCCAGCCAATTTTAGATACGCGTTCGATAAGCGTAATAACTTGTCGCGTTCCACGGAGAATCGCGCAATGGTTCGATCGCCTATACCCGTAGACCGATTTGCATAACCGCGTAACCCGCATTCTCGCGCGTAAAAAGAAAGAAAGAGAGAAAAAAAAAAAAAGATCGACCGATCTAGGTCGAGTTTTGCTTAATGCGAAGGATGCCAGCTACGTTCCTTAGACGCGCGATCGGCTGCTCCTTTCTCCTTCTGCGTACCTACGCTTTTATGCAAATCCATCCGGACAGGCCTTAACGGTTGCCTTTTCTGCTGTGGACGCCGCGCCGCGCCGCGCCGATGAAGGGAGCCGCGTTCCGCAGAGAAAAGTGACGGAGGGGAGGCCGCAAGGAGAGACGGAGAGACGGAGAGACGAGAGGAGGAGGTCGTCGTGCCGGCATCAAGTTGGACCAAATCGAGACGGACCGAGATGTCTTTCTCTGGCACCCTTCTAGGAGAAGATCTCTCCCTCCGCTTTATTCATCTCGTCCAATGTTCATTAATCGCGCATGTAAAACCGTAGGACATTTCTGTCTCTTCGAGATACCTATAAGAGCAGATATACTTAATTCGTTCTCGATAGACGTAGATATGGTATACCATTTCCGGCACTTGCCAGCACAATCGTTTGGAGAATCGATCCGATTCTACTTGAAGCGCTTATTTTAGCAGATGCAATTAATTATTTGCAATCATATATATAATGGCGACATCGTCGTCGCGCGGGCGCGTTTCGAGAACGGTCGGATCTGGCTCGGTGAAACGCGTAACGGGGGAATGGGTTGAAAAATTCGCGAGCTGGAATACATTGAGAAGGCTGCTGTCCTTGCAAGGGCGCCACGCTGCGCCGCGTTGCTCGCCTCGTCCCCTCGGTGCCCCTCGTAAACAACGCCGCAAAAACGGGAAAGGTGCTTTTGCCCCCTGTCCAGCTTGTCTCTGTTTTTCATTCGAATTGAACGCGACCGTACGTCGCTTTTAGGCCGGTATTCATAGTCAGATATCTTATATTTAAGACCATCTTAAGTACAATCTTAAGATGTCATAAGCCAATCACAGAGCCGTATTAGCGTCTTAAGACATTACTTAAGACTGTTTTGAAATAAGATCCGACTATGAATACCGGCCTTAGAGCCTGTAGACCAACGAAATCAATGACGTTTCTCTTTCTCTCTCGTTCTACAAGATAACTCCCCATCCCTAATTTATCCTATCACATCTATTCTAACTGAAAGACCGTAAGAAGAGTGTAAGAGATAGATAAAGCTAAATATCGCAATTTATCACGCACTCTCTAAGGGATAGGGTCCTCTCAAGCTGGCTGAAATTAACCATATTACACCCAAAATTGTCAAAATATAGTACAATGTTTTGAAATTGTAATATAAGATGCAGAAAAAATTACCACGAAAAGAAAAAGAAAAAAGCTAAAATAAAGATAAAAAGAGAGAAAAAGAAACAACGATGAAGAGGAAAAAGTAGATATATACATATGTGTAAAATGTGTACCTACATGAGAAATCCGATATTTGCGTATTCGTATAGAAGTAAGTTCCATCCTTCCATCGATATCTTGCATAAACGCAAAAATATTCTAAGAATGTAAGAGACTTGCTGTGAAGAGAAAGGAACTTGAAACGGCTGCACTACCGTCTATCTCATTGTCAGTGGATGTATTTCTTTTTTTATCGATTCACGGAGAACTTCTCGTTAAATGACCATTCTCGGACAAGGTTCCGCGCACGTACGACAAACTGGACAGACTTCCATTACAACGTTGTTGCGAAGGCATCGCTAATTTGCAAACAAACAAACGACACATTTCGTCACGTCGCGACGCCGCGCCGCGGTTCCGTCTGCGCTTACATAAGGAATAAAAACTGCACGTCATAAGGGTTTAAGGTCAAAAATATGCGGCGCGAGTCAGCGTATATAGCCATGCACGTATCTCCGCAAATATAATGTTATTATTCCACGGTGTTGTGTACATTACACCTTCAAACATTGAAACATCGCCTTACGTCCACGTCTGCTCGCGCGGTTTACGAGCTTTACGTTTCGCATTACAAAGGCCTCACACAGGCGCCGAGAATCTAAGCATCTCGCAAGCTGTTTGCTCCGTAAATGGCAAACACATGCCTACTCGCATTATCTCATCAGTTTCCGTCATTTAATATGCCAGCGGGTTTTCCTACGCGCGCATCAACGTCCCCCTTCGCGTCCCTTTCTTTCCGATTATTTTCGACCGACTGACCGTCATTAATTAACATTCTCGGTCCAGCAAAGCACTTTAAATACCTTCGAAAACGCTAGTTCCTGTTCTTGAGAGCCCGGCAAAGTGTTATACAAATTTCGAGATTAACATTTGAAAAAAAGACAGTAACCTTATTCCGTGTTATTTCTGGAAAGTGGGCGAAACTATGAAATATTTATTAGATGGATAATGAAGACAAGGCGGCGTTAACGTAGGCTGAGAATTCCTCGACGGCAAACGTGGGACGCAAACACGCGGACGCGTGGCCGATACTTGCTCGCGGACATCGGAGTCATATATGTTCACCTCCAATTACTCGCGAGCTTCCGTATTATTTTCTTTGTTTACAATAAGGATCCTTGAGATCGGATTATTCTCGCGTATATATACATATACATTGTCGTGCGCACAATGGAGAGCAACTTCCGTCGAGACAGATACGTAAGCGATGCGCGACGCAAGCATATTAGTGTCGCGTGCGTTTTCCAATTCTGTATAGAATGATTTAATCGCTCGATAAACTGGTGATCCGCCAATTAACGAGAAGGCGCATTCCCGATCATTCCGCTCTCCGTTATGTAATCGAACAGTTCTTCGATTTAAGGGGCCAATGCACAATAAATGGAATAGGGAACAGGGAATAGGGGAATAGACCGAAGGGGAACAGTTCAACATTAACATATGCATTGTGTACATGCCGCACATGGCGTGCAGAATATAGATTAAAATTTCATCACTATTCCTCAGCGTTATTCATCTGTTTCTCTATTCTGTGCACAGAAAAAAAGAACATTCTTGATTTGAAAATACATCTAGTCTCAACGTGGAAATCTAATTGAAATAAGATTATATTGCGTTATCATGTTAAACGATTATATTAAACGAAGAAAACTTGTTTGAAAAGCAAGCTTTCTTGAATGAAGCAATTTATGTAGTTCAATACCAAGAAAAAAATGTTGAAATTCTTATAAGAAGGCTATATATAGGTAGTTGTTTCGTATATCTTGCAATCTTGCAATTTTCAAATTAAGAATGTTCTTTTTTTCTGCAGTGTTGAATTACATATGTTAATGAATTTTATAATGTCAAAAATTGAAGTGTTCCCTATTCCATTTATTGTGCATGGCCCCTACAGTCGCCCTGTATTATCGTAATCTATAATCCAGCGGCGATTGAGAAGGGAAGGGGGCAGGGAGAGGAGGACGGGAGGACGGAGGAGGTCGTTCGACGGTCGCGTGATGCGCGAGCGGCGGCGTCGGCGCCACTTGCCGATGACCGTCGATTCCCCATTCAGAAAAATGACGGTGATGTAATTACCCGCGCTCTCTCTCTCTCTCTTTTTCTTTCTCCCTCGACGTGCCTTGGCGCCTTCCACGGTCGAACTCGCGGTGCCGAGGCTGCCGAGTCGCGCCATAAACGGCGGTCGGCGACGTCGGCGTGACCCTCCCCGCGACCTTCTCGGCGTGACTGAAGTCTGGCTGAGTCTCTCTAGCTGCGACTCCGAGCCACTCCGATGAGCCGGTGCGATATATCACGCAACCACGCTACGCCGGCCGGTGGTCGGCCGATGGTCGCTCTCGCCGCAGCACTGGCCGATCGATAGCCCTCGTCGAAGGGAAGCCGTCGCGATGCACGTGGGGGCGCGTCAACGTACACTGCAGCACATCTCGCGCACCCGTATGCACGTTCGAGTGTCTCGCCCATCGACCTTCCTCCGCCATGAGACTGCGAATTTCAATGGGGAGGAAGAAGAAACGTGGGACTTAACCGACGCTTATCGAACGGACACGTGCACCGCTTGTGCGCGCGCGCGCGCGCGCAAACTATATGCACGCATGCCACGCACGCCCACGAATGCGTAATATTAATGCCGGCTGATACTTATGTGCGTACGCCTTTACGTACGCAAAACGCGACGGATTGACCGATTGAACGCTAGCCGCGAACTTGGGCTATAGCTTAGCGCATCGCGGGGTGCTGGGTGCAGAACACATGCGACACCCCGGAACCCTACCAATGCCACCGCGACGAGGGGGAGAAGGCACGTACTTGGCGCCGGCGCCGAAAACCGCGCGACGCGACGGCAGCATCTTGCATCCCCGCCACGACGAGTCCGTGGGAATTGTCGATAAGAATCCTTCTGGGAAGTCGTCTTTTGCGAAAGATCGCCGTCTCTCGGTGACTCCGAGACGTCCGAGCCTCTTTTTCATATTCAAATTGATACGTTCCGCCGCAACATTCACGCTGTTGCGCTCGCGTTTCGCGAGACGCCTTCCTGCGTTCCTTTCGTGGAATGCGCACGTGGAACGCGTTCGTAACGCGTTTTCGCGCACTCGTGACAGCGATAAGCGTGCAGCGGACATCTCTCACGATTAGCGGGTGCCCGCGCGATAAAAAAAGTCGCCAATTATATATAGTAGCGTACAATACGTGCCTGCTTATATCGCAACGTTAGCCCACGTGCTCAAATGCGACACGTGTACGCCCGCGCTATATCGCGGTTAACTTCACCTGGCCGTTCACCGCGTTGCGAGCGTACCAGAGCGTACTGTTCGAGAAATCAAATTCGTAGCGTTTAGTGTTAGGTACCTTGTTTTTTCTGTAGTTTTCTTGTAGACGTGCGTTCGACGCATATATGAATAAGTATATATCAATATGTATACCACAGACTTCTATATATTACTTTTGTAATATATATTCTAGTAATATATATTCTATATATTACTTCTATATATTACTTGACATACTTTTAGAAACACCCTGTATATGTATAGTGGTCGTGTATATCGTGTCCCCAAAAAGTATTGCTATAAAGACTTTATAATAAAGTGTTATATTGCGCGTGCGCCAAATAACGGTAGGTATGTACAAAGAATTTGTTTAAATTCATATAGGCATATGGCAGTATGTGTAGGTAAATAAGAATGCGTGAAATGTAAGATTATGGCATATGTGCGGTCTTATTTGGCGCATATGCGCTCTAATCTATTATATGTACAAATTTTGCATATATAAAAGTTGGGTACATCAGCATGCGTTCGCAGTCTAGTATATCATATAGAAGTCTGTGGTATATACCATATAGGTACGTAGAACAGAAATAAAATTAATAAAACACCTTCGGTACTTTATATATATACTCACTTATGAAATGTAGAGAACAGAGGGTCGATTATGTATCTTGAAACAAGATAAAAATTACAAAAGTGAACAGATTTATTAGATTTCGACAAATAAAATCTTAGATACTCTAGTAAATTTCCTCACTTTTGTATAATTTTCACCTCGTTTTAATTATAAGATACACATGATCGACCCCCAGAGCTTTGCTACATGGGGAATATTAACTGCACTTTACTTATTCCTCCGTCGCGATAATCAATTCGTAATCCTGCCGGATTCCCAGCAGATAGCAAGCTGACGTCATTTGACATTTTGACGTCAAAACGTCGAGGACGTCATTTCACGTTTTGACGTCAAAATGTCGTGACAAGTAACGCCAGTTTGCTGGGTTGTTTTAACCGTATGGATTAATTTCTATCGTAATTCTATCGTACCATTCGATATCATTGTGTCATACGCGTCAATAACAAGATTTCAACTAAACCTTAATTAACCATAATCAGCGATCAATTTAATCGATTGAAAAAGACTTGTTACACAGAAAAAAAGAATATTCTCGATTTGAAAATATCTTTAGTTTCAACGTAGAAATCTTGAAATAAAATTATATTGCGTTATTATATTAAACGATGGTATTAAACGAAGAAAACTTGCTTAAATAAAGCATTTATATAGTTCAATCAAGAAAAAAATGTTGAAATAAAACGTTGAAATTCTTATAAGAAGATTATAGTTGTTTCGTATAGTATAAGCAAGATTATCGATTATCGTAGAAATCTTGCTTCATTCAAGCAAGTTTTCTTCGTTTAATATAATCGTTTAATATAATAACGTAATATAATCTTATTTCAAGATTTCCACGTTAAAACTAAAAATATTTTCAAAAAAATATTCTCTTTTTCTGTGATTTACTTCAAGACTGTCGTTTGACTATATTAACGTTTCAATTTCAATAATCAACATTTTCCGCTTTAAATTTTGACGCGTCTTGAATTTAATTTAATGGTTCAACTGTATTTTCATATTTTTTGGATTTTTGGGGTTAATTGTTAGTTAACCTTTGTTCCACGATCCCTCATCTCCGAGTGGAGGATATAATAACCTCTTAAAATTGGAAATATAAAAGTGTTCATTTTATTTTGTCTGAGAACATAAGGTTTTTAAATTTTTTTTTGTTATTTACTTATTTTATCGCTGAAGATGGTTTAAAGTGGAGCTAAAACATCCGTTTTGTAATTTATCTTTAATTAAAAAACAACGTTTACTTATAACTCGCGCCATAATAACTCCCTGCCTCTTTATTTTTGTTCTATTTTGTTATATTTGTTCAAACTAATTTAAAAGCGTTCTCGTTCACGCGCGACTGCATGCCGCGTTGAGGGTTAAAATATCCTCGAGTACCTAACTAGCTTCCGAGGTGTTAAGTCAACCGGAGAACTCGATCAACGTCACCCTTATCATTAAATACGCGCAACTATTGCGTTGTTTCCGAGGGAGGAACAAGGCGCGATCGGTCAGCGAAGTTACGACGTTTATGATGTGTAATTACGCGTTCTTCGATGCGCTCTAATTAAATCGACAGGAGATCGCGAAACGTAAGCCAGTTTAATCCCACGAATAAACGCTTTTATCGTTCGTATATAGAATTAATAAGAACCACCATAATCGGCTCGCCGCGCGCCGTATATACACGCATACATAGATAATTCGTTCGTTATCGTTTGTTAAACAGTTCTTGTTTAAGCAATTTCGCCTATTCGCTCGCAATAGTTTGTATGCACAAACATGTCAACTCGTGCGGTTAATCTCTCCTCCCACATTTTTTGTTACTGCTTCCTATTCGATTTCGTTCAAATTCGATGCGCTGTGAAGTTTGCGCTGCGCGCGGGACGACACGCCGAAAAATTTGTCTCGCGACGCGACGGAGCGAAGAGCAAGGAACGATCGCGCGTCTGACGGATTAATGACCATTTCTATCAATGTAGTTTAATTTTAATCTCGGTTTAACTTACTTTTCATCTTTTTCTAGTTCTAAGAATTAGAGAAAGATAAAAAGTAAGTTAAACCGAGATTGAAGTTAATCGACATTGATAGAAAAATGGACATAAGGAAACGGGACTGAAGTGGAAAAATACTAAAAGACCTCGGTTATATAAACAATAAAATTGATTCCGAGAGGTCAGTTCGGAGATCGATCGGGATGTGAGAGGAATGTCGCCTCCCCGACAAAAAAAAAAACGATTGTTAACTATAATACGCAATGTCGGGGCACGCTCGAAACCCATCATGCTTCGCATCTAAAAATATTCGTGCATCATGACCGTTCAATGATTTAATAATAATTAATATCTAATAATAATAATAATAACACAATATAAATGTAAAATAATACACATAAAATACATACATGTATAATATACTTACATATGTATATGTATATTATAACTTAATAATTAATTTCTAATAATAATAATAATGCAATAAAACACAACTCTATTATTTTATTATATTTCGTTGAGAATTAATTATTAAAAAAATTTCGATCGAACACCTAATATCAGTCACGACGCACGGATATATTTACCATTAGATGTGAAGCACGAGCTCCGAAAATGCTCTGTTACGCGCGCAACTTTACGTGCGTCCAGACAGTATAAATAATGATCCTGTATGCTGCAAGAGCATGATTGTTTCGAGATTGATGTCCCGCTTTAATCGGCGATACCTCTGTGGTCCTCTCTCGAGCTCTCCAACTCCAAGTTCCAGACGATCCGAGCTCGTGCGGTCTCTGAAAAACGGCGAAGACGCCGCCAATGTCCGCGGAGGTTGCGGAGGCCGCCTCTCGATTGCGAAATGCTTTCAATGAGCGCGTTTCTAACGGCGTGCCGTGATTGCGTTTATATACTTTATATCGTTAGACGCCCGGCCGCGCGCCGCGGCTCGGCCCTCCTCGGGGCCGGCGGGTTTATCGGCGAGAAGGCCGAGAAGCGAATCCTGATGCAACAATCGTGCACTTTATCGATTATTCGATTTGACCGGCACTTTTCGTTCGAGAGACAGAGTAAAAAAAAGAGTAAAAAAAAACCCGCGATAAAGCGAGGCCGAGGGCTATCTGTGTCATATATCAGGGAATGGGAAGAGAGAGAGGTACGAGATATTCTCTCGAAACAACGGGAGGTAGAAAGGGGGAGGGGGGAGGAGGGACGGTCATTATTTGGAAAATAATATGATCTCGCGCTGCGCGAAAATCGCGGAGGCTCGCGCGCGCGGCAACGTAAAAGCGCGATCAGCGCCGATTCACGCTCGGCGCTTCCGGCTTGACTGCCGGTCCGCCTGCTCCGGCAATTTCCAGCTCGTACACATTATACGTACGTGTGCCACGTATGTACGCGTATATATGCACGCGTGGAAGAATATCTATTATCGCCAAGGACGCGTACCCCGTCGGGCACTCGTAATAATATTCGAGTGCGATTCGCGTATCGCCGTTTGCGCGGTGTGTAAAATATACTTATATATAGGATTGCGGCCGCGGCCGTCTGTCCAGCCGATTATCTGCTCCCCTTTGAAAAAACGTACCCTTGACATTTCGCTATCTCGTCGATATTCGTCCATCTCGCCGGCAGTCGCAGGAAGCGCCGACGAAGGCTCGCAAAGACGCAAATGACCGCGATTGCGACTACTCGCAATTAACGCGTCGAGCCACGTCGCGTCGCGCGGCTACGGTCTGAAGTGCGCTCCGGACGGAGCGCTCTAACGTTCGTTGCAATTTGCGAGCCTCCGCTCTGTCCGCTCGCGACTGTGCGCAATTAAATCTCATTCTCAACAACGAAGCCACGCCAAGCCACGCTTCCGGCAACACGTACTCGTCGTTCGAGAGGGTATCTCGCCGCCTAAACTTCTCTCTCTCTCTCTCTCTCTCTCTCTCTCTCTCATTCTCTCTCGTACGGGGAACCCCGAACCAAACGATCTTCGCCGCGCGGATCGGAGGAATCAGTCTTTCGGAGGCGGGATATCGATTCTCGCCGAAGAGCCCCGAGACCCCGAGAGCGGCCGAGCGTTCGTGAAAGTGACGTGACCGTGCGGCGCGCGAGTAGTTGTGTAGTTGTACACGACTACACGAGCGGAGCGGTCGCGCGAGGCTGGGCGAGTTTCGCGGCGGTCAGTGGTGGTCATCTCGATCTCGTCGCGCGGATCGGCTCGGCTCGGGCCCTCGCTTTCCCCCGATCGCGCCGCGCCGAGAGGCAGCTCCCCGGACCCCGCCGATCAGATTCACCCGTCCCTCTTTACCTCCCGCGCGGAGCGGAGCGGGAAGATCGATCCCTCTCCGCCGTTGTTCGATTCGGCCGCGCGCACGCACACGAACGCACGCGGCAGGACGGACGCGCGATTGACAGTTGACAGTTTTGAGATTGACGCGAGGACGGCCAGGTGGATCGACACCCCAGGTAGAGACGCTGAATAGAACGGAGACGACACGGGGGACACGACACGACACGGGGTCGTAGGTCGTGGGTCGCGCGATGACGGGCGTTGATGGGGCGATGACGGCGAACGACCGACAACGGTGGGCGGTGCGGTCAGTGATTTACTGATTTCGTGACGTGGAAATTGGCCACGCACGCGGCTCTCTCGTTGATTCAGCGACGTCCTATTATCGCGAGTGTGCCATTCGCGTGCCTCCGCGATAAAGATCACCTATTCCTTTTTGACGTGTGCGCTGCGCGCGGTTCAGCGCTCGATATCTCGCGGATAATTCTCCGCCGGACAGCTCTACCGTTGTACGACACGTCGTTGTCCTGAGATCGCGAGTAGAAATCACGCGACACGATTCCTCCGGCCACCCCTTATCTCCCGACTTGATTTCTCCGTTTAGCAGATAAATCCTGTCGCGCGAGACCGTCGAGGCGCGAGGATCGATCACCGTGGACCTAACCTAAGCTAACCTTGGCGTGAACTATCGCCGCTAACGAACCGCTCGATCCGCGAGGGACGCGAAGTTCTAACGTGATAACCGCCTCGAGTACCGGAGCAGCGAACAGCGATTCCCCACAAAATGGTCACCCCCCAGACTCCAGGTGAGTCTCGCCAAGTCTCGCTTCTTATTCCTCGCGTCTATTGACGTTTTGCGCGTCTATTATTGTTAATCTGACTACGATATCGCTTTACGTTCATCTGTAGTACGTGTTGTCACGCCCGATATCTTTTACATTGATAAATAATTTATCTTGGTGACATTAGCAACTTTTCTTGTCAGTATAGATAGACTTAGGCAAAGAGTTTGACGCAACGCTTTCGCGAATGGACGCTTGTGTTCTAAATGTTGCGTTTGATGCGCAGGTATGGACCCCTGGGTGATCCAGCCTAGAGAACGAATGAAATACCAGGAACAATTTGAGTCGTTAAAGCCAATCAATGGAGTTGTTACTGGCGAGCAAGCGAAAGGATTTCTTCTCAGATCTCAACTCCAGCCTGCCATTCTTGGACAGATATGGTAAAGATGCTATTTAAGAATTGCCCTAAAAGTTCTTTGTAATAGTTTCCTAATCTTTTTGTACATTACACAGGGCATTATCGGATACAGATGCAGATGGGAAGATGGATGTAAATGAGTTCAGTATCGCGTGCAAGTTGATCAATTTGAAACTGCGCGGTTTCGAAATTCCCAAAGTACTGCCACCCGTTCTTATACAGAGTTTAAAGTCTTTACCAACCGGTAGGTGAATAGTTTTAGTGCGCGCGAGAAACGCGAAAAACAACGAAATTACATCGCGAGACATTTTAGGCGATGCTAGTCTGACTGGATTGCCGAATGGTTCCACCGCTACAAGTAACGTTAGCTCTCTAGTAAATTTAAGCGGACATCAACCAATGGTATCTCAAACTGTGGCAAGCGCGATACCCACGGCTGGAAACACCCTCATAGGTATAAACGGTGACTCATTTTCATGTTATTCACTCTCTTCTACCTCACGATCAATGATTATCAGCTAGATGCTTGTGTGATATCTCGTAAACTAGCAGAAAAAAGATCTCGATTTATAAGACCCTTGTAAGAGCGTCTATAAGCACTCAGAGATACACTTTCTCTCGCTCAGATATTCGCCGCTTATTCAATTCATTCAGATGTATCAAACATGAATACAGTACCACAGTATATCCAACAAACATATATTATTGTACAATATGTCTATCAGTCCTACCTGTCATTTTCATAAATTGAATTGGACTATCGCTGTTATTACTTTAGCCACAAAACATTTAATTATCAAACATAATTTATGTGTGTTATTCATAATTCATCATACTACACAGCATTACAACAAAATAGACAGAATGTGGCTCCAAGCACACATGCCACAACTCATATACCGTCTAAGCCACCCGCTCGACCCGCGCCACCTTCTGTGGGTATGTTAATCATACTGAATGTTTTGTGTTTTATGGGCCAGTTTGTCTTCTTTTTCTTGAAGCAAGCTTTTATTCGCTCGCTTGACAGTGTTCTGAGTTAAAACGTATTTTTAAACCATTTTATATTTCTTGACATTAGTTATAATGTAAAGCAAACTTCTTCTCTCGCTGTTGTACACTACACTTTAAATATATTACATGATTTTGGAATGTGAGAATGTCTTTACAAATATATCTCATATATCTTCATTTATAGTACAATTTTATGAGATAATTATTTTCTTAATATTTTCTTAATATATGAAGTAAATGCACAGCTTGTACTTTTAATGTTGCCCATTTCAGAAATTTATGTCGCCGCGAAAGCTTTCAAAAGTACAATTTAGTCTTTGTTTAAACTAAAAATTCTTTATCTTTTTAGTATGTATGTATGTATGAGTTTATTGCTTATCCTCTTAGGGTTTACAAGACGTTTTTTTTTAAGGGACGCGTTATCTTTTTAGTACTTTTTACTATTTTCTATTACACATGTAGGTATGTGTTGGACTTTGTGATGATAGATTTTTCAGCGAGTATACTTATCATTAAAAAATAAATTTATCTGCATCTTGATTATTGTAGCATTTTAATATCTATTATTTAACAAAAAGTTACAAACTCGGGAAAGTTCTCATAATTGCTTGAACATAGAGATAAAAGCGACTGCATTAACAACTTTAGATGTTGTTATGTAAACGGAAAGGCCCATATTCTGAACTCTCTTTTATCTATAAAAGCGCTCTTTTATAGATAAAAGAGAGTTCAGAATATGGGCCAAGGAGTGTAATATTATTTTCTAATCTTAGAATTTGAATTTTTATTTGTCGATGATAACACCTTTTACTTATTATCTACTTGAGAGGTTTACATTATCGTTTACATTACCGTACTTTTGATCATACATATTTGCAATTCTTTATTTTCGACAATATGTCGTTAATAATGCTTTACACTTTACGCGGCAAAAAAGGAATCGCGCCTTCCCTCAATACCACGCCCGGTGGTCCCCCACAAAGACCTGCACCACCCGCAAATATTGGTATGTTTAAATAAACATATGTTACCACGAACCCAATATGTATTTTTTATGGCAATTATTACCGAATCTCATTATATATCGCTTGATTAATATTGACATGCTGACTATGAGGAAAAAAAAGCATTTAAAGTGCATTAGCGTAATCCTTTTGCTCGTGCTTATACAACTGTCTTTTCTTTTTTTTAATATTTGTCATGTAATTTACCGAACAGAAGTAATGAATGTCGCTTGGAATTTAACAATCAGACATTTACAACTGTTGTCTGACATATAATAATCACACGAAATTATTTCAGGGAGTGGTTTTGCGGCAACAACGGGTGGTCCACCACCCAAACCAGCACCACCTTCGTTTCCAAATAGTCCTGTTACAGTAGGAATTTCGCCAATGAAAGTAACGACTTCCGTCGTTGGCCCCTCAGTTATTTCTTCGTCCTCATCTATATCTGCCTCTGGAATAGGTAAAAAATAAGAATATATTAAAATAGAAATCCAAGTTATTTAATTTTATATACTTATCAATTTTTTTTAATTAGGTATTCCATCAGTAGCACCAATCGCCCCTTTAAACACAACTCCTATACCAATGGCTGCCTTTAATATGGCACAACCAATGCCGACGCAGCCGTTAGGCATGGTTAGTGCAGGTATGGTTGCTCCTATGACCGGCATTCCTAGTATGGTACCACCCATTGGATCAATAAATACTGGTATGTATATGCAAAACAATGTCTCGTGATCGTACTTGTATTCATTACAATATTATAATTTTCCTTTTTATCAGGTACTGGAGTTGCTTCGTCAGTAGCGTTACCATTAGTATCCTCGACAACTACAAACAGCACGTTGGTCAATGGCGCAATTACACAAACGCCGGTGTCTACGAATACACCTTTGAGTACAACGGCACGTCCACCAAGTATAGACAGAGTAGGCTCTGTGGATTCGCAACACAGCCAGCATTCGGTTGGCTCTCCGCAGTCTATGGAATGGGCGGTGCCGCATCAGACTAAATTAAAGTATACTCAATTATTTAATACTTGGGACAGAACGAGATCTGGCTTTTTATCTGGGCCTCAAGCAAGAAATATCATGGTGCAGTCGCAACTGCAACAACCCATGCTCGCTCGAATATGGTATAGTAACAAAATAATACTACTACAAGATAGCGTATGAAATATCATTCTTTATACGTATTCTAGAACAGAAGATAAGATTCATCCAAAATGTATGTACAGGGCTCTAGCTGATATGGATTCGGATGGACGTTTAGGTTCCGAGGAATTTGTGCTTGCAATGCATCTTTGCGATATCGCTAAAGCCGGCGAAAATATACCTACAACGCTTCCACCAGAACTTATTCCACCCACATTTAGACGACAACGTCAAAGTAGTTTAACGCTATCTCAAAATGCAATGGAAAATATTGATCCATTAGCGGGCATGCCACAGGTATACATATATTTAATATAAAAATATCTTCTTGCGCAAAAAGAAACGGAAGGGAAAAAATATCTTTTTTTCAGACTTCATTCGAAGATAAACGTAAAGAGAACTTTGAGAAAGGTCAAGCGGAATTAGAACGTAGGCGTAAAGCGTTATTAGAGATTCAACGGAAGGAACAGGAAGAACGGGAACGCAAAGAGAGGGAGGAGGCCGAGAAACAGGAGAAAATAAGGCAAGTATGACATTAATCCGGAGCCTAACGTGGCTTAGCAGCAAGCGCACCGGTTTGCTATGCTAGAGGTCTCGGGTTCGATTCCTGGTAGGACCTAGAAATTTTCGCTCGTGTTCCCTCTCAGAAGACAATGGCAAACCACTGAGAGTATTCTTGCCAAGAGAAGCCTCCCGATTTTAGCCGTTCGGAATCGGCGTAAAACAGTAGGTCCCATATGCCTGTAATATCATGATCAACGTGCGCGCTACAGGCATATGAGAGAGGCTCACCACGCGCTGACAAGTGCTATGGACTGAGGAGGAGGAGATGACATTAATCAAGCATAACATAGGAAAACTTTGCGTTTTGTGATGCAGACTAGAGCAGGAGAGGCGTAGACAAGCGGAAATCGAAAAACAAATGCAGAGGCAAAAGGAAATTGAACAGGAGAAGGAAGAACAACGAAAACGCGCGCAAGAACAGAAAGAGGCGGCACGCAAGTAAGTTTATTATACAATATTATTAGAGAAATTTGTATCTGTACAGATTTAAAAGCAGCGCTGCTTCGCGGCATTTAGGGAAATGGAGAGACAACGACAATTGGAATGGGAACGACAGAAGTCACAAGAATTGCAAGCGCAGAGACAAAAAGAGCAGGACGTTCTTCTTAAGTTAAAAGCAAAGAATCAGACCTTGACCATCGAACTTGGAACACTTGTAAGTATATTAGAAAGATACATACTTCAAATAATAGATCAAGATAATACTTCAATAATCAAACCTTACGTTGCCTTTCCTTACCTTTTAGAACGACAAAGTGAAGGAATTGTCACAAAAGATTTGTGACACTCGGGTAGGAGTGTCAGGCGTCAAAACGACTATCGATGGTATGAGATCAACGAGAGACACGCAGTTACAAGAAATGGCCGCGTTAAAGAATAAACTTCGGGAACAAAATCAAAGATTACTAGCGTTGACTCAAGAGAAAGCGCGTATCGAGGCGAAAAATAAAATTAATGCGGCGCAAGATGCAGCCGGACAAGAGGCTATTAAAATGGCTTTCGACAATAAACAAATTACTCTTAAGCAGATGAAAGATAAAATAGCAGATTTACAACAGCAGGTATCTTCCTGACGTTTTTCAATTTGTAAAACGGATTTTAACTTCAGTTATATCAATATTTTATTTCCTAACTGTATTTTTCAACAGATTGATTCTAAAATGTCCGATATTGAAAATAATAACGCTCAGCTCGAGGATATTAAGACACAAATGAAGAATCTGGTGGTAGATTGTAAACAGCTCTATGTCACTTTTGATGAGAAGAAGAATAAAGTAATCGAACTTCGATCAGTTAGTAATGTCGCATCTGCTGACTTTGCCACGTCTGCGTGGGGAGATAGCGGCTGGGGAGAGCCACCTACCAGTGACACAGCTTGGCCTGTCAACGACACTACTGAGAGCTCAATAAATGAATCTGCCATTGTGGGCGTCCGCAAATACAGAGCCCTTTATGAATTCGTGGCGCGAAATCAAGACGAAATATCGTTTCAACCTGGTGATATCATATTGGTATATACAATAAGTGCAATAGAATTGTCATTATTAAAAAGAAAACTAATTTAATACGTAAATAGTTAATATAATATATGTGCTATAGGTACCACCTGTGCAAAATGCTGAACCAGGATGGATGGCGGGAGAAATTCGTGGTCACACTGGTTGGTTTCCCGAATCTTACGTGGAGCCAGTGGATAATGGTACAGCTGATTTGGACAACGAACGTACTTTCGTACAACAAGACAGTGTAGAGAAGAGAACGTTAGAGTTAGTTATTTTTATTTATGTTGCTAATATCAAGAGTGTATCATTCCATATATCACCAAGTGTTGGCGTTTTTATTGTGATTGTGCAGAGGAATAGCGGAAGTTCCCGAGAACGTATCCGATGCAGGATCATTAGGGGGAGAAGCCCCAATAGTAGAAGCTATTATACCTACTTTAGGATTAGGTACATGTTGTAACATACAAGTTACCGCTTTGTTTCCTTATCGACCTACTATGGAGCAACATCTTGCTTTTGAAAAAGGAGAAACAATCAATGTTTCTGAGCAACAGGTTACTATTATATTAATTATGAGTGAAAGATAATGCATGTACGTTTTTTAAAGCATCTGTTTTATTCAGGACGACTGGTGGTACGGTTCAGCTAGCACTGGAAATGAAGGTTGGTTCCCAAAGTCGTACGTGAAAGAAATAATCGCAAGCAGCAAAGACACCGCGGCTGACGGTCTCAATGAATATTACGTTGCCCTTTACCGATACGATTCGACCGAAACCGGTGATCTCAATTTTAATCAAGGGGAAGTTATATTAGTTACGAAAAAAGATGGGGAATGGTGGACCGGTTGTATAGGGAACAAAAGTGGAATCTTTCCGTCTAATTACGTGGAGAAGTGCGACGCTCCCAGTCAGGTACGTTAGAAATCTCTTGCATTTTTTTGTATTAACAAAGCTTGCTTGGAAGTTTCTAATACGAATTTGTGTGTCAGGATGCGTCTTTGTCTACTAACGTTCAGTCCACTGCTGTTGCTGCAACCGCGGAAACAATGAGTGAAACTGATACCCCAGCGGCCGCAGGGTTGCAAGTGCGTAATCGTAATTGCTTATTTCAAATTGCGTTTGCAATTGTATTACATTTAACTATACGCGTTGAAATGCTAATGTTAATCCACTTACGCTCTACTGATATCGGACAATGAGAACAAAGCAAATGAGACAAAGCTTGCAGTGACAAAGCTTAAATAACATAAAATGTGCTTGTATTTAGCAGGAAGAGAAAACGGCAGAGCAGTTAGAAGATGAAAGAGCAGCTGCTGAGGATAGAGCGGAATTACCAGACTTCGCTGCTATGGCCGCTCAGCAGGTAAAAGCAAAAACTTCTAATGTACTCACACTTATTGTTAGATCTTTTTCTATTATAAGGGTGTAATTGCTTACTGCTTTTTTGTGCGTCCGGATAATGCAGTATTACAAGGTATTTGATTTATCATATTGTTACAAATATGTATACCCATTTTAGTCGTTATATTTTATATAAAACTGTTTTTCTTTTTCCTTAAAATTTTTCAAGCTATAGAACTGTTTCAATATATCGAAAAGCTAATTTTACTCAAGAGAATTTTTTTTACAGAGAGGAAGGAAACCAGAAATTGTTCAAGTTATTGCGCCCTATCAAGCAACAAGTGCGGAACAGTTAGACTTGCAAAGAGGACAATTAATAATGATTCGTAAAAAGACTGACAGTGGTTGGTGGGAAGGAGAGCTGCAGGTAGAAAGAATACCTTTTTTTATTACTTAATATCATACTGTTAAGTAATAACTAGCGTATTGTTTATTTAGGCACGCGGTAAAAAGAGGCAAGTTGGTTGGTTCCCAGCAACTTATGTTAAACCCTTAACCAGTAGCAGTAACAGAAGTACACCTGTCTCCCATGGATATCAAGATTCTCCAACGGATCCAAATATTGGTAAATAAATTCTGCAATTATTATCTTATAATTTTTTTCAAAACTATACTTATATGTCTAGATTAAACTCTAATCCTTAGAATAATCTACTCTGATATAATAAAACTATAGCATAAGTGTTTTCTTTTATAGAACGTGTTATGGCTCTGTATCCTTACCAAGCACAAAATGAGGATGAATTAAGCTTCGAGAAAGGTGACGTTATATCAGTACTCGCTAAGGAAGAAGCATCATGGTGGAGAGGCGAATTGAACGGTGTATCCGGCGTCTTTCCGAGCAACTACGTATCACCTATGTGTAAGTAATCCTTTCGTACGTGATTGCCGAAATTGAATCCCAGAATCACCTTAGGCTTTTTAACATCACAAGTACAGTGTGAACAGAGAAAATTATGTAGCGCTAACTTGTATTAAATTTCTACACGTACTGATTGCACGCGTATAAACATTAGAGAGAGTGATTGAACCAACTAATAGGTTATGAAATAAAAATATAGAAATGCGAAATATATAACTTCTGGCTACAGATAGGCGGACGATCGTCAGGTGTAACTAGTTCCAATTAAAACGATTATTTTTTTATTGTATCTTTTATCATTGTTGTTTTTATTATCAACACTATCATCATTATTACTTCCAACATCATCAACACCACCATTATTATCATCATTGTCATTATAGTTATTATTATTGTTGTTATTATTATATTATTTTATTATGTTAAGCTTCACCTTTACTTATTACGTATTCAATTATTTAATAACTCGTAGAATAAGTAAGGATGGAGCGTGTTATTGCAATTATTATCAAATATACTTAATGTTAGTATTATATTGTAAGTTGATAGCTTGTAAGACAGTAAAGAAAAAAGTATGTAGCGTATTCCTTACATCTTCTAGATTAATATATATATTGTTGTAAATGGAGCGTTAGCAGAGAAAGAGAAAAAAGCATTTTTTATAAGCTCAATGTAGATAAATATATCGAAGAATATATTTTCTCCATCAGTTATAAACCTTGTCTGAGTTAATGGTATCATTGGAAAGCTCTTTTTTTTTAAATGTAAGTATTTGTGTAAAAACGTTGCGTTTGGTTGTCCTCATAGCCCGCTTGCACTTTTTGATAATTGGCATTATTCTCATTCTTCTAAAGCATATGCGTTGTGTATGGCACTGGTTATTGGTATATCACAAGCACAAAGAAATCGCTCACACACTTATCGCCTGTGGTTTACATTAGAAATAGGAACAGAAACGGATGCGACAGATCATTCTCAGTTTACGAAACAGCTTGCGTGTCTGCCTGGCATGTCTACCCATTCGTTCGTCCGTCCGTCTCTCCGTCAGAGGTAGCCGTTTCCTTGATTAACAATTAACAGTTAACAATTTTAATAAATATAACCTGCGATTTTATTATTCGTATGTAACAATATGTAGATTATTGTAGATTATAATTAATCTGTATGAACGCGTTCTTTAAAGATCCTACAGTGGCTGTTATATTTTCTCAAGTGGAATAAAACTGACGAGAACGTTTTCTGAATAGAATTCTTGTTTGATCAATAAATTTCAAGTTCCTGTTTTTCGTGCGTTTAATTGCAAAATTTTTTAATGCGGAAAGTTTTATAGGAAAGGAATAGGAATTTTATTTAGCAAAACACTTTGTATATTGATTCTACGCTTCTATGGTTGTCAAACGACAATTTTAATATGTTAAAATTAGAAGAGATGCTTTTGAAGAGAACAGCTGCCTCAATTTTTTCTATTCTTAGTCTATGTATATAATACATGCATTTTGTAATCTCCTTTTTATTAATTATTATCTTTCGCTTTTGCTTAACACGCAGCATAAAGGGTAGCCGAGCAGCAGAACAGCATTGCTGGTTAAAATTAAAGCACCTGAAGTGTAATAAGAACTATAGCAGCTCCTACATTCGGCACGGCGTGCTACGACAACAGAAGTCTCATCGTTGGAGACACTGTGCATGAAAAAAGAAAGAAAAGCAAAAAAGTGAGAAGTGTTGGAGTAAAGATAGACAGAGAAAGGGGGATAAAAAGGGAAAGGAGTGTGTGTGAGAGAGAGAGAGAGATAGAGAGAGAAAAGGAAATCGAAAGAGAAAATTAATATGAGAAGGGCAGGGAGAAAGACTCAGGGTTGGCTCTTCGTCTCTATAAATATAGCCTCTACTTATACATATTATACAAGCCTTTCCCTCTGGTGCGGGGTTGCACTCATTCCTTCATTAATGTTATCATTCGAATTGTTAACATGAGTCACATTTTAGCTTTTAACCGTTTTACATCTTCAAACGAATTTCCATCCGAATACTATGTTTGTTGCATAAAAACAATGCGCGCATGTACCAAGTCCAATCGTTTCATTAGTGTTACGACCACCTGATCTGCACCAACACCAAAGGTCTACCTCAGTTCTCTATCTATGCTGACGTACAATTAAGAAACAATAATATTAAATTCTTAGCTTATTCACGTTAGAAATATTTAACATTACGTCATGGTACGAATACTATTGTTACTTAATGTTTAAGTGACTTGTTAAGTTCATCATGTTGGATGCATACCGCATCCCGTGACGGATGTCCACGTTCACATGCGGATGACGTATTCAGCTCGATTTTACGTTTAACCCTCGGTGATCACACGGGGTCAAAGTGACCCCATTTTTCACTTTGGAGAAAGATACTTTGGAGAAAGGATTTTTTTGAACATAATACCACTAATTTTGTATAATGAGAATACATTCTATAATGTTTAATCTTACTTCTAGAATTTTTTGCGATCCACTTAAACTGTTAGTTTTTGAACAGCAGCTGCTGGACCCCGTGTGACAAATGTGTTCGAAAAAAGATGTGTGACCACCGAGGGTTAAGAGCTTTATTTTAAGAAACTTGGTCTATAAAAGTATGTCAAATTGTAAGTAAAGAAAAAGTGATTTTCGAAAAAGGAAGAAGCAAGTTTTCAGAATCGCTCCCTTGTCTCTTCTTGCTTCGGAACATTTTGGTGGTCGATCAAAATTTTAGAATATTTAATTCGATCGTCCCTTAGAAGTTAAGGTTTATCACTATGTGTTTCTATTATTTCCTCCGTCTGTAGTATAATGCCTGCGTTTATCACGATTGTGTGAAATAGAAATGGTCGTTAGAAAGCAACGATGGTTGCGTTACGTTTTGTCTTTTGTCAACATTACTATATGGTGCTCATTGCGGATTGCGGACCGTCAGAAATCGCGGTTGTCTCACGCTGAGGCCTAGAGAATGTGTGACGATCTCACGATCGAGCAGCTGGTCGAGCAGCTGTCACGATCGGAAGCGATACAAGAAAAGAAGGAGCCCAGAAATGTCCCAAAAGTATATACAATATCATTCGACGCCTGACATTACGCGCGGCTTGTTACGTCTAGTGAAAGCGAATTGTGCAAAGGTATTCTGTTCATTCGCGTAGAAATTTCACGGGAAGAGAAGCCAAGTGAAGCGAAACGATACACGACTTAATTGCTTGCTGTAGATTCGGCATAATTTTCAATAATTGTTCAATTTTTAGTCTTTTATTCCGCACGAGTACTGAGTACTCTATTGCTAGTGCTGTAAATAAGAAAAGAGATTAAGGGTAATGTGCTCCTTCTTCACAGCCTTTTACGATAGAGCCTAAATAAATTAGCACTCGTACGTGAACAATAATTACCGAGGATCACTAATAATGAGCTATAAGTAAACGATAGTGTTGACCACGTGATTCAGTGAGTAACGTTATTGTAAATCAGTTTCTCCATCGAGTCGCATTCCTATATGTGTGTATTAATCGACTGACTGTTCATTTCCTGGATTGTAATCGACAGTCAACGTCTTATTCGTGTAATGTATTGTACTATTATCTCGTTAACATACAGTGCTTCGTTACAAAGAATTTATTATATTATTAAAAGATATATTCAAATGTTTATTGTTTCCGAGAAAAAAAAAAAGAAAATCCTTGAGAGCCGTATTAGAGCCTACATTTTGCACCGAGTTCGGCGTACACGCAATTACGAAGCTTTGATACAATATTGACAATTTAACGTTCGATGAACGTTTTTACGAATATTCGCAAAAGTATGATCGGTCTGGCTTCCTTAGAGACTCCTTGAGGCTCCAAATCATAAGGTCATTTTAGAGAAACCAAGATGGTATAGCTAATTCGGTGAGAAATCAAGCGCACAACGTATTTATTCATTGCTATTGCGAGAACTTTTACGCGTTCTATGTAATCCTCTACGACAGAAGCGAGTAAATACGTTATGTCACAGTGGCAATAATTGTGTGCTTAATAATTAGGTATTCCAAACAACCAGTCCAGCATAACGTTATTCAGATGGTGATGGCGGGATTGTCTAAAGCAAGTTGTGCAACTGGTCACCCTTAGTCGATGTAGCCGTGTAGTGCGTTATACTCCTAAGATTGTTACTATTTGCAAGTTGTTTGTTTATTATAATATCGAATCTCATCTGAAGTCTCACAATAGGATACGGTGTAATCTGGCGTGTAGTGGAGAATGTTGTAAGAGAGTATGAACAATTCTGTGTGACTATACGAATCTTGTTCACACTTTATATACACACATACATATATATATATATATATAGAACTATTATATTGTGTTTCCACACACATATGTACGCCGATGTTCTTATACATATGTAAACATATCCATATGTGCATACACGGATACGTTCGCATCTCACCGCTGATCGAAATAAAATATCTGTCTGTTGTAAAATTATCTTTGCGAATCGTGTTACTCGGTATTATAGCTCACAATGCAACATTTTTTTAAATCAAAAATTGTCTCAACATATATTTTCTCTTTTTCGCAATGTACTTCCAATGCGATAGAAAATACTTTTATTAAAATATTACGTTCACACATTATTTCTGAGAATGAGAATCGTTGTTCCCCCTTTAGATAAAAATTTAATTCACGGACATAAATAATACAAGTTAAAAAGAACATATTTAATGACGATCTTACGCGGAAGAAATATCTTTTTGTATATATTTTATGTGTAGCGAGTGAATTGACGATCGATACAACGATTCGTCACGATTCCATGGAGAGAAAACGCCAGGAACATATTAAAGAGCTAATCGTGACTGAACAAGCTTACATAGAAGACATGAAACTAGTACATGAGGTATTTCTTTCCGTTTTTTTTTTTTTAAATTCTAGTCTAGGGTAGGTATCGTGACATACAGTTCTCTTTCCTTTCATCTAAAGATTCTTCACATCAATTTGGAGTCCTTTCCCGCCGAGAAGTGGCGTCTGTTGAAAATGTTATTCCTTCATTAGTGCAAATAAGCGACTTTGAAAATCAGATATCGCCAAGCACATATGCACAATGAAATCTTGTTCTTGAATTTTAAGCCTCAACAAGATTTCAATTCGAATCTTAACGTCACGGATATGTATTCAAGGGATGAAAGGTGACTGAAGAAAACGCGCGACTCTAAATTGATCAGAAGATCGATGAAAATGAAGGGAAAAATTCGGGGAATCTACGATATGTTGTGGCATATATATTTATATATGTATATTGCACATTTTAGGTGTTTGAGAAACCGTTAATCGAAAGTTTAGTCCTAAGTGTCGATGATGTAGAGAGGATATTTATCAATGCGAGAGATATTATCGCGTGTAACGATAACTTCTTGAGGTAACCAGAATTCATTGATATATTATGATAGAGTATATACGTTCTATCGATGGCAAAATCACTGAAGAAACACGAATGAATTTCTTGCAGGACTTTGAGGATACGAAGGGATAACAGCTATAACGGGGAAGTACGAATGATTGGCGATATATTATGTGAAAATGTAAGTGCAATTTTAAATGCGCGGGAACAGAAGCGGTCTTCGTTATTGAACTGTCTACAATCTACATAAAATTTTATGTATTTCGCACAGATACCTAGGATGTCACCTTACATAAGATTTTGCAGCTGCCAATTGTCCGCTGCGACGTTTCTGCAGCATTTGACGGAAACTTCGCCGGAATTCGTTCAGGTCGCGCAGACATGTCAGCAAGATCCGCGGACGAAGGGGATGCCACTAAGTTCGTTTTTAATTAAGCCGATGCAAAGGATAACGAGATATCCGCTCATCATCACGAAGGTATATCATCCGCTTTTATCTGGAGATAATTATGGTCATATGCCGTAATATATGTGGTGTGTAGTATGGTAATTATAGATTTTAGAATACACACCAGACGATCATCCTGATAGGCAGTATCTGCAGGAAGCACTGGCCAAAGCCACGGAGTTTTGTACTCAGGTAAAAATACGCGCAAAGTAATATGTTTAGCTGTTTCCGTAAATTTATGTATTTATAGTGATATCTTGATATAATATGTGTGTTTTATTTATAGTTTTATTTAATAGATGGCTATATATGTATATATATATGTTTAGCTGTTTCCTTAAATTTTTTGAATAACGCAAAGTAGCATGTAATAGTCAGTACACAGGAGAATAGAATAATTTACGGATTTATGTTATCTAATATTGTATTATTATTGTCACGTAGGTAAACGAAAGCGCTAGGGAAAAAGAAAATACTGACAGATTGGAGTGGCTACAAACTCACGTTATATGTGACGGCCTTGAAGAGCAGCTTATCTTTAACTCCATGACGAATTCCTTAGGACCGCGAAAACTGTTACATTTGGGTATACTTCATAAGGTAACATATATCTCTTCAGAAATGTTGAAGACCATTGTGCCACATGATTCTACTGTCTTTTTTTGTTATAGTTAAAAAGTGGTAAAGAGCTCGTTGGCTTCCTCACGAATGACTTTCTACTGTTCGCTCAACCATTGAAATTTTCCTTAAATTGTCAGTACTTTTCATTCGAACGTAACGACCATCAGAAGTTTAAGATGTACAGGAAAGTATGTATTCGAACTTTATAGAGAAGAATATTTATAAGTCAAAGTTTCTCATGTGATTATAATGCCGTTATCGAAAAGTTGATTTTTCTTTTGTAGCCGATATTTCTCAATGAATTGTCTTTGTCTGGAGAAAGCGACGGATACAGTAGCCTGAGCGGAAGTGATGCAGCGGACAATTCATCGAGAACTCTAACAATAAGACTGAAAGACCAAAAGAAGCCGATAATATTATTAGCATCGTCTGCGAATGAATGTTTATTGTGGTCGAAACGAATCGTGCAAGCACGCAGAAAGTTTCTGGATAATGAGAAGAATTACCTGCAAAGACAGCGGTCAAGTGAGTAGCTATTGCGATAATTAATCAGGCATTGAGCCTGTCGAACATCGTGTATTCATACTTCTGTAAATTGCTTTCCAACGTGATTTATAAGCGTATAATGTTTATACGTTAGTACATTGACGTCGCTTTGCATAGATAATTGAGCCATTTAATAAATTCAATATTCAATAATAACTCACTTTATGTGGGTGAACAGAACAGGCGCAATTTGGAGCGTGCGGCAGAATTCTCGTTACTGTGCTCGAAGGTTTCAACTTAAAAGCTCCATCCGGTAAGGATCCAATGGTTTAGTAGGTTGCTTGTTATTGCATCGTGTCTTTCTCAGCTTGATGTGCTTTTTAATGCTTTCTTGTGCTTAATGCTTTTGCAATTTCGAGGGTTGTGTATATAGGTAATTGCGTTCATCGGAAAAGAAACATTTATGTGTTGTGAAAAACCAAGTCAGAAAACAAAAAATTTGTATCAATTCTAAGATTACAATTGCATGCAACGCTTTACTATGAACAAAAATCTGCCATGATGTTGTAGTTCGTAGGAGACTTCCACAAGGTAGGCTGATGCTAGAAGTTGTGAAGGCTGAAGATCTTGCCATTTGCAGGAAAGGTAGAGTATTGAGAGGTTCTGTATTAAAACAATTCTAAATAGCTGTACTTGTATTTCATATGGAATGCCGACTCGTAGATTGATTTTTATTGCGCTTGCTGATTCTGATGATTTTCACATGCTTCTACTGCACAGTTTTCCTTCTCTATTTCGATTATTTTCCACGCTGTAAGTTATGCTCGTTATCCATATATCTCTGGTACAAATTGAAAGACAGTAATGTTCTTCGCACGATATATTTAAAATTAAATGCTTTGGCGAATAAGAAACTGCGAGAGAGCGTAAATGCATGAAAATAAGTTATTTCAAAAGGGATATTAACTATAGGAAACAATTATTAAAATATTTCAATTTTACAACAAGGAAGATTAAGCTTTTAAGTTTAGCTGAAAAATCCGGGTAAGTACACTATGTTTGGGAGGACTTGAGGACTATGCAATTGCTGCACAAAGGCAAAGTTACTAACGCTTGAAGGGAAAAAATATATATTTTTGTACGTTAGAATTAGCTGTTTACGACGGTAGACTACTCATGTGCATGTACAAGCGTTTTTTTTCTCTTCTAGGGAAGTGTAATGCATTCTGCAAAGTGTCTATGGGCTCTCAAGAAGAAAGAACGGGTGTCGTATCCGGAAGTGATTGCCCTTTGTGGGATGCTTCAATGCAATTCCAAGTAAAAGATCCACACGAGGATACCCTTTGCATCACCGTGTTCGATAAAGGATACTATAGTCCTGATGGTAAGTCTTTAGTATGATCTTCATTATGGAAATTGAATAATCTTATATGAGTACACGAGATTAATAATTAATTAATCCCTTAATTGCTAAACTGTAACTTTTCCAATGTCCGCGATATTGTTGTTATGGAAATTGAATAATCTTATATGAGTACACGAGATTAATAAATAATTAATCCTTTAATTGTTAAACTGTAACTTTTCTAATGTCCGCGATATTGTTGTTAATGCAGAGTTCCTTGGTCGCGCTGAGATCAGAGTGGCCGACGTAATGAGAGACAGTAAAAATTCTTGCGGGCCAATTCAGAAAAAGATCAACTTGCATGAAGTCGAAAGCGGTGACGTTGTTCTCAAGCTTGACCTACAATTATTTGGTGAGCCTGTTGGGTTAGAGTGTGGCGCGAGAGCTTCTAATCTAAAAGTATGCATTTAAATAAAAATTTATATAAGATTTGTATGATGAAGTACATAATAGAAAAGATCGTAAGAGAGAAAAAATGCCAAAAATTAATTTTTCCTATATCCTTTCCTTTTAGAAAATTCTGAATAATTTTTAGGCAATTTAATCTCTCACACGATTGCATGAGACTTTTTTTTACATAAAAAAAGAATATATTATATAATATAATACATATATGATTTGACAAAATTAAATATTATTTTATATCGCGACGTTCTTACATATTAATACTAGTAATACATTTATAAGCGGAGTGAGAGAAAATGGAGTACAGTCTTCTACCGTTCGAATTGGCTCTACCACGAAGCATCTTTTCATCGAGCAGCGCGCAGAGACATTCGCTCTTCATTTTCTTTGCTACGCGCGTACGTTTATCGCTTTCGTTTTCGCTTACGTCAACGTTTTCGTTTACATATACGCGAGAAGTGTGGTAATAAGGGTGAGCAAAATGTCCGAGAGCAAGACTCAAGAGAAAAGAAGCGAAGTGTCCGGTGTCTTTTACAAGTTTATCCTTTATCAGGTACAGGCAGCAATTCCTTGGAGTGCCTGGGCATGTTTATCCCGGTGTCGGCATCAGCGACGTCGTGACGCTCCGTGTCCTCCGTGGGAAATTCGTAGAGCGGTTTGAAACCACCGAAGAGCTGCGGCTTGAAGTTATCGGCGTCGAACTCGCTCCTCTCGGTCTGCGTGTCGTTTTCCGAGTCAGCGGGTCTCGTCTCGTCGCTGTCGCTGTCCGACTTCCTCTCCGCGACCGTGGGTGGTTCGACGACGACGACGCTCCAGCCATTTTTGCTGGGCGTCTCGGCGCTCATACTGGCGACGAAAGGTGCCATGAAGTTTTGCGGCGCCGGTGCCGAGCTGGAAGAGCTGGACGGCTGTTGCGAGGGCAGTAGCACCGTCTGCTTCGCGTCGACGTTTGCGGCAGCGTCGTCGTCATCGAGATCCTCGTCGAGACGATGTGCCGGATATGGTGCGTGCGTCGGCGTGTAAACGTAAGCGATCGGCGTCGAGGTCGACGTCGAGCTCGACGACGACGCCGCGATCGACGCCGTGCGATGCAACGTAACGGAGATCGCTGCCTCGTTCTTCTTTCGATACGGCAAGAAGTCCTGCAGGTACGGGATTACGTTCACCGCATCGTTCTTCTCGTTCTCCCGCTCGTTCGCGATCGCAGCGGTAGCTTGCTGCTGTCGCTGCTCGCTGGGTATCAGCACGGGCGTCTCCTTCACCCCAACGGGAAAGACAGACGACGGATCGGGTCGTTCCAACGGATACGGGAAGTCCAGGGCGATGGGTCTGCCGTTGTAGACGGTGTGCGTGTCGTCCTGTTCGTTCTGGAGCAGCGTGTCGGGTGGTAGCGGTCGCTGAGGGCCCCGCGTACCCACGACGACGCTGCCGTCCTTCTCGTTGGAATCGTCCGGATGTATGTTGACCGCAGTGTTGACCGGATACACGACGTATACGGGTTGCTCCGGTATCTCCGACGGATCGTGATTATCCGATTTTCTGCGCTCAGCCTCGTGCGCCAGCACGTGGTCCACGGGTTGCGCCAGTTCAGCCTCGTCACCCACGTCGCCGAATTCACCGTGATGCTGTATCATCTGCAAGGTTGTGACGCGCGGCGGATCCGCGGTTCTGCGTTTTGGGAACAGGGGCGGTCTCGGCGGGGTCATCGGCGGTTCCTCCGGATATCTTTCCGCGCCTCCGCTTTCGTGCTCGTCCGCGATCTCGCTCTTACCCCGATCTTCCTTCCTGCTCTCGCCACCCTCGCCCTCGTTGCCGTTCCCGCGAGCGAATAATCTGTTCGACGGCGCGTTCTCTTCCGGATCTCCTCGCGATACGGACGGTACCCCGGGCGGGGGACGGAGTCTTCGTATCGTCGGCTCTGTCTCGTGAGGTAGAACGACGCTGTCCACCTTCGAGGTCGGCGCGAAGGCCAGTCTGACCGCGTGGATCGGCGGCGGCGGTGGATTCAGACGCTGAAGGTACGAGGGTGGCGGTGGCGGAGGCCTTCGCGACGGATGAACCGGCAACGGCTGTCTGATTCTTGTGGGTGCACCTTGCCCAGCCGGCATCGTCCCTATCACGTCCGGGCCGCGATGACCGTGCGACGTTTTCGCGTTTGGACGGAACTGCGGCAGGATGTTGGGCAGCTTTGTGTCCGGCGAGTACGGACGTTTCCTTATTCCCGCGTCCAACGGGGACACCGGCGACCCCGGGGGCGGCTTGACGCGCGGCGGCATCAGGGGTAATCTCTGCGGCCTCGAGTGACCCGGCCTGGACGGATCCGGCTGGGGATGATAGTAATAGGACGGCGGTCTTGGGCTCTCCGCGGGCGGCACCAGATCCTCAGCGAGCTGCGGCAGATCGCCGACGACGATGTCGTCCGTGGCATTTAGCCTCGTTCTATTCGTCATCGTCAACGTCGTCTTGGGCGGCAATTCGCGAATGCTGCCGTCAGCCTCGTTTATGATAACAATGTGCTCCTCCGTCAATGGGTTCTTGTTCGTCGTTTCGTCATCTGGAAAGATGATATAGCCGGAATCCTTCTCCTTGCTCGGGCTCTTCGTATCGTGAACCACCGTGCCCGTGGCAGCGAAATGGGGACTCTGAGGTCTCGTCAGGTCGACCTCGTTGCTGCCTTTCATAGGGCTGGGACTGGACGGCCGCCGCTTCTGCGTGACGCGATCGGGATTCGATTCGGTGACGGAAACCGGCGGATGCTCGTGTTTGTCCTCCTTCGTGGGATCGTGCGGATCGTTGCGATGTGGCCAGAACAGAGAGTCGGTCTCCTCGGACGAGCTGCCGTAAGGTCTCTCCCCAACGGCTGTCCCGACCGAATAATAACCGTCGACGTTCTGGCGATTTCCCAGGACGAAGGACACGGTATCCTGATCCGGCGGTATCACGATATTGCTCGTGCTCTCCACCGCGACTCCTGGTCCTGTTCTGTCCGGCTCCGACTTGATTACCGGGCTCGGTCTGTATCCGTGACTGATTATGTCGTAACGCTCCGTAATGCCCTGTCTTCTGTCGTTGTTCAAGGACGAAGGACGTTGCGACATCGTTGGGAATTGCAATGGTCTGCTCGCGGATACGTTTTCCTGGGTCGTGGGCAGCGTCGAAGACGCGGGTCGCGAAGGCGCGACTGTCGTCGTCGTCGTTGTTCTCGCCGACGACGACGCGGTGACCGTCGTGGTGGTGCTCGCGGCTGTCGTCGAGCTCGTTGTCCTGAAAGTGGTCGTGGACGGTGCCGACGTAACGTCCTCCTTCAATAAATCGCCGAACGGTAAAAAGTAATCGTTCTCCTCGCCCTCGCCCTCGCCGTCCGACTCGTAAGCCTCGTAGGAATCTTTATATTCCTCGTTTTGCGTCGACGGTATCGTCTCCGGCCCCGCGTGAGACACGAGATTGTTGAGATTCGGTTGGTCCTTGTGACGAGTGGCGACCTGCGCCTTCTCCGTCGTCCCGTCGCTCGGCGGCCGCCCTGGTACGTCGCTTTGATTTCGATGAGATCCCGCGTGGCCGGTTGAAGCATGCAGTTTCTCTATCGGCAGAAGATTCCTCTCATTTTCCACCTCCGTACTGTCAATCAGGTGAAACGCGACTGGAGTGCTGGACGGCTTCCACGTTGTTACGGCAGGTGCTTCGGTTGAGGTGGAGAGCCCAATGTGCGACGAATTCGTCGTGATCGGCGACGCGGTAGTCGTGGTCGTCGACGGACTCGCGGTGCTCGTCCACATCGCTTTAAGATCGCTGACAGTCGTGGTCATGTAGGTGCTCGTTTTCGTAATCGGCGGATACGGGTTCCTGACGGGAAGCACGTAAAGATCGCTCTCCGGATGATGAGGCCTGTGATTGTACGTGCTGTAGCTGTTGGCGCCGCTCTGCACCTTCGTGCTCGCGTAGGAGCTCGAGATCAACGGGTACTTGTCGTTCCCGTATTTGTCCGAGGAATAATGGACGGGCAGGTTCAGGAAGTCGTGAAAGTTAGGGGTGTACGTGATCTCGTTCGGCCTGACGTCGTGGCCGTCCTTGCTCATTATCTTCTCCTGTCTCTCCTCATCGCTCTCATCCTTGCCCCCGTCTTCGTCGCCGTCCTCGCTCTCTTTGTCCCCTCGCTCGCGATAACGGCCGGTGTAGTTGAGAGCTTTTACAGGCGGTGCTTTCTCATAGTCGATCTTACCAGTTATCGGGTCCTTCTCCAGGGAGAACGGCTTGCCGCCGTTGAAGGCGAAAGGATACGGGATATGGTAACGTGGAGCGTCCCCGTCGTCGCCCTCGGTTGAGGTCTCAGCGGGAACGCCAGCGGCAGCAGCAACGGTGCTCTCCGCCGCCACGAGATCCAGGTCAAGGTCGTCCAGACGTATTTTCCGTCTCGAGGAGCTCTCGAGCTTGCCGGATCGGGTCTTTGATCCGGCATTGTTGTCCAGATGACCGCCCATTAGGTACTCGCCCGACACGCATGCCAGGAGGGCGAGGAGCGTCCATAGGCGTCTCCGCATCTCTCACATATGACGCCTGAAAGATATATCGCTTATGATCAATCCAATGGCATCATAAATCTGTACCTTATTGTTAGAGGTAAAGAATCGTATATCTCCAGTTTTTTTTGTCAAAATGGATTAATACTTTTTCCAATAAATCGGGAGCTTGAGTTGTTTAATGGTAAAGGGTCTTATATGTCTATTATTATACTATAAGCTCCTAAGATACAATGTACGTTTAGAAAAAGTCATATTCAAAAATTTTCATAATGCCTTAATTTTGGTCAAGGACAGTGTGTTATTGGTAGTTGTACTATTAAACAGTTAAATTACTTTAGTAAACAGTCAACTTTTATTTTATATAAAAAAATACACCATTTTCCTGTTAAAATTTAAAACCTGTT
Organism: Leptothorax acervorum; assembly: GCA_035220615.1. Classification (NCBI taxonomy): domain Eukaryota; kingdom Metazoa; phylum Arthropoda; class Insecta; order Hymenoptera; family Formicidae; genus Leptothorax; species Leptothorax acervorum. Next base: position 38,396 of record JASTWQ010000049.1, on the reverse strand, counting down.
TTCTCAAAATTCATAATAATAGAAATACGATTCTTTACCTATAAGGTACAGAAATAGTTCACAATATTTGTACAATATGCAATATCTGGCTTTGCTTTTCATGCATTTAATTTTTTCGTTTTCTCACACCAGCATTTTCTGCGCTCGTGCCAGTATTTACGTGACGGTTCTTATCTCAATTTCAAATGCGGGTGTCGCGTTTTGCACAGCGAAAGAAACGCATTAAAAAAAAGAGGCAACATATACGACCCACATCCAGTACGATTGCGGCATAATTAAATCATATTTGTAACGCATACATACACACGTCTACCTATGCAAGATTGCAACGAGATAAGCTTATCAGATACGTCGTGAGGATTCCGGAAATATTACTGTAAACGCGTCATCTTACGCTGTAAACGTGTAGAGCATGCTAAATGAGATACTAATTATAAATGTAAGGCCGTTACTCCAAACGAGTTCCGTTCGACCGAAGACGATCGTGAGTGGCATAGATAGATAACAAATGTACGCACAGGATTTTGTAAGGATTTGTCTTCGGGATAAATGCAAATTTGCACGTCAACATATAGAAATTCCGATAAATTCCTTGTAACGTATATAAGGATAGTAGACTATATATATATATATATTACGTCAAGTGGAATTCCGTTTCAATGTATAACGGGTTTCAGCAGCCTCTCTCTCCTCCCCGTCTTCCGGCATCGCACCGTCTCTTTCTTTTCTCTTTCTAAACGTACACTTCTCTCTCCCGCACGGATCTGCCTTACGTTTCCTCCGAGTTGTCCTACGGCTTTGATAATCCTATATCTGACTTTAATATCCAGGTCGAATAACGTTGCACGGCGGTGACATGTATTCGCCCGTTAAAATCGTATGTCTAACGCCGCTCACCATTCATAACAACGGACCGTAACGTCCGTGGTCGTGACCCGCGGTGTCTCGGTATTTCCTGACACGGTGAATGGGACGCGCCAGGTGATGTTGGTCAGTATGACCCACTTTGTTTCCTGCTCCGGGGGGGAATTCTGCCCCCGAACCGAATTGTGTAATTTCAATTTCGCACGCGGTGCCTGGCGAATCACGTTTTACGCGTGTGCAATCATTTTCCCCTGGATTTAGGATGCTAAGGTAAAGGGGGGAGTTAATGACACTGTTGCAGTTCCTGACACTGACGGTACATTTATATTTGTAATAAATAAAGTTTTCGTCAAATATAAAAAAAATTACAGGCAAATTAAAGAGCGTTTTTTGCTGTTGATTATTGCACAGACACTTTTTTTTTAAATGTGTCAGAAACTACTTTTTTTTTTATGTGTCAGAAACTACCTCTTTTTTTTAACAGTGTCAGAAACTACCCCACTTACCTTACATCTCCTCCGGCTTGTTCGCGAGGGATGATAACGTGCGTGCAAATCCCGACGATGCCAATTCGTACCCTTCTTTTCCTAAACGATAGATCTCGTTGTTCCATATAATTTATGTAATCCGATGCCTTTAAAAATTTTAACTTCCAGACAGAGAATTGTTACATCAGTTGTTCATTAACGTATTAATTAAGGTTTTATTAATCAATAGTTAGAATTAGTTCCGCGTTTTAGTTGTATCGTTGGACCTGGCGACGAACTTACCACACGAATATCGCATCGCGGAAAGCACTTTGCTATAATTTGCGCAAATATGACGAATAATTTTTTGGCAAAACAGCATTTGTTATACCTCGATTACGTGGGAGAAACAGTGAATCGCCGACAGATCGAGGCCTCCCTTCGGCTCCTCCGCGATTCCTGGTGCTCTTGCCGATTATTTACTGATCCATCCACACACGATTTTCAATTTAACACATCTGATCCGAATTTTAGTAATCGCGTATGTAACAGTTTCGTGCTAGTCCGACGACGGAAAATCGTTTCTCCCGCGGACGCGGTCGGCGCGCATCGAGGACGATTCGAAAAATCAGAGCCGCGGGTAACTCGCAGGAACGTAACCCTGGAAGAAGGTCGTATAACGACTGAACAGCCTTGTCGTCAGGACGGTAGGAGGAAGACGAAGAGGTGGCAGGAGGACATGCGGTGGAGGAAGATCTCGCTTGAAATGACCCGAAGAGTAGGAGAAACGCCGCGGCGCGTCCGCGAGGCGAGGAAGAAACGAGGAAGCGGATGATTACGGAGAGGCGATAGCTAAAACCCGGTACTTGGTGTACAATAAGATAAAAGGATAACGGAAATCTGCATTTACTTGTAAAACGCGTAAAAGACGGATGCCGCGTGAAGATGGCACAACGCGAACGGATGGATCTTCGTTCAAAATATACACTTTCCATCAGACGTTTTTTTTACAAAGCTTCGTCTTTGTAATGTTAAAAGTTATAAGTTAAATCGTATACGAACCGTCATTAGTATTAATAGAATTGTAAATTTGGAGAATTTCGCTGCACATCAGGGGGATATAAATGTGTATAAAAATAGCGCGAGAGGAAAATATTTTAATTAAAATATAATATAAAAGTAATAGAGGAAAGTCCCCTATTATGAGATAGGTTTCTAATATGAGATAACGGGGTTTCTTTTAAACTAATAGACCCATATAGGGCCTAATAGTTCAAAAGAAACCCCGTTATCTCATATTAAGAATCCTATCTCATAATAGGGGACTTTCCTCTATATATAATATAATAATATACAAAATATAATAAAATTACTTTATCAAAGCTAACATAAGTGTAAAAGCCAACTCTCGAGCAACGACAAAAGATATTAAATAAAAACCGATTTATTAGCCTAGATATCAAGTTAACGTTTCGACTTAGTCTTCTTCAGAACGCAATAAGAACAAATCTGATGAAATTACATGTCAAAAAATTAAAAAGATGAACAGAAAAATAAATAAATTGAATAGTAATCTTATAATAAAGTGGTTATAAATACATAAACGGAACAATCGAATGCATTACGCTAAATCAGTTGGATGAAAAAATATGGTTCATTGTCAGACTTATTACATACAAAAGTGTAATAATCGAGAAATGAGACAGCATAGTTTAAGTTATTCTATCAAATCTCATTATTATGAGATTACTATTCAATTTCATATTTATTTTTTACATCTATTCATCTTTTTAATTTTTTGACATGTAATTTTATCAGACTTGTTCTTACTGCGTTCTGAAGAAGACTAATTGTAAGTAAAAGTCGAAACGTTAACTTGATATCTATCTATATTCGCGGTAAACGCAATATTGTTTTGTAAAAAATTTCGCGTCTATTAATAATTATAATTGGTTTTCAGCAGTTTTAATAGCAACGAAGGAAACCCTCTCCAATGAAGAAGGCGTAAGAAGGGCGTGCACGCTATCGAGTTCTTGTGATCGCGTTGCCGCTAATATTACCGTATAACGATCGACGTAGAGTGTAGAACGTGTAGCGTGAGGTATACGGACATCATCGTGTAGGTGTTTTCTACATCCGCTCGCTGTTGCTGTTGCTGCTGCTGCTGCTGTCGAAGGATACAGAGTCAGGGGCGGAGAAACGGTACGTAGAACAGTTAGACGACGACCCACATCGGAGCGCGAGTGCCTCGAAGCGCTGCCGCGGCGTACCAGTTTCTTCGACCTTGCACCACAACCAGGCGCCACAAACGATCTTCTAAAATTTTAAGAGACCGAGGAGGGAACGATTCGTTTGTCCTTTCCGGAGTCGAGCAGCGAAATAGATCTGTCGTCTCGATCGTTGGAAATTAATGGCTATCTTACCTCGCGAAAACTCGAGTCATGATGCGCAGGGGACAATGTCCGCGGCTGCGTCAAACGCAGAGATCGAAGTTGATATTCGCTCGACGCGTTTTAGTTTTTCCCCTCAGTTTTTTTCCTCGCGATATCGATGGCAAGTCGCATGATCTCGCGCCTACAATAAAATATATAGCGCGATATTATGAGAAGAGCTTATAAGTTTACAGAGTTTACCTCTTTCAAACCTTGCCGCAATCGACGCGCGTAACGCGACGCGGCGCGTCGATTTGCTATAACGATACGATAACAAACGATACGCGCGTGCGTCTGAATTTAATCTACCAAATCTGTCTTCGCTGCGCAAGTCCAAGGAAAATCAGTCACCGACCTCGTCATTATAATCGCGAGGTTTGTAAAACGCGCGCAGTCAGCATTAGCCACTTGTAAGGCGCACTTGCTCCCGAGTCATCACCTTTCGAGGGAAATATCGCTGAGTATAGTCTCGCTTCAATTGCGCGTTGCGAAATATAGCGTACAGGCGCGTGTATACCATGATGTCGCGCATTGCGAGCATCGTCGCTCTGTGCGTCCTGCTGAGCGACGCGAGACTCCACGCTGGAGCGAAGCCTGCGTCCTGGAACGAGATCGAGGAGAACTCCGAGGCGAGGGAGACAAAGGAGTTCCACAAATCCGTCGAATTCCTGACGCGCTCGATTGGATTCGACGACGAAGACGCTCAGCTGAGTCGTGCCCAGGTCTCACAGAATGTAATACCGGCCTTATTAGCCAGATCCGTCGTTAATCAAGCTGGTATATAATCTTCAAAACCTACCGAACAAGTTTTTACATTAATGAATTGTAACACAGTATAATAATATTATGTCTAAGAAGCTAATTATCATTCAACTGATTATATATTTTGATATATTTATAGAATGTATCAGCATACGGAATATATGCTGATGTATTCTATAAACAGCCTGAGAGCTTACATAAACGCGTATCTGTGTTTTACAAAGAGTAAACGGACTTTCGAGATACGCGCGGCAGACGTGCGTGTGAATACACGTGCACACGCTGCGTGCAGCTTCTATTCGATAATAGGATTTAATTAAGGGGGGAACCTCATATAAACAGCACTTTTTTTAAAGATTTTATTACAAAAAAGTAGGAGTATTTATTGAATTCAAATAAAATACATTGTAATATTTAAGTTTAAATCTACAAGAAAAAAATTTTTTTTTTTTTTTAAAGAAAACAAAATGGCAACGCTACAGCTGCTTGAAGTTGACTCCTCGAGTTTTGCGCCGGACAACGCTCAGGTCCTTGTAATTGTCTTAAATCAACGAATTAAATTTTTTTCATTAAAATAAATTATTTTGTACTTCATGAACCTAAATTTAGCAAAAAAAAACAAAAAAATGAAAAATTGAAGACATTTTTAAAAAAATGTAATTTTTCTTTTTTTGAACAAATTGTTAAAAACAATATTTATTATAACAATTTTAATATATTTTTAGGTTCATGAAGTACAAAATAATTTATTTTAATGAAAAAAATTTAATTCGTTGATTTCAGACAATTACAAGGACCTGAGCGTTGTCCGGCGCAAACTCGAGGAGCCAACTTCAAGTAGCTGTAGCGTTGCCATTTTTTTTTTTTACAACAAAAAAATTTTTTCTTGTAGATTTAAACTTAAATATTACAATGTGTTTTATTTGAATTCTATAAATACTCCCACTTTTTTGTAATAAAATCTTTAAAAAAGTGCTGTTTATATGAGGTTCCCCGCTTAAGTATGTAATTGAGAGAAAATTTTCGCAGCTTGCTTGTCACTTTATCAAGATATGCGTGCTGAGATAATTATCGAAAGTTGGGGATAAGATAAAAAAAAAAAAAAAAAAAAAACAGCGCGTTCTATCCTAAGCAACGTGTGTTATTATCACGTCTCGTTCATGCGTCTCGTGAATGAAACGTATATATACAATATATATATGTATACGCAAATAGCTATTTGCCGTCAACAAAATATCGGTATTTTGGTCTCGCGCCAGGCCTATTTGACCTTTGGTGTTAATTTATTTAAATAATTCGTCACCGTTTGTCGAGTGCAAACACGACTAAAACGAGCGCTTCGAATATTGAAGTAAATGTAAGAATAATCCTTTTGTTTCTCAGAAGAGAAAACAAAGGTATCAAACAAAGAAATATATGGCTCTCTCTTCATTCGATTCAACCTGAAAGAAACTATACTTATACCTTTAATTATTAATTATAATCTTATACGGTCGTACTTTAAATTTGCTTATTATACCTATAGAATTCTAATCATTTTATTGTATAGAAAGAAAGGAGTTTTGTTAAAATCATTTAATTCAGCGTGTCATATATCATTTATATACCTATACCTATTTACGCATTCAGAGTACCTATCGTGTGAATCTTTGTGTCGATAGATTGGGCAGCCGTAGCGACGATAAGCACAAGGAAGGACGTTGAAAGCTTTCCCGTTGCAAATTTGATCTCCATCGCCGACGGGCCTGTTGGAAACGGTACTGGAATACCGTACATGTACCTCACTCCTCTCGACTTTACCGCTCAAGATCTTGCTGTAAGTAGTGATAGTATACGATATCAATCGATTATTAGCTGACGTTGCATATCTGTGCAACGTATACTGTATATTATACAACGTATACCTACTCTATACGTTATATATGTATATACACTGTACAAGTGCACATTATACTATTTAATAAAGCATCCACGATATAAATTTGAAAAATATGTGGAGGAAAATACAATAATTCTGTTAAAGTGATGGCACAAAAAAAAAGATCTTTGCATAATCGATCTGAAATAATCATATTTTTAATATCTTTTGATAAGACTATAAATGACAAAATTCTATGAAATTAAACTTTTTGGCTTATCTCTTGCTAAGTCAATAATTAAAATTTTAACTTATCTCTTGATAATCAGTAATTAACATTTTTTAAATTACAGAATGTACGCGTGTGTGATATCAAAACGTGTGATACGATATAGCGATAATTTTTTAGATTAAATCTATTTAGATTTACATCTATAAAAATTATTACCAGGGTTAAACCTGATGTTTCCGATGTGATAAGACGATAAAAAAACAGCACGTTGCTTAGAACGAGCTGTTTTTTTTTATCGTCTTAGCCCCGAAAGCTGGAAAAGCTGTGTCATTTTGTTTTAAGTCAATATAAAAAATCAATACAATTATTTTATAATTATGCAAAAATACACAGTATTGCAAACTGTGCAATACTGTGACAACTGTGCAACAACTGTGTAATAACTGTGCGAGAAAAGAAGCCAGATATTCCAATAATTATTGTACTATTCATTTTCTTATCATTTTGTTATCAATTGAAAAGAAATTGAAAATACTTACAATTAATCATGAGATAATTATATTGATTGTTATATTAATTAAAAAGATACCTTTTCCAGTTTGCAGGAACAATCATCAGACTTAACCCGTATATTTTATTATATTTGAACAAATGTAGATTCAGAAACTATAGCTGTCGTTTACACGTTTTGATCTTACGTACGTTGTATAAGTAAAAAAAGTTTTGTTCAAGAAAAGCAATGTGCTGTTTTTTTTTATCGTCTTATCACAAAACATTATTTAACCCTGATAATTTTTAATTTTTATATGTATATGATCTAAAAAATTATCGCTATCATATCACGTTTTAATATCACGCGTACATTCTATAATTTAAAAAATTTTAATTATTGATTATCAAGAGATAATAAGCCAAAATTTTAATTATTGATTTATTAAGAAATAAGCCAAAAGTTTTATTATCTTGTATAATTCAAAATAATTTGATTATATTATCTTATATAATTCAAAAAAATTTGATTACTGTATTATCAAGAGACAAAGCAAAAAGTTTATTAATTGTATAGAATTTTGTTATTTGGCTTGAAAAAAAAGACAAACTAAAAAAATATAGTTTTATTAAAATAATCTAACTCGCCTGTCGCTAGTCGCGTTAATCTAAACTTCTTTACAATTGTATTGCATTAATGCCCGATTGTGTATATTAATTATAGAAAGATCATCGTGCGACTCTCCTGGTGTCATTGGCTCAAGGCAGCTATTGCAAGAATAAAGGATATGATCCGATGGACCCGCGATGCGTTAGAGTCATGCTAACTGGAAAGATTAAAGCAGTCAGTAAATTACTTGCGTATTATACATAATTTTTTGTATTTAGCCGTTATTAACATGTTTGACGTTTTAACGACAGCTGAAAAATAATACTGAGGAGCACGATGTCGCGAAAAAATTATTCTTCGGTCGTCACCCGAAGCTGGAAAACATGCCCGCAAGTAATATATCGCTAGTCTTTTTGTATATTATCTAAAGAATTCTTGTAAGTCAAATTACATTTGTGCCGTTTGTGTTTTGCGCAGATCACAATTTCTTTTTCGCCGAGTTGAAGATGTCGGCGATCGCCCTGCTGAACACCTTCGGTGGACCGAAATACATTCCTGTCAAGGATTACTTGAACCCGCCGGTCTCCCACGGTAGCTTTCCGCAACGTGGAAAAATTGCGTCGCCGTTCATTTTCAAACCCGTTGTTTAATAAACGCGATCTCTATCAGAATCCGATAAGATTCTGACAGTCCGAATGTCCGAGGCTCGATAATCTCGGGTCTTCTAGGAAGGAAATTTTAAAAACTGAACATTTTTTATATATCCCTCAAAAGTGACATGTTATTTTGAATGACATAAGAAAACTATGTGAACGACTGAAAATTAACTTACATATTTTAATATTTGAAATAAATTAAGCGCATGTAGATCAATGAGTTAATTATTCCATTCCCTTTTATCAGTGAAATCTTCCAATATTACCTTATTCGAATCGGACGAAAAATTATTTATATAATAGAGCGAGCTGTGAAAAATAAAGTTTACATTTCAGTATAGTGTACATACATATGTTCACTGAACGCGAGCAACAAGTTTGATCACTTTTTAAAATCTAACTTACACTTTAAGCGAGTTAAACTATAACGAGGAAAGGCTTAGAACCACACTTCATACTGATTTCGATGAAACTTTTACAGAGAAATTAAGTTCCCCGGAATGTAATGGTGTAATTATTAAAATATCTCGGAAACGGTTGACCGTCTGTACTTAAATAGGAGCACCATTACATTCAGGGGAACTTAATTTCTCTGTAAAAGTTTCATCGAAATTGGTGGAGTTATAAGTTCTGAGCCTTCTCTTATGTAAGGAGAAAAGTCGCTCATACTATATATTTTGTAGTTTTCGCAATAAAATAAGAAACGCATTAATAAAAATCTGTGAGCGTGCATCCATGCAATTCAGCGACAAGAGACAACCCAGCTTTATTCTCGCTAATTGCTATAAGACGCGTCCTTCGCCGCGCGCTTATAACGCTCGCAGATGGAAACGATTATTCGCAGATTTATGTAAAAAATTATAATTTTATCAATTTCTCATTAATTTATATATATATTACGAAAATCATAAAACAATAAAACTTAATTTTTTATTCAATTTAATCCGCTTTACCTGACCAGCAGAAATGTTATATTTTTTTAAGACACGCTGTATGAGAGATTTAATATAACGTACATTTATTTTTATGTTGTGTGATATAGCAAAACAGATAATTATATGTATATATATATATACATATAGTTATTATAAAAAATACTTTTTTACTATACATATACTTATAACAATGACATAATTAATGTCACAGACTAACAGTTTTTTATATTGACGACTTTTTTTACCTTTTTAAAATCATCTAACGAGTTTTTATAAAATGTTTCTCGCGGCTCAATGTTTTTTAGAGTTCCTCTAGTAAGAGTTAGGACAATGGCGTAATGAGATTGGTCGCCATTTATAGCCAAGACGTTAGTTGGAGTGAGACAAAGCTATAAGTGGGAGTGGGGATAAACTCTATATTTGGCTATAAATGGCGGCGGTTAGGAAATGTTTTTGAGAATCGGACGTCGGTAAAACAGGGCGTCTGAGTGAGGAGTCTCGCGGACTCGACGGGAGACGCCAACGCTCGGAGCAATCGGAGCTCGCTGCTCGGACTCAAAGAGGATTAGATAGAGTGGAAGCGAAGCGTACACGATTTTTGGAGGCCTCTACTGCCCCGGGATTCTGTAACTCCTTAGCGACAGTTGTCGGATCGTTGCGCAGCTTTTTTACCATATATAATACCTGCGCAACGATACCGAAACTGTCGTTAAGGAGTTACAGAATCCCGGGGCTGGACTGGAACCGGTACTATGAATGTCGCGAAGTTTTTCGATTTTGGAATCGAGTGTCATTTTATAAAAAGAAGAAGAAGAAGGAGAAATAAAGCTTGATTTGGTTGAATTGTTTCATAAATAAAATTTATTTAAAGATAAACAATTTTTAAAAATGGGAGTGCGATATGCCACGTAAAGGATTGTCACAGGACATTAAGAATAGACTAAGGGCCACTCTTTCTTCCGTCTGACACCAAAAGATCCTGCCATGTAAGTGCTCAAATGCTCTCATAAAGTTACAAGGAAAATGAAAACAAAATAATAATTAGTATTACTATTATTAAAAATTATTTAAAATTTTGTTATAAACGAATCTACTAGAGCTTCTGCGATTTCTTATATTTTTGGGAGTAATTTATTTTTGCAGTCGATACACACGCTTCAATTAGGTGATATTCTAATAAATAAAAATAATATAAGATAATTAGAATCATTAAAAGCAGATAATTAGCAATATTATTTACAGTCGTGCATAAAATAAACGATCGACCGAAAGAAATCTCAGAGCTTTTGCTATTCTGTACGTGTCGTCCAAGAATATTTTGCTTCGTTTATTTTAATGACAGGCACGTGAATCCGATGGAGAACCAATGGGTGAGCATTCTTGCGATTGGCGAGAGATGACACAATTATCATCATGTTATCCCATGGGATTACAAGGCTGCCGAGTTATGCAACTATTTCAATTATAATCCTACGATATTCATCGATTTGTTTGCGAAGATTGGATGGGCGTACTATCTCAAACAACCATCGCAGAAGCTCGTGAAGACCATAGCGAGGAAAAAGGGTGATGATGAAAGGGAAAGAGAGTTATCCCTTGTGCTGTTCCGTATCCAGGGAATAAAATTGAATATAATAAAAATGAATATTTTTGTGAGAATTTCTTTTGATTAATTAACAACACACGCGATTAAAATAATTTATGTTTGTTGACGTACAGTTTATTTTTTGTGAATGCATCAAACCCTTATTATGATTAACTATATAATGATTTACTATGATTAACTTAATTTTAAAAACGATTATAAATTAAACAATTATAAAATAGGAATCTAGTTAAATATTTCACTCCTCAAGTAAATAGTACGAGTTAGTAATTTTAAGTACCTAATGTAATTTACTCATTTTATTGTAAAAATATATATTGTATACATAAATGTGCAATATACTTATTTTTATTCCAGTACAATTCTCCAGTGTTTTCTTTCAAAGATTTAAAAATAATTGCAATAATTATAAAAATTATCTTATAATACACCTAAAAAAAAAACAAAAATTATCTTATAATACACTTGAATTATGCCGCGTGATTCGTGGTGGGGGGATTTAAGAGGGTTCCAGTCCTCAAGGGTGCGCTGAAACTTGTATACGAAAAATTGTATTGAAGTCTCCTATGCCGCTTCCACTCGGACTCTCGAGTCTGGGAGCCTCTGCAATCAGTGCAATCTGCGTCTTGCATCCATCATCTAGAAGGCTTTAGAACTGTTTAGAACGAGAACGTGTTCAAACGTTGCTAAACGTGGTTGTATGCTATTCGCAAGTTTTCGTGATCTACCTAACATACATTGAAAGGTACATTGTAAACAATTGGTAAGTATTATGAATAAAATAGAAATTGTACATTGATTGAAACACCTAACTTCTAAATGTTTCTTGCAGTACGTTGATAGTGTATTTTGTGTATTTTGTTAGGAAGCCTGTTGTATGTCTTTTTGACAATACAATGGTGATGACGGGATCAGATATAGATATGGCACTAGCCTCGGAAGGTATACCGGTTCCTCAATCTCTCTCCCGAGGACACCAAGGAAAAAACCCCCCAGTTCCTCAAGTACAGGAACCAGTAATTGATACGATTAAGCGCAACAAGTCGGGCGCTTCGCATGGTAAACCGAGACTGAGGAAGAAAGCGTTGCACGCCTCGATACTTAAACAAATGGAGTTCTATTTCAGCGATGCTAACTTGAGCAAGGATCGTTATCTGTCGGGACTTTTGAAAGAAAGTCCTTGTAAGTACTTCTTCCTTGTGGGAGCTTTCCAGCTAGCGACACAAATCGACACAAGTATCATTCTGTCTTTATTGCTCATTGGATATTGAACAAAGACAGGATGATACTTGTGTCGCCAGCTAGAAAGCTCCCTGTGTCTTTGATTCAAGATCAATCATTAGATTTAAAGTATATAGATTTAAAGTATAGCATCCCAATAAGTAAACTCTTCACATAACCATAAATTAGCAGCAGATTTGCTCAGATATCACAACAGATTTAGTATCACCTATATTAATTTGCATTAAACGTGTGTTTTACCAGCAAAGCCTGCGGATATGTTCTGACAGTAGATTGTCAACAGAAACTGAGCAAAATTGGTCATAAAACATTTAAATGGAATACGTCATTTAAATGATTACAAAATGGCAGATTTTGCTAAGTTTCTATAATCAATCTGCCATTATATATTCTGTTAGCAGATTCTGTTATAATTCTGCTTTCTAGCTTGGAATTCTATGAAATTTGCAGCAGACACAAAATCTATTCTCGACAGTATTAGCTATCCGACATTACACAATACTTACCTTACTTTTTTAATTTTATTAAAAGATATCAAAGTACTGGCTGTAATTGCGTTTGGTCTTTTAGATGTGGATCTTGAGGTATTCACAAGATGCAATAAGTTGCGCGAGCTAACCACAGACACGAACAGGATAGCTAAGGCTCTGCAAGGATCAACTATGTTAAAAGTATCAGAGGATGGTACAAAGGTCTGTCGATTAACTCCGATTCAGAAGAAGGAAAATGTCGACGAATGCACGATTTATGTGCAAAATCTACCTCCAGATGCTGATCATGACTGGTTGATATCAATTTTTTCTAAATTCGGATCGGTAGAATACGTTTCGATTCCACGTTGCAAGAGCAATAGGAAGATAAAGGGATTCGCATTTGTAGAATTTGATACGCCAAGCAGTGCTCAAGAATGCATCAAGGTAAGATGAGTGTAGTACTCGCGCGCGTTAACGGTTGTCAAATATATCGCTATATAATTGCAGATACGAAAAATAATAGCTACGACTTTTTTAACTTGGCGATGTGTTATAGTTTAACGTATTATTTTATAGACATTCCGGAAAAAGGGACATGTTTTGCCATCACATGTATCTCCCAATGAACTATTAAGTATAACGACCTTTGAGGAACCTAATAAAGATGTTGGAGTGGTTGGAGTAATTAATTCAAAGGCTAAGGCGAAATTTAAAGGTAATGAAAAAGAAAAGGCATTCGATGAAGACACAGGGAATGAAGATAACGTCCGCGAAGTAGATACAGGAGCTAATAATGTCAAACAAAGTTTTAAAAAAAGAAAATATTCCTCAGAAAAATTGGTTGTTACAGATGAAAGTGACATGAAAGTCAAGAAAAAGAAAAAAGAAGTTGCTGATCAAAATATAACAGATCAGCAAGATAAAAGAGAAACGATACCAAAAGCTGGATCTGAAGACAAAGATAATACTTGTGATAATGAAATAAATGTAGCAGATAATAATGGTAAACAAAGTTCGAGAAAAAGAAAATATTCAGAAAAATCGTTTGTTGCAGACGAAAGCGATATTAAAATCAAGAAAAAGAAAAAAGCTACAGATCACAACTTAACATATCAGCAGAATGAAAAAGAAAAGGTGCCAAAAGAAGAACTCGAGAGAAACAAGGATAATAGTGACAATAACGAAGTAGATGCAGCGTATCATAATGGTAGGCAAAGTTTAAAGAAAGAAAAATATGCCCTGGAAAAATCGCTCGCTGCAGACCAAAGCGACGTTAAAGTAAAAAAAAGGAGGAAAGAAAGTACAGATCAAACTATAATAGATCAGCAGAATGAAAAAGAAAAGATGCCAAAAGGAGAATCCGAAGACAAGAATAATACTTACGAGAACGAAATAGATACAGCAGATGATAATAGTCGACAAAGCCTGAAGAAAAGGAAACTTGCTCCAGAAAAATCATATATTAAAGGCGAAAAAGAAATCACTGGAAACAGCAATATAGAAAATCAAGAGATTTCGAACAAAAATCGCAACAAAAATACAGAGAAAAAGAAGAGAAGACTTACGATAAACGACACAACTGTTGCAGAAGACATCAGTGAAGAAGCAGTAAAAAAAGAATGCGAAAAACCAGTGACATATTCGAATAAGAATGAAACGACAGAATTGGAATATGAAGGCGATGAGAACAATGAGACAAATATTTTATTACAAACTGCAAAAGATTCCACGAGAGATTTTGACATGAGAAATAGCGAGGAAACTAGCGTTGACGAAAGGAAGAAGAAAAAAAATCGAAAGAAGAGAAGTAAAATTCAGGACGATGACATTTGGAGTATGATAGGATTGCAAATAATGACGAAGTCAGATTGGAAGCGTCTCAGAAATAAATACTTAGATTTGCAGCGATATAAAATGTCACAACTAAAACTGCATTTAAGAAAAGCCGAGGTGGAAAGAGGCGGAATTATGACAAAAAATGGATGGTACCACGATAAAACTGGACAGAACAATACATCGCGTGATAAATTTAAACATGAAAATGATAACGGGAAACTTAATGAAGAAAAATCTTGTGGACGTGTTAATTATGCACCAGGAATCATAGTAAAAATCGAAATGGATGAGCCTTGCATAGATCTGCAGAATTTCAAGGTACATTGATATTATTAGAGAAAGAATTTTTTAAATATGTGTATTAAAGATTGTATCTTTTTATAAATGCAAATTATTATATATGTCAAGTATTTAATTTCAGATGGAGTTAAAAGAAAACAATTCTGTGAAATACATAGATGTAACAGCTGATTCTTGTGAAGCCTATGTCAGATGCGATACTGCAGAAGCTGCACAGACATTCGTGCAAAAGAGCTATGAAGGAAGACGCTTGACTGTTTTAGAAGGTAAATATCTTACATATTATAATACGAATGATCGGAATAATATATTCATTGTTAACTTTACGTGCCAATTTTCCAGGTGATGAAGAGAAGTTATATTGGGATAAAATATCGGAAGATAGGATGGAGAAGTTGAGCAAGAAGAAAAGAGTCAAGCAAAGAGGGCGTGATAAATTGCTGAAACGAGCGGAGAAAGAACTTGGGAAATGTATAAAGTTCGATCAAGATTGACTTATCGTGTTATTAATTTTAATATGTATAACAGGCATACGTTACGTTAAAACACAAATCCACATTTGTAATGTGTATATGTACGTACAAGTGTGTAAATAACGATATCGCTATTGGCATAGTGAAGTAATTAAAGATTTGGCAACTGAGTAAATTGTATGAAATATTTTAATCCTCTTTATAATATTTATCATTACGGTACACGTTGGAAGATATTCTAGTACAATTAAGGCTCCTGGATAGTCACCGCGGCCGTATTGAATTCTTGCTTACGAGGCGAGGAAAACACTGGAAACACTTTATTTTGTTGTGCATGCCATTTTCAAATAAAAAGACATTTCGGTAAAAAAATCACTATAGATCATTTCAGAACACTTCCAAAATTGACCGAAAACTATCCTTTTCCCTCGAAAATAAACAAACAGCCATAAAACAAAGCCTAAACATACGGGAAAACAAGCCGTTTAACGACTATTGAAAGGAGTGGAAAATGTTCCTTCCGCATACGTATTCCTTGCAAATCTTCTTTTCGGTCAATTTTATGAATTTCACGAATACGTTATACATTAGAGCACAAGTACAGAGCTAATAATAAGGAAATAGCATGCACAACAAAATAGGGTTGTCAACATGTCACTTTCTATGCCTTATGGCTATTTTCCCGCCTTACAGTTCTTATTTCTACCGATATCGCCACCGTCAACGCGAAGTTCTCGGCTGAGCATCCAGGAGCTTTAACATGGTGATTTAAATTAAAAATCTACCATCTTCCTCTGCCGCCTCCTCCTCCTCCTCGACCACCACCTGAACGATTGAATCCACCGCCTCCCCCGCGACCTCTAAATCCTCCACTGCCGCCACTTCTGTTACCAAAACCACCGCCTCCTCCTCCTCCTCTCCCAAAGGATCCCCTGCTGCCGCCTCTACCAAAGCCTCCTCCTCCTCTGCCTCCACCTCTTTTCATGACCCTACCAGCACCGCCACCTCTTTTCTGTTCTCCAGGAGGTTTTGGCAAGAACCTCTGAAGAGGCAATAGTTTTGCTGGGTCGATATATAACTATAATCAATAATTAATAACATGTATACTGATGTGTACATTTTTATATTTATATGATAAATATAAAATTCATATATGAATGTTTTTGGGATAATGTACGGTTCCATGTGAGAGCAGTTAACTTGTAGTTGGTTGATCTGACCTTCATCCCATGTATTCAGTTTTATAAGAGATTGATTAGACAATTAAGAATTATGAATGAAGGTAGTAATGACGATGACTTTTCCGAATTTTATATTTCGTAAGATAGTCATATGAATATTTCTATTTAATTTTAGCGTTGTAATACCTGAGTATCCTTCTGAAAGCTGCCAGCTTTCACGTTTTCCGCTAACTTAACAGACACATAATAATCACGAATGTTGCCGAATATTTCATCTATCTTTCCGATCTGCTGCTTGTTCTCTGTGTAGATCGGCGCATTGAAAAAGGGCACCTGTTCAATATCGACTTTAAGAACTAAGTCATTTTCTACTGTCCACGTGAAGTGTCCTAAAGGCGTTACTGTCTCCGGAGGTCCTTCATCGTACCTGTGATAAATTTGCAGAGAAAAACACATTTAACGCCTTGGAATTTCACTTGTGATCTAATCTGACCTTCGACAAATTTGTCTGTCGTATCTTGTGCAGATTATCATTGCGATATTGATAAAATTACCTTCTGCCTCTGTCAAAACCACCAGGACGTCCCCTGTTAAACCCTCCGCCACCTCGGCCTCGGCCTCGGTTAAAAGAGCCTCCCTCCCTATAACCACCGCGGAAAGACATAACCTCTCACAGAGATCAACAACGTTCCTCACAATTATTACGTTGACTAAAAACGAAATTATAATTTCACTGGATTTGTGCCTCGCACACCTATCATATGTTTCTCTAACTGAATGGAGAAAACAATAAACAAATATATTTTCACGTGCTTCTCAGCAGAAACACCGGACACGCCGACACGTGTATATTTGCACTTTGCAGAGTGTTGCACTCAGTTGCACTGTTGCAGAGCAGGGCTGTAGCTAAGCGTGGTGTAGCGGAAAGTGTTCTCTAATCTGATTAGTTCTGCCTTTTTTACCCGAAAATGGTGGAACCAATCAGATTAGAGAAATTCAACTAACAGGAAAACGCACCCTGTCGTTCCGACAGGGAGAGCTCTCCGCTAGTGCTCCGGTCTCCGGTGTAAATCCGTCGTAAGTCGTAAGCGCGGAGTGGCGCGTGGTGGCGCGGAGCGCGAGAGCATCGACGCCATCGGCCATTTTTTTGTCGAACGTGCGTCCCCGCGTTGTGTCAAGATGAAGTAAGTTGCGTTTTTCCGTTGCGAAAATACGAATCCGTTGCTCCTGGTGCGATCCCGTCGTATCTGCGACGGGAACGCGGCGCGTTACGTTAACACGATGTCCGTAATTAATCCACGTATGATATTTCCAGGATCGGATTGTGCGCGTACAGCGGGTACAAGATATACCCGGGCCATGGCAAGACCATGGTCAAAGTTGACGGAAAGGTGAGTATCGCCGGGATGGAGATGTAACGACGATGCAAGCGGAATAATCGGCGATCGTGGCTTTCCGTCGCGTTTCTCGATTATCGCAACACATCTCGTCATCTAATTTGTTATTGCACACCTATTATTGCACGTGTTGGCGTAACTAATCGCCGTCTCGCTTCCGCAGACTTTCACCTTCCTCAACTCGAAGTGCGAGTCCGCGCACCTGATGAGGCGAAATCCTAGGAAAGTGACATGGACCGTTTTATACAGGTAAAGACATCGGGTTGACGTGCGATTTTCCGAGCTGGAATCAACGGAGGCGTGATTTGTCTAATTGTCTTTCAGACGTAAACACAAGAAGGGTCAGGAGGAGGAGCAGACCAAGAAGAGGACGAGGCGCACGCAGAAGTTCCAGCGCGCCATCGTGGGCGCTTCCCTCACAGATATCTTGGCTAAGCGTAACATGAAGCCAGAGATCCGCAAAGCTCAGAGGGAACAGGCAATCAAGTATGTATTCTTTCGATTATCATTTCTATTCATTTGTTAACTAAACTCTATTCTAATATAGTAATATCTATTTATTTGTTAACTAAACAATTATTTGCTCTGAAGCAATTTAAAAAAGTATAATATCAAGTAGCAAGTACACTTTTGCGTAAAGATAAATTGCATGTGATAGACATCTGTTCCTCTGGCAAAGCCTTCTACGTTTTGTCAGATTTCAGAATGTCTTAGAACAAATCTGGATTACTTCACCCGGAACTGTATCTTCAATTACATTGTCTGGCTTTTGCGGATTCATACAATCAATATAATAGTATTATCTAAAATGTTACGTCGTAATAATGTTTTAATTGATTTGCTCATTTTCCTTTTTCTCAGGGCGGCGAAGGAACAAAAAAGAGCCGTGAAAGCAACGAAGAAGGCTGTTGCTCCTCCGAAAGCGAAACAAGCGGCAAAGCAGAAAGTTGCAAAGGTGACGCAAAAAGCCGCACCTCGCGTTGGAGGAAAACGTTAAAGTCTGTAGCTATATAAATAAAATAAAATATAATTCCATTTTGACTTATTTTTTATATTTATAAAATTAAATAAATAACTTCAAGGTAGACAGGAAAATAACATATGCATCTCGATTCCTGCATTAATATATATGTAAGAGTAAAATAAAATTTACGTTTAATTTCTGCAGTAGAAATAATACATTTTTTACATTTAAAATTGTAAAATTTTATGGTAAAATTTACTGCATCACATACAGGTCTGTTTAAAAGATTTCAGTGTTGGCACATCAATTGCATATGTACAATACATAATTTTTTACTTTTTTATTTGATTTAACTCTTTCTTGAGGATGGACAGCTTCGTCAAAGCGGTGTCCCGCCATGCGCGTCGCTCCTGCAGCTTGTCGAGCGGGCACATCTCATGCAATTCGTTGCTGATCTTCTCCGCCATCTCGCCCTCGAATTTAGGCACCGGCCCGAAAGTCATGCTCGTATCATAGATTGATTTGCTATATGTTTCGCAATACTTCTTCATTCCTACAAGACAATATGTTGCAACGTGAATTGCATCCCCGTGGAAAAACTCGTTTGATTTTTATAACACTAGTGACATAACGACTTTTCGTATCCAGACGACGACTAGCTTACCTTCGGCATTCAGATGCGCGGCCTCGAAGGCACCGAGGAAAGCGTAACGCATTCCGAGACCTTCGCTCATCACCGCGTCAATGTCCTTTGCGCTTAGCACTCCGTCAGCCACCAATCTCCAAGCTTCGTTTAAGATTGCGTACCTGCCGATATGACTTCTTTACATGTGAAGCGTCACGAGACTATTGAACGATAATTATCGTCCAAAAATGGATTTGTGCGAACGAAACGTCCGATTACATACTGTATTCTATTCAGCGCGAAACCGTCGATCTCCTTGTTGAAGACAACGGGTTTCTGGCCGATCTCAGTCATGATAGCTTTCGTCTTCTCAGGAATATCAGGACGCGTCCACGGGGCTGGTACTATTTCCACAAGTGGCACATAATAAGGAGGATTCACCTGTATTTGTAACACCATAAGAGTTTTAATTGTCTAAATAATTTAATGAATAACTGGTGCAAATAACAAAAATACTTTTTTGTCTGATCTTGTGCGTTTTCCAGCAAGCGACAAAAGTCGACACAAACGTCGTTCTATCTTTCTTAGCATTCAATGAGTAACAAAAAGACAGAACGACACTTGTGTCGACTTGTGTTGCTTGCTGGAAAACGCATCTTATTAATTCTTGAGTTATTCGGGGATTTTCTCATGTGGAGTTAGTAAGATTGAATTATTGGTATTCAAAACAAAGTAAATATTTTTCATTTGCATCAAAAGTTATATCTGTAACTATAAATCTAATGTATAATCTTATAGGTTTTATAATACTTTACAATAAATCTTATAATAATTTTATAAATGTTTTGGATATGTAATATAAGTATGAATTTTTATACACAAATGTTAATCTGCTAATTGGGTTTGTAGCATAAAGATTTCGCAGAAAAGATCTGTAAATCATTTGCTGTACTATGAGTAGTCTTAAAATACGTACAGGGTGGGAGACGATAATCTGCTCACGGTGTTTTAGCTTTTCGCTGAAAAGAGACGGGCGGAACGTGGACGTCGAAGATGACAAGATCACCTTGTCGTCAACGATCTTGTCGAGGTCGTTGTAGAGTTTCAACTTCAACGGGAGATTTTCTGGCACGCATTCTTGGATCAGCTTCGCTCCCTTCACAGTCTCTGCCAAATTGGATGATCCTACAATCCAAATCCTTGATTAAATTCCACATAGAAAATGGAATAACCATCCCGAAGGCTATCCTATCATATCGACGAGAAATTGATGTTATGTTGGATCTTTCCCAACATCGCAATGATTACATTTTACGTAATCGTTTCTGCGTTAAAGGACAAGAACAATTGCTGTAGTAATAGATAGCTGTAGTAAAAGAGAAGAAATAGGCAAACGGACCCTTTATCAAATTAAATTGCTGATCCGCCGTCAGTGCACCACGGAGGAGGCCGTCATTTTCGAGACGTTTCAACTGCTGACGGATGTCCTCCAATGCGCTCTTAATTTGTTCCTGGAGAATATCGTAAATGGTCACCTGGTATCCTACGCTGGCGAAGAGCATCGCCCAGCTGCGTCCAATTAAGCCGCTGAAATAGATGTTAAGACAAAGATCAAATGATAATCTTATGAAAAGGTAACGAAATTTTTACGATACACTCCATTTCAAGTTTGCATTCTCACGCGATATGATATTTTGTTTCATTTATAAAATGGACATCTGTCGTAAGAATCATCATAAAATACAGATGATCGCGAGTGCGTCATTCTGTTAGATATAACTGTAAGAAACGTTGTTTACCGCTACTCCGCGCATTATCTTATCTTCGGACGAGTATATAGCTTACGAAAAAGTGCAATTACTTAAGAATTTTGCAATCGCCCTTCTTGTAAAACATCGTGATTTGACGGCTCGTAAAATAAGATTAATAGAATGATAAAGTATCGGATATTAATGCTGGATGCAATGAAATAAAATTCACTGCTTTTATAGAACGCGGTAATAACTGTAAATATTGAGAATAACAATTTTAATATATTCTTGAATGTTTTTCTTATTGATATTGTGAATCACTATATATCGCGATTAGTGAAAACACTAAAATTTTCCTTTCTAAACTAACAGTCTCCGTGAATCGGCTGTGAAGGCCAATGTTAACAGTTACCTACAGCGTTATACCTTTCTTCCATGTTCTATAAATATAAGTTAATTTTTATAGAGATTTGTGCAGCGATTAGCTGCTTTGATCATTGTTGAAATGACAGAGCTTAGAGCAACTTTAACTGAACTTTTAGCACAACAATTATTAAATAATTTAAAAAATATTGAGCGATTAAAATTATGAGAGAAAACTGATTTTCCGAATGATATTGTAACCAATCTAATGTGAGGCATTTATAAATAACTATCTGTAACGATGTACGTTGCTAAAAAATAGTAATTGCTTATGCTCAATTACTGTGATTATTAGTTACAATCGATTTGTAACGAGTAATCAATAATTACCTATTATCTATGAAAATTAAGCGATGAACGTATTACACAATTATTACAGCTTGCAGTTTTATGTGAGCAATCCGAATTACAATCTAAATTACAGTTGATTACTTTACCTCCCAATAATCCCGATCTTTTCATTTTTAGCTGACATTGTTATTGTACGGGCCGATCCGATGTCTGCAGGGGAAGCGTTTCTACGAGCGTGTAACGAGTAGAATTTAACACTCACGGATAGCTCAAAGGTGTCCAGAGATATATATATATATTCGCATTATCAGTCTCCCCACCATATGTATGCTAATCGAGTCTTACACGATTATAACATACCTATATAACTGAAGGCGCTATCATAGACATTTACTACATCGTTATCTCATAGAACATATACATATGAGCCAGCAGCTAAAAGTAAAGTAATCAATCAACAGTCACACCTACTTTGCCAAAATTAAATGAATACATTCCGGATAATTTCTCCCTAAGGTAAAAAAGCTTCCAAGTTTATTTAGCGCAGGATTATGATTTATGATCTATGTTGGTTAATTAATTAGTTAACACTTATAATTAACTGTTTAATTACAAATACGTAATTAAATTAATAAGTTTTTTAAAACGTTTAGAAAATTATTTTAATGCATCTTTTTTACTAACAATAAGATCGAGAATGTAATGGACTGTAAAATTACGTGATTATATATTTCAGAATTTTCGCTGTTACATGGTCGAAAATAATTTCTCGTAATCTTTTATTCTTTGTTAAGAAAAATTGGCTGTTTAACAAAAATTCTGAATTTTATTTCGATAAGGATGGAATTTATCGGATTGTACTATGTTTCAGCGCTCACTGATTAAGATAAGAGAGAAACTGATAGCATGCGCTAAATTGAAATTGATTTAGTTGAATGAATTTTTCGAATATTTATCTACGGAAAATTCGAAGGGATGAACAATAAGAACAGGCATGTCAATGTCTCGGAACTGGAGAATAATTATCAAGTAAAGATAAAATGAATGAGAGAACAAGTCATCTACTTGTGACTTGTGACACTCGACATACTTTCACCGGGATAAACGATGACCTGGAAAAAAACCACGTAACATAATAGGCAAATTCCTGCAATATTCATTTAATTATGTACAAGCTTATCAATGCTCGCATGTTATATTTTCCAATTTTCCTATTCTTTTCCTCTTTCTCAATAACTTTTTCAACAACTGTTATTTTTTACCTTTGACTGTGTTGTTTCTCTCTCTTTGCTTTAGCAAAATCTTTACAATAATAAGTATCCTTCTAATAAAATTGCTGTGCAGTTTTACCTGTTCAATTTGAATTAACAATAAATAAATCCTTGAGGACTCTCGAAAATTCAAATACAATATAATTGGCCATGAGAGTCAAACGCGGTACTTAGTGCGTATTTTTAATCAAACTGATTAAATTATATTCCGTAAGTTTCCAACATATTAACTGCGCGCCGATTATTTGTCGGACTTTAAACACAGCTATCATTGGAACATTAAAAATTCCCTGTCCCTTCCCTAATTAAATCGATATCGATTTAATATTAAAATCACTTTAATATTAAAATTACCCTGGCTGGGGTAATATTTTTCGCAATAAGTTTTTACAGTGATTTTAATATTAAATCGATATCGATTTAATTAGGGAAGGGACAGGGAATTTTTAATGTTCCAATGATAGCTGTGTTTAAAGTCCGACAAATAATCGGCGCGCAGTTAATATGTTGGAAACTTACGGAATATAATTTAATCAGTTTGATTAAAAATACGCACTAAGTACCGCGTTTGACTCTCATGGCCAATTATATTGTATTTCAATTTGAATTAGTTGTACTAATATTGAATCTTACTAATTGAGATTAATCAAAATTAATTTAATATTATATTTTATAGCACGAAGAAAAGATCAAGAGAGCTCGTAAAGAGAATCAAGATGCATCTGACTATTACTCGGATCCACTTTCCACATGCTTTAACTAATCGTCTTTTATCTTCTCGTAACAATCAATGAAAATTAATTCTGGGAATTTAAACTTAGCAGTGTAAAGTTATATTGGTAACTTTTGAAAATTCACAAGAAACTCCACGGAAACTAAAACAGAATATCGCAAAAATCGGAATGAAAAGCAGGAAACGTGGAATGATAAACACAACTGTGTCTCGAAGGAGACTGAGATAAAAGTAGGAGAAGACAAATACTGTAATTATACGATTCGTGCAATTCCTATTAGTGAGTCTCAAGTAATACTTTATATATATACGTTTGGAGTTCATATTCGACGATGATATTTTACAAAATTTTAGGTCGCAAAATAAATGTGAACCAAAATATTAAAGTTGCGTTTATTGCGTTTCAAGCGAAAATCAAGCTGTTCGCGGGATCCGAGAGAATAAGCAGATTCTCAGGGGATTCCTGAGCACGCGTTTGCACGCGTTTGTCGGGGTGTCGCGCGATGCAGACACGTCCCTAATCATGCACCATGCACGCCGCGTTGACGTGCGATTGGCTGACGTGAGATACGTTTCTGGGGAAGACCGGCGTCAAGGTTATATATTGACGCATTCAAGAATTAAAGGCAGTTGATTATGCGCGTCTGGTGAGCAATAAGTTCGCGTTACGCGTTACGCCGCAGCATTGTCGGGACGAGAGTCTGGCTCCGTTGAGTACTGACGGCCGTCGATCTACAAGTCTCGGATTCGTATGAGGTTAGCCGACTTTTAAAAAAAAATTATGTGTGGAATCGATTGTATTTCGTTTGTAGACTATTGTAGTGCATTTATTTTTGTTTGTTCATAATTAATTTTTAATTAATTATTTAATTGTAGACCATATGAAACTAAACATGTATTTTAAAATAAAAAAAATTGGTGTGAAATCGATTGTATTTCGTTTGTAGATTATTGTAGTGCATTCCTTTTCGTTTGTTAGTCCATAATTAATTTTTAATTAAATATTTAAAGTGTCAATCGTGGGCTATAAACATATATATCATATATATGATACATCAAACATATTATAAAATAAGAAAGCTATTTGTAGTTAATTGTATTTTGTTTGTAGAGTTTTGTAGTGATGTTAAGAAGTTTTGCAGTCTCTTCAAATTGTTTATAATTAATAAATACATTTGTTGAACTATGTAGCGCGCACCTCTATAAAGCTAGCCGACAGAAATTACTAAATTTGACTATTTATAATTTTTCTAAGTATATTTCGTTTGTGATTGATTGTGAGTAAATTTTTAACATTTGTGACCAATTAGTCTTTTTATAATTAACAATTTTATTTTGGTCGTGATGTCAGCCGACACTTTTAAGTAATAAACAGATTTTGGGATATCTGATAACTGTAATTAATAGGAAATCGTTTGTGATTTACGAATATACTAGTGTTACGTTTGTGAATTAATAAATTTCTTAGTTATTTGCATTAATAATACTTAATAAATGTACTGCGCATGCGCGAAATCTACTCAAGGCTCCTGCGCATGAAGAGCACGTCGACGACGGTGCTCTTTATGCGCAGGAGCCTTAAGGGGATCTTGAACCCGTATGATTTACCGACGGAAATGTGATTTTCGCACAACTGCCATTTTTTATTGGATTTATAAAATTAAAAATCCTTTTCCAGGATTAAAGTATACACGCAAACGGACACGGCACTGTTCAACTTTACGTTGAGAAAGAAAAGAAATTTTTTATATAATAAATTTTTTTTCTTAGGATCCCCTTAAATACATTTCGCGCATGCGCAGTACGTTTATTAAGTACCTATTATTAACTGAACTTATTTTGCAAATAACTCAGAAATTTATTAATTCACAAACGTAACACTAGTATATTCGTAAATCACAAACGATTTCCTATTAATTACAGTTATCAGGTATCCTAAAATCTGTTTATTACTCAAAAGTGTCGGCTGACATCACGACCAAAATAAAATTGTTAATTGCAAAAATACTAATTGGTCACAAACGTTAAAAATTGACTCACAATCAATCACAAACGATTTACAAACGAAATATACTTAGAAAAATTATAAATAGTCAAATTTAGTAATTTCTGTCGGCTAGCTTTATATAGAGGTGCGCGCTACATTATAGTTCAACAAATGTATTTATTAATTATAAACAATTTGAAGAGACTACAAAACTTCTTAACATCACTACAAAGCTCTACAAACAATTAAAATACAATTGACTACAAAAGAGCTTTTTTATTTTATAATATGTTTGATGTATCATATGATGTTAGCCGACGACTGACACTTTAAATATTTAATTAAAAATTAATTATGAACTAACAAACAAAAAGGAATGCACTACAATAATTTACAAACGAGATACAATCGATTTCACACCTATTTTTTTATTTTAAAATACATGTCGGCTAGTTCATGCATGGTCTACAATTAAATAATTAATTAAAAATTAATTATGAACTAACAAACGAAAATAAATGCACTACAATAATCTACAAATAAAATACAATCGATTTCACACCTAATTTTTTTAAGAAAGTGTCATTCGTCGGCTAACCTCATACGAATAAGTCTCGGTGCTCAGTGACAATTCACGTGACAGGTATCATAACCTCGACGCACTTCCCGGGCCGCGTCCCGCTAATTCGTGAAAAGTGAGGAAAATTTGGGAAAATTGTCCGGAGAGATGCCGGACGCGTACGAAAACATCATGGCGATGCAGAGTATATTGACAACCGGCATTATTACGGATAACGAGGACCATGGATTCTTCCATCATGACGAGGACCCGTACTTCCAGTTTAACGGTAATGCGAGCGCGCGCCCTGGCGCCGCGCGCGCGTTTCACCCGCGTCGAATTCCGAAGCGTGCCAGAAGACACTGGAAGACACGCTAACGCGACTGGCAATTACAGCGTTAATACGTCAGTATCGTCAGTTTAATCGTAATCAGTCAGTCGTCTTGTTTCGACAAGCATCCCGACGCGAGGTTGCGTGACATCTGCGATCTGCGCTTTTTACAGTATCTAAAAACAAACACACACCTGACAGTTGCTTACACGTGACAAGAAGAAAATTGATATAAAAAAAAAAACAACAATCGTACTTTTTGTTTATCTGACAGATATTGGAAGTGACAAGAGGCCTGTTTTTTTTAGCTGAACTTCTTGCACGTTTATCTGACCTATTGCCTATTGTTATAAGTGTGCTATATGTTCTTCAATATCTGAGCATTTTAGAATATCTTTTGTCGCATCAATATTACATATTTATATTTTAAGATACTTATAAAATATGGACACGACAGGCATGTTCCAAAAGAATAAGTACCATTGAGATATTAAAAAGAACTTGTGAGTTGTGGTGTGTCTCGTATTTATGTATTGTGTATATTTATTAAAACGAGTCGTGGATAAATTATCGTTGTGTAACGCTATATATGTATAATGACTTTTTTGATACATACAAAGGAATTAGTTTTTGCCATTTTATACATATATGTGTCTTGCATCTTCCAGATTTAACACCAATGGGTAGTACAGGTGTCCTAAGCCCATTCAGCAGTTTTGGTTCTCAAGGAATCATGAGCGTAACGTCACTCATGTCGATGTCCTCATCACCTATGCATGTCACAGATGATTTTATTAATCCAACGAATACTGCAGGTATACACTGCGATTTCAAATTGTTTTGTTTAAGACGTAACTGGCCTACCTCTACGTATGCGTCTGAATTATAAATATTTAATATTAACTTCTTGTATTTTAATGTTAGTGATAATTGTTCTGTATGGAAAGTATAAATGAAACTTTTTTCATTGATATTTTTATTACGGAAAGGCAAGGCATTCATCAGTATCCAGGTGCAGCCAGTGGACATATTTAGATTTCGATACAAATCCGAAAGGGCGGAGACACATGGGAGCCTGCTGGGTCCCAGATATCATGGACGTAAACGAAATAAAAATAGTGCAGTACCTACAGTTCAGGTAAATGACATGTGTATTATCAAAATCAATATTATCAAGAAATTAATATTGGATTAAACTATTTTCTCTTTGTACATAACGATACTAATATTACTCGTACTTTTAGTTACACAATTTTCTGGATGAAGCGATAATACGTTGCACATTGGTCACCACTGACGAAGATCTCAGGATACCGCATGCTCACAGATTAGTGAGGCGAATGGATGGTACAGATAAAGGGGATCCACATTATATAAAAGTTTCGCCTCAAAATGATTTTGTAGCAGAGTACGTCTATATCTTCTAGCATTGTATAATTTTAAGCATAATTATTCTGTCTTACTCTTCAGTTATTATAGCATTATACATGCTCCTATTTCAGATTTAATGGTATGGGTATCATGGAAACATTAAAAAGAAACATTAAGGACGAAATAATACGAAAATTGCGCGAGGAACTTCTGGAGGAACGCAAACGTTCAAATATAAACGCTAGTCTCAGTTTGCGTGATGACGCTCAGGTAGATCTTAATGCTGCTATATTTTTATCTTAAAAAAACAAATGGCTTAAATTGAATGCGCTCTTCAAAAAGTATCTTACAATGATTATAGATTAAAGCCGACGCGGAGCAGTATCAGAAGTCTATGAACTTAAACAGTGTTGCCCTTTGTTTCCAAGGGTTTATCAGAGATGAACATAATATTATGAGACCGATTACAGAGCCGGTTTATAGTGACCCAGTCAAAAATTCGAGTAAGTTCAAATAATTTATTGTGATAAAGTCCCTTTTTCGAAGAAAAGTATTGTATTATGTATTAAATTAATTGAGTCAATACAGATAAACAGTTATCGAATCCAAGGATTTTACCAACAAAACGGAACTAATGCAAACAATCACAAGAATATTATTTGAAATATTGGTTAAATTTTGTATGAAATTAATTGAGTCAATGTAGATGCAGTTATTGAATCCAAGGATTTTCCAACATCCTATTAAAATATTATGAAAAGCTGGAAACATCTGTGTACTGTTATATTTGTTAAAAGTCGCGAATAAAATGTGTTTTCAAACTTTTGTCATACAGATTTTCTTTGTTTTTTTCAGTTTGATATTAATTCTAGTCTTTGTATAAATATATTTAAATAATGTTTAGGATTACTTAACGCATGAAATAATATCGCTTTATATTTTTTATTTTTACGTACATACTTCAGGAAATAAAAATTATACAATTCTTAAAAGAACACTGTTTCCTAACTTTTGCCAATAAATGAACGATGAAAATGACTAAAGAAACCCTAATGTTATTTTAACAGAAAGCGTGGAAACTGCAGAACTTAAGATATGCAGAATTGACAAAATTACTAGTAGCTGTGAAGGTGGTGAAGAGGTGTTCATACTTGTGGAGAAAGTTAACAAAAGTAAGTGCATGTTGCTGAATTACCATTGTAGCTAAATATGCCTTGCCTATAAACTACAACGTTGTACATATTGATGAAAAATATGCATTATATTACAGAAAACATAAAGATAAAATTCTTTGAGGTCGACGACGACGACACTGAAATCTGGATCGATTATGGTCGTTTCTCGGAACTGGATGTCCATCATCAATATGCCGTGGTATTTCGGTATGTATTACATGTGATTTAGCATACTTAAATATTCTTTCTTCCTTACACAACGCATATGATTGATCATGCTGTATTTCTAGAACTCCACCGTATAAGGATCGAAGTATCACTTCTCCAAAGAAAGTCTTCATACAGCTAGAACGTCCTAAAGATTCGGCTTGTTCAGAACCAATTAAGTTCACATATAAGCCGAGTGACCGCGTGATAGGTGAGTTGATAGTAAAGTTAAATATTCTTAGTTAAGTTAAATGATCTATTATGTTTCTCCTTTTTATCCTTCTTTTTTGTTTTGCCTCTTTCCTATATTTTTTTCAATTTAACTCCTTACAATTTTGCGATTATAGGTAGGAAGAGAACGCGAGCCTCTCTTTCAAATAGCGCGGAATTGGCGCAAGCGACATTTAACAACGATATGCTTTTAACGAATCCACTACCAACAAATATGCCTTCAAGCAACGAAAGCAACGAAATTTCCAAAGAACTAAAAAAGATGTTAGATGAAGAACTAAATAGCTGGTCTTCTAGTGAGTTCCGCGATTTTGTCGATCACTTAAGTTCAGATGGTAAGTGTCCTTTATGCGAATAAAAAGTTTATTTAAAAATCACAATATATAAAAAACGTATCATTGTTCAAATTAGATATTATGCTGCACGAGAAATTGTTATACCAAGGTGGCGAAGAGAAGTTAACTTATGACAGTGCTCCGAATAAAAAGGCAAATATTATTTTCAATGTATGTTACAAAACAAATTTATTTGTAGCAATCTCTATTGTTGTTGCATCAATATTGTATGTTAGCAAATTTGTATTTTATGTCTCTACAGGACGACAAATCGTTCGCGAAAGATATTATTATCGATATAATACAGAATATAAAATTAAAACCAAATAACGCAAAAGATATTATTAAAAAATCGCTCAAAGACAGAACAACTTACGGAGACTCGCCATTGCATTGTGCGCTCCGATATGGACAAAGGGATAATGTAAAACGAATCTTAATGTTTTTGAGCACCTTAAATTCAGATGCTAAAGAGTTCGTAAACATTCAAAACGGTTCTGGAAAGGTAAGCTTTTTCGATGTTATACTCCATTTAATTAAAAAAAATTTCAATGTATCGCGTTATATTGTAGACTCCGTTGCATTATGCAGCTTCGCAAGATCAACCGGAAGTTACAAAAGCATTACTCGTGCTTGGCGCAGATCCGAATATAGCTGATCATTACGGACAAATGCCATTGCACAGAGCTGTAAAGTGTACGTATTAATTTTAGGATATTTAAAACACTTGAACACTTTGAAACAAATGTGATGAATTAATATTTGACAAAATATTTCGGTTCAGAACTAGAGATAAAAAGTAACAGTTGCGTAACAAGTAATAAATAATAATTTTATCTTATGTATAAATTTACATAGAATTATAATTTTAGTTCCAGAAGCGGAAGGAAGCATTGATGTCTTATTACGTGAAAAACATTATTTCCTCAACATTGAAGCAAATACGGATTTAGGATGGACACCTTTGCAATTAGCTGCTAAAGCGGGCTCTCATTATGCAGTGCGCTCTCTCGTGAAAGCTGGCGCAGACGTAAATAGTACTGACATGACCTATGGAAGAACTGCTTTGCATATAGCAGTCGAAGGAGGCCACAAAGACATTGTCGAGTACCTGTTAAAACACGTAGGATTGAATATTAGTTGAAAATGCATCTTTTTTATGTAAAAAATCGTGTTATACTAATACTCTTAATTCTCCAAGCAGACCAAAATAGACGTAAACGGGAGGAACTTTAGTGGAAATACGGCGCTGCACACCGCAATAGTTATACCAGGAACGAACGCCAAAGAGATATGTGCCCTTCTATTGAAATACGGCGCTGATCCGCACTTAAGGAATTATAATCGCGAATCATCTATCGTAAGTATAATTGCTTACTGCTAATATCTTGTATTTTCAATTTTTCTTAAACTTGATTGTTTTTATGATAGATTGAGGAGGAACAGGTGGAAGATATAAAAACCGAAGTACATTCGGAAGATGAAAATGTAGAAGGTTGCACCGGGCAATCATCTTTTGATTTGGCCTCAAACATGCCAGATGTACGGAAAACATTATATGTTATCTTATAAAATATATTCATTATTTATAAAAACGTATTTATCATTAAGAAAAAAATGCGTTGTTGCAGATCTTACAACTCGTCTCCGGTCAAAATGACATGTTAGGAGACGATACAATTAAAGAAGATACAATTAAAGAAGAAGAAAATATAGAAAATATACAAACCAACACGTCTCTCAGCGAATTGCGAGATGTATTACAGAATATAGGCGAAGAAGATGCTGCGACATATATGGGTGAAGTTTTATCTGTGAAACGTGAAATATGAGTCGCGCATTTTTAACCTGATCACATATTGAATCAATTTATATGTACAGTTTATATAGTTTATAAACTAATGCCATTGTACATTACAATTGTAAAATTACCATTGTAAAAATTGCATTTCAACAAAATTTTTACATTTAGATATTTTTATCATTAAGACAAAATACCTTATACTTCAATGTTTAAATTACGCTGGCTGAAAGTATGCGTCATATTACAATATTATTTACTGGTTATTACGAAGAATATTGCCACATGTACCGGTAGTCGAATTGGTACGGCACCCGCACGGTACATGGTATACGGGAGGTCCCAGGTTCGAACCCTGGCTGGGCAATATTTTTCGCAATAAATTCTTTACAGTTTTTTTCAGAAGCTTCCGTGGTAGGGTCGTCTTGACGAATTTGTCCAATATAGTTTGGAGTCGCATTTTAAGTCTGACAAACCTAGTTGGCGCGCAGTTTTTTTCTAAACATTGGTTATGTTGGAATTGACGATTTAAAATATAGTTAGTTAGGTAGCATCTGAGAAATTGAATCGAATCGATTTAATCGGGGAGGGAAGGGATTCTACTACTCCACAGTTGTTGGTGGAAAAATTATATGTATAAAAATACATTAAAAAAAAAAAAAAAACAGCGCAACGTGTATTTACCGCGCTTGGCTCTTAATTAGCCCATTCTCAACATATTGTCATTATATGAGCCTTATACTTCAATGTTTAAAACAAAATACCTTTTCAAGTTTTGTAATAATTATATTTACAAATTTACATGATACATAATGCAATTAAATGCAAAACACAAAATTGTTATTTCTCTACTGCCTAAAAGACGCTAGCCTCTTTTATAGGTTCCGACTTTAAGAATCTATCGAAGCTGAGTCTGGATAAATCTATAGTTAAAAAACGTTCATGACAGATCAGCTCTGACACCGCACGTCCCACCGCTGGTGCCTTCTGAATACCATGTCCGCTAAAACCAGTCGCTATGTATACATGGTTATGGAAAGGATGCTGACCGATAATACCGTTTTTGTCGAAAGTATTGTATTCGTAATATCCAGCCCACGAAGATTTCACCTGATACATAAAGATATATTCTATCATCAGGGAAAGCGCTAATATAATTTCAACAATTAATGCATTTAACACTTCTATATTTTTTACAGAATCATAAATATTTTATGTTTGAAATAATCGCATAATCATGCATATTGCTCGAAAATGAAAAGTATACGTGCCTTCAAGTTTTCAAATCCCGGTACTCTGTGAGCGAGTAATGGCCACACTTTATTGTCGAAAAATTCGTGATCGACTTCCAAGTTCTCGACTGACG
Organism: Leptothorax acervorum; assembly: GCA_035220615.1. NCBI lineage: Eukaryota > Metazoa > Arthropoda > Insecta > Hymenoptera > Formicidae > Leptothorax > Leptothorax acervorum. Next base: position 5,162 of record JASTWQ010000049.1, on the reverse strand, counting down.
GCTCCTCGTCTGGTTCTGGTGATCTTCCACCGATATAATTACCTCCTAAACCATCACGTCTGGAAATCATTTTATTTATATTTTATATAAAAATTGTAATATAATCATTTATATTCGTTTACTTTTATTGTTTGTTTGTAGTAAAAGAGTATGTATCTCAAAAGTATTTAGGCTCGTACCTGAAATATGTACCACTGGGGTCAATCGTTAATGGTGTGTTTAAGCCAGGTCCGTCAGGAGAATGAAAGCAATATATACATATCTCTTCCTATAAAAAGAAAACCATTCGATAATAATAAAGATAGAGAGGCAAAAAGTAACAAAATTTGATTTTTTGCCGTTAATAAAATTACCTAGGTACAACTGGCAAAGGTACAGATAATAATCTTTCGCCTGTTCCAATATCAGCCAACTCGGCTACGTCGCCACTAAACGCGCCCGCAGTAATAATAGCTATGGCAAACTGTATTGTCCTCATCTCACCATCTTCTGTTTCTATCTGACACAAAACATATTTGTCTACATTAGATATTCTACAATTACACGATTATAACATACTTATATACTGAAGGCGCTATCATAGACATTTACTACATTGTTATCTCATAAAACATACATATGAGCCAGCAGCTAAAAGTAAAGTAATCAATCAACAGTCACGCCTACTTTACGAAAATTAAATGAATTTATTCCGGATAATTTCTCCCTAAGGTAAAAAAGCTTCCAAGTTTATTTAACGCAGGATTATGATTTATGATCTATGTTGGTTAATTAATTAGTTAACACTTATAATTAACTGTTTAATTACAAATACGTAATTAAATTAATAAGTTTTTTAAAACGTTTAGAAACTTATTTTAATGCATCTTTTTTACTAACAATAAGATCGAGAATGTAATGGACTGTAAAATTACGTGATTATATATTTCAGAATTTTTCGCTGTTACATGATCGAAAATAATTTCTCGTAATCTTTTATTCTTTGTTAAGAAAAATTGACTGTTTAAGAAAAATTCTGAATTTTATTTCGATAAGGATGGAATTTATCGGATTGTACTACGTTTTAGCGCTCACTGATTAAGATAAGAGAGAAACTGATAGCATGCGCTAAATTGAAATTGATTTAGTTGAATGAATTTTTCGAATATTTATCTACGGAAAATTCGAAGGGATGAACAATAAGAACAGGCATGTCAATGTCTCGGAACTGGAAAATAATTATCAAGTAAAGATAAAATGAATGAGAGAACAAGTCATCTACTTGTGACTTGTGACACTCGACATACTTTCACCGGGATAAACGATGACCTGGAAAAAAACCACGTAACATAATAGGCAAATTCCTGCAATATTCATTTAATTATGTACAAGCTTATCAATGCTCGCATGTTATATTTTCCAATTTTCCTATTCTTTTCCTCTTTCTCAATAACTTTTTCAACAACTGTTATTTTTTACCTTTGACTGTGTTGTTTCTCTCTCTTTACTTTAACAAAATCTTTACAATAATAAGTATCCTTCTAATAAAATTGCTGTGCAGTTTTACCTGTTCAATTTGAATTAACAATAAATAAATCCTTGAGGACTCTCGAAAATTCAAATACAATATAATTGGCCATGAGAGTCAAACGCGGTACTTAGTGCGTATTTTTAATCAAACTGATTAAATTATATTCCGTAAGTTTCCAACATATTAACTGCGCGCCGATTATTTGTCGGACTTTAAACACAGCTATCATTGGAACATTAAAAATTCCCTGTCCCTTCCCTAATTAAATCGATATCGATTTAATATTAAAATCACTTTAATATTAAAATTACCCTGGCTGGGGTAATATTTTTCGCAATAAGTTTTTACAGTGATTTTAATATTAAATCGATATCGATTTAATTAGGGAAGGGACAGGGAATTTTTAATGTTCCAATGATAGCTGTGTTTAAAGTCCGACAAATAATCGGCGCGCAGTTAATATGTTGGAAACTTACGGAATATAATTTAATCAGTTTGATTAAAAATACGCACTAAGTACCGCGTTTGACTCTCATGGCCAATTATATTGTATTTCAATTTGAATTAGTTGTACTAATATTGAATCTTACTAATTGAGATTAATCAAAATTAATTTAATATTATATTTTATAGCACGAAGAAAAGATCAAGAGAGCTCGTAAAGAGAATCAAGATGCATCTGACTATTACTCGGATCCACATCCACTTTCCACATGCTTTAACTAATCGTCTTTTATCTTCTCGTAACAATCAATGAAAATTAATTCTGGTAATTTAAACTTAGCAGTGTAAAGTTATATTGGTAACTTTTGAAAATTCACAAGAAACTCCACGGAAACTAAAACAGAATATCGCAAAAATCGGAATGAAAAGCAGGAAGCGTGGAATGATAAACACAACTGTGTCTCGAAGGAGACTGAGATAAAAGGAGAAGACAAATATTGTAATTATACGATTCGTGCAATTCCTATTAGTGAGTCGAGTAATACTTTATATACATATATACGTTTGGAGTTCATATTCGACGTTGATATTTTACAAAATTTTAGGTCGCAAAATAAATGTGAACCAAAATATTAAAGTTGCGTTTATTGCGTTTCAAGCGAAAATCAAGCTGTTCGCGGGATCCGAGAGAATAAGCAGATTCTCAGGGGATTCCTGAGCACGCGTTTGCACGCGTTTGTCGGGGTGTCGCGCGATGCAGACACGTCCCTAATCATGCACCATGCACGCCGCGTTGACGTGCGATTGGTTGACGTGAGATACGTTTCTGGGGAAGACCGGCGTCAAGGTTATATATTGACGCATTCAAGAATTAAAGGCAGTTGATTATGCGCGTCTGGTGAGCAATAAGTTCGCGTTACGCGTTACGCCGCAGCATTGTCGGGACGAGAGTCTGGCTCCGTTGAGTACTGACGGCCGTCGATCTACAAGTCTCGGATTCGTATGAGGTTAGCCGACTTTTAAAAAAAAATTATGTGTGGAATCGATTGTATTTCGTTTGTAGACTATTGTAGTGCATTTATTTTCGTTTGTTAGTTCATAATTAATTTTTAATTAATTATTTAATTGTAGACCATATGAAACTAAACATGTATTTTAAAATAAAAAAATTGGTGTGAAATCGATTGTATTTCGTTTGTAGATTATTGTAGTGCATTCCTTTTCGTTTGTTAGTCCATAATTAATTTTTAATTAAATATTTAAAGTGTCAATCGTGGGCTATAAACATATATATCATATATATGATACATCAAACATATTATAAAATAAGAAAGCTATTTGTAGTTAATTGTATTTTGTTTGTAGAGTTTTGTAGTGATGTTAAGAAGTTTTGCAGTCTCTTCAAATTGTTTATAATTAATAAATACATTTGTTGAACTATGTAGCGCGCACCTCTATAAAGCTAGCCGACAGAAATTACTAAATTTGACTATTTATAATTTTTCTAAGTATATTTCGTTTGTGATTGATTGTGAGTAAATTTTTAACATTTGTGACCAATTAGTCTTTTTATAATTAACAATTTTATTTTGGTCGTGATGTCAGCCGGCACTTTTAAGTAATAAACAGCTATTTTGGGATATCTGATAACTGTAATTAATAGGAAATCGTTTGTGATTTACGAATATACTAGTGTTACGTTTGTGAATTAATAAATTTCTTAGTTATTTGCATTAATAATACTTAATAAATGTACTGCGCATGCGCGAAATCTACTCAAGGCTCCTGCGCATGAAGAGCACGTCGACGGCGGTGCTCTTTATGCGCAGGAGCCTTAAGGGAATCTTGAACCCGTATGATTTACCGACGGAAATGTGATTTTCGCACAACTGCCATTTTTTATTGGATTTATAAAATTAAAAATCCTTTTCCAGGATTAAAGTATACACGCAAACGGACACGGCACTGTTCAACTTTACGTTGAGAAAGAAAAGAAATTTTTTATATAATAAATTTTTTTTCTTCTTAGGATCCCCTTAAATACATTTCGCGCATGCGCAGTACGTTTATTAAGTACCTACCCAGATAGCCAAACCTGAGCAGCAGATTCTGAGCAGAGTCTGTATTAAATTTTTGGTATCAGAAAGGCAACAAATTGCACGCAGAAACTGCTCTATCAGACGATGTTGTCAAACTGTAACCAAAAATGCGACAAAATCTGCTGACAGGCAATGTGATCAGATTAGCAGTAGAAACTTGGCAGCAGATTGATGACAAAGATCGAGCAGAACCTGTTATGTGTGCAGGCTCTGCGCGGTTTCTGCTGGCAATCTGCTTACATTGCCTGTCAGCAGGCTTTGTCAACAGAACACGAGCTTAATGCGGATACAGATGGCTATGGTTTTGGTTGGATTCTGATCAAATTTGCTGCCAATCTGCGCGCATCCTGCTAACATTTTGCTATCTGGGTATTATTAACTGAACTTATTTTGCAAATAACCCAGAAATTTATTAATTCACAAACGTAACACTAGTATATTCGTAAATCACAAACGATTTCCTATTAAGGTAGTCCTTTCATGAGAATAAGTATTAGATAGGTACTTAAATTTGATATAAGTATGTTAAATATACAGTAATAAGGGGCATGTGTACGAAAAATCAGGTGAGGTTGACGACACTTTACAAGAAATAAATCATTCTAAATGTGCGTTTGCGGAGCGTGCTATCCTTGTTTACATCTAATGAACGAACTACCTTAATTACAGTTATCAGGTATCCCAAAATCTGTTTATTACTCAAAAGTGTCGGCTGACATCACGACCAAAATAAAATTGTTAATTGCAAAAATACTAATTGGTCACAAACGTTAAAAATTGACTCACAATCAATCACAAACGATTTACAAACGAAATATACTTAGAAAAATTATAAATAGTCAAATTTAGTAATTTCTGTCGGCTAGCTTTATATAGAGGTGCGCGCTATACATTATATAGTTCAACAAATGTATTTATTAATTATAAACAATTTGAAGAGACTACGGAACTTCTTAACATCACTACAAAACTCTACAAACAATTAAAATACAATTAACTACAAAAGAGCTTTTTTATTTTATAATATGTTTGATGTATCATATGATGTTAGCCGACGACTGACACTTTAAATATTTAATTAAAAATTAATTATGAACTAACAAACAAAA